>QQOI01000032.1:600000-976601 GCA_009729435.1 Phytophthora fragariae
ACGTGGCGGCAGCACCCGACGTATCTTGCGTGGGCTGATTGAGCACCCAGCGTGGCGTGCTGCACGCTTCCCTGGATTGTAGTCGCCAGTTGGGGGTCGTATCCATACCATGGGCTGCAGAGCAAGGTATCAGGTCTTTCGACAGTTGGTGCTGGTGCGCACGCTTCAGATTCGGAGCTCGTGGTCGAGACGCTGCATACGCTTTTAGACTGATACTGGTCAGTAGGGACGGGAGAGCTCTTTGCTTGAGAGGCCGCTCCACTACATGTACCGGTGGAAAGCCTGCAGCTGAGCTGGTACCGTACTTGTACAACGTGGGCCGCTTTCGACTAAAATCCTACCACGACGACACGAAGAGCTGTCCCCAATCGCGAGGTGCGTCGAGCTTTTGGCCCGTTTCAACGAGCCTTGTCACCTCCGTCCAAGTCGAATTGGTAGATTTTTTTGCGGGTCGTATACGGGTCTGGTCTTGTTTAGGTCAAAGGTAGCTTTTTGCCAAAGGTTGATACCTACCACCGACCAACCATGTCATATGAGGGCTTAGAGAGACCGTTTGCACCCGGAGCGAAGCGGAGGGCTGCAATGGTCGGCGCGTAGCCCGGAGTAGGTGCCCTGACAAGGAGTTACAATCTAATCCAGACACCGCGCCTGGTCGAGTCGAGGACTCAGCGGAAGGCGTAAGGGGTGGGGCAGGCCGCGAAGCGGCGCCCCCCGAGCGAAGCGAGAGAGGGGCGGGCCCCCCGCCGCGCCTTCGCTAAGTCCGCAGACGAGAGCCAACGCGCGAGTGTCCTACTAACTTCTCTGTTGATGGTGTTGTCTGTGCTCACGAAGGAGCGTACCAACGTTGTGTCAAATACAACTTCAACGTGGTATCTGATTGGCTCGACCTAAACAAGACCTGACCCGTATACGACCCGCAAAAAAGGTTATCGATACATGTATTGTCCAGCACCTTCATGGATTCGAGAATGCTCGACGTGAAGACCATCGTACGTATGGCCAGCTGGGGTGGCAGCTTGGCCATCTGCGTGCGAGTACCGGTACTGTACTACAGTCTGTAGGGCAGGTCACATGGCCAACGCCATGTGCAAAGAGCGTGGATGAATGGCAGCGAGGGGGTCACAAGAGTCAGCAATGCCCTTATCCTCTTCCGTTGCATTTCTTACGCTGCTGCCGAGCGTCAGAGAGAGGCGGCGAACTCGTTGCTCGATTTGTCCCCCAGCACTGCCTCGCTCGACAATCCTCGGCACTTTTGGATTTTGCTGGGCATTGACAAGGCTCCGGTTCGATCCCTGGTCGTTTGACAGTGAGGGGATACTAGGTTCTGGAGTGGTGTCGAGACTATGGCGGAAATTGATAAGCGGCAGGTCAACCTCCCCACGGGCGAGAAAGAGTGAGTGATTCTCTGTTGTCCCTCTCATCGACTCGAATCTCACGCACGACCGTATCGCTAATTTTGATGATAGCGTCGCTATGGTCCCGTTGAATGATGAGGGCTACGACGAATTGGCCAGCCCCCCCTGCTGTTCGACTTCGCACAGGCACCATCGGCAGCGAGGACTTCAACGACAAGGGCGCCAACCTGCGCATCGACATGGACAACGACCAGAAGAAGTCGATCAAGGCGCAAATGTTTTCTTGTAAGTCGGTTCTCCCTATTAACCGTAGCCGAGTCTTCGACTAAAACTTTGATGATTATTCTGCTAGCTGAGTTCCGCTTCAATGCCGAGCTGTCGCTTCGAGTGGCGTGTGGTGTGGTGATCGCTTCGTTCATCCAAATCCGCGACGCGAACTACGACCCATCTATCGAGCACGACAAGAAGTGGTTCTTCTTCCCCGACTGGTACTACCTGGGCGGTCTGAGCTACTGCGCCGTTGCTGTGATCTATTCGGCCGGTAAAAATGTGGGCGCGACGCTGACTCAAGTCTGCCAGGCGTTTTACGGCGTGGGGATGGCGCTGGTGTACAACCTGCTGCTCTTCTCGTTTGTGGACGTGCACAAGTACGACAACTCGTACGATGGCTACGTCCTGATCTCGAAGTCAATGTCGTTTGGCTCGAGTGACTACTACGTCAACTCGCACAACTTCTACGCCGTGCTGCCGTGGATGGTGATCTTCACTGTCGTCATCCTTCTCATGCCGCTGGAAACCAACACCAAGAAGTTCGCATTGGCCAACAACCTCTACTTCAGTACGTTCGAACGATTACACTATGTGGCTAAGAACTGGATGTACTGACATAGTTGATGTTGCGTAGCGCTGACAATCATCAACCCCACGGATCCTCTGGACTCGTCCAAGCTGAAGGCGACCAACGACAACTACTTCGAGACGAGCAACATTCTCAACAATCTGGCGATGTACTTCATGGTGGGATTCGTCGGAACTCTCATTTCGCTTATCATCATGTTTATCCCGTACCCGATTTTGTGAGTATCGGTGCATGTTTTGGAACTATTCTTCGTAACCTTGAGAATTAACTAACTCGTTATCATTCACAGTGCCATTGCAAAGCTTCTTGACGAAACGAAGAACGCATCGGGTGACGTTTTGGACCTGCTGAACGTCATTGTCGACTCGTACTGCTTCAAGAACAAGAACGTGGATCACATGAACTTCCTGAAACTTAAACTTCAGCGAAAATTCGACGCGGCAGCGGCACGCCACCGTCGGATGGTTACGCTCTTGGAGGACGTGTGGTGGGAGCAGCTATTCGGCTTCCACCTCTTTTTTAAGTTCAATCGCTCCGTCGCCAAGAACTACGTCCGGCTTATTGGCTCGCTCATCGCAGACTTGCGCTCGCTCAACAACGCCATGCAACTCGAGCAGTATGACCAGTTGCACTTCATGTACATGAAGGTTCTCCAGCGCGAGATCTACGTGATCCAGATGCGGTCAGGGGACCTCCTGAACGAGATCTCGGGCGAGATCCATGCTTCGTCTGAGCGTACGTATTCTATCTGTCATACGCGATTGTATCTCTGCGTCTAACACTGTCGACTTTGTTCTTTCAGAACTCGATCTCCGGTCGATTAAAACGCTGCAACGTCAAATGGAGAGCACGCTGATGCACTATCGCGAGGCCCAGATCCGTCTACTGCAGTCGAGCAAAGTCAAGATCAAGGATGTGGAGGGCAATGTGCCGTTGAATCTGTTCCTGTTTTCGCTTAACTCCTTCTGCAGCACACTCGTCGAGTTCCAAGACAAACACAATGAGAAGGATTTCCACGGAGGTCGACGCGCGCGCTCGTTTGTGGCGGCCTCTATCCAGAACTTCTTCATGATGAACCGGTACACTCGAGCTCGAATCCTGGAATCTGCGCGTATGGCCGTCGCTATCGTCATCGGTATCTTCATGGCTGTGTATCTGTACGGCTTCAGCTCCACAACCCCCGCAGCGGTGTCGTACGTCATGGGGAACCACATCGGAGGTTCCTTTTCGGTGACATTGAACCGTGTGGGTGGCGTCGTGGCTGGGAGTGTGGTGCCGTCCGTGTTCCAGTTCTTCATTTCCCAGATTTGCAACCCGCAGATCTTAAACGTGTTCCTGTCCGACTTGGTGCTCTTCGTTTGGGTGACGCTATCCATGTATGTCAGCTTCGTCGAAGGCTACAGCTCGTACGCTGGACTTGTGTCGGCATTCATTGCTGCTGGAGTTCTGCTTCGACAGACCGATGTTTGCTACTCGGACAACTCCGACGGCTCGTCCGCAATCGCGATCAGCTCGTACTCAAGTCTCGCGCAGACGTCCGTGGGTTTGGTGCTCATTATCGTGCTCGAAATGGCCATGTGTCCCGAGAGTGCCACCAGTTTGCTTCGCAAGAACATCCAGCAGACCCTCAAGCTGCAGCAGAAGGCCTTTGAAATCCTCTTCGGCCACCACCATTCAAGTTCGGGTGAAATGAGTGAGGAGACCATGGAGGAGGTTCGCGACATCCTGCAGGTGCAGATCCCCGCGCAGCTAGTGGAGCAGCAATCGCTACTGAAAGAGGCCGAGACGGAGCCGCAAATGTGGCGTCCAGCTTTCTCAAAGCAAAAGTACGAAGCCGTGTTTGAGAGTACGGACCGCTTGCTCAACAACAACAACTTGCTCTTCAAACTCGTGCGGTGGTACAATTACCGCATGAAGCAGAACTTGACGCAGACGAACGCAGTCGACATTCGTGACATGGGAACTGAGAGCGCGCGTGTGTTTGATACGAACGGCGGCAAGACGACGCACACGAAGTGGCAGGAGGCGAGCAACCAGTTCTTGTCTGCTGTCGACGACACCTTCAACACGCTTCAGATGCTGTTCGGCGAGTCGTTCCTGTACTCGGACCCGGACCAAACGGCCATCTTTATGCAAATGAAGGAAGCGTTCCGTGTCGCGGACAAGGACTGCAGCGGTGAGATCGATGCGGACGAGGTGGCCGTCATGCTGGAGACCATTTTCGCTCAGTCCGGCGCTGTGAAGCAGGAGGAGATCACCAAATACGTCGCAGACTTTATGGACGTGGTGGACAAGGATTGCAGTGGCAAAGTGTCGTTCGAAGAGTTCATGGCGGCATTGGAAGACGGACTGAAGCTCGAGGTGGAGGTGTATCACCGCCGCAAACCCAAGGCGACGACGACCTTGAAACAAGCACTTTCGAGCATCAACGAGGACGCCCACGGTGGTTCTTCCCGCGCGTCTCGAGTATCTCGGGCCAGCTGCAGCGTGACGTCTTCTAACGGCACAGGCATGAACAAACTCACCGCCAGCATGTTCGACTCGAACACTCCCAAGAAGGAGGGACGGATCCTGAGTGCGGTGTCCTCTGCCCAGAACACCCCCAAGAAGTCTGGATTCGTGCGGCGAGCCTCGACGATGATGACCTCGCCGATTCGACGCAACCACGATGTGCTGAACGTGGAGGACTTCAGTACGAGCGACATCGCGGCCCAGATGAAGTCTGCGTATGTCGAGTGGTTGATGGAGGGTCAGCGGTTCAAACGAGTCACAATGGAGGAGCTGTTGCTACTGAACTGCCTGGTTAGTGGCGCTGAGGGCATCGCTAGGAATCTCACGCTCATGGAGGAGATCGTGGTCTCTTCATAGGAAAAGTTACTGCGACTTGACTTGACTTGAGCTTGCATCAAGCGTGGAGTGCGTAAGGCAAATACAGTAACGTTAGTATATTTCAATCGTCTAACGCATTAGTCGAAGCAGGAGCTGCTAATGATAGGGTCGATCCAACTGCGAGCACTGGAAACCCGCGCGTATACACCTGGATAGTAAGGACCCCTTCCACAGGCGTTGTCGTTGCTCCAGCTCACAACGCCAATGAGAACGTCTTCTCTATCACCCTGATGTGATTCGATTACGAGAGGGCCTCCAGTATCGCCCCCGCAGACATCCTCACTGATCAAACCGCCAGCACACAGCATCGAATCATCAATGGTGGATACCTTAGCGCAGCTCTTGTCACCGATGAGAGGCAAGTCGACCCGACGCAGTTCCTCGGACATGACGCCGTCTTCATTCGTGAGACCCCACCCCAGTGCTGTAGCTTTCGTCCCTGCCTTGAAATCCGAGTCATCTCCAGCGGCGAGCTTCACAGGCTTGAAGGAGCTGGCAGTTTCCAGCTCCAAGAGCGCGAAATCGTCGCTGAAAGCGACGTTGACCGAGAAGTTGGGGTTGTTCATGACCGACAAGACCTTGATCTGCTCACCGTCTTCAGTTCCGTTCAGGTAGTGCGACCCGATCGACGCCCAACGGATGTCGTACGAGGTGCATTGCGATGCGGTGAGTACGCGCTTGGGGCCGATGAGAGACCCACCGCAGAAGTTTTCGCCGTCAGCTGAGAAGCGGAGACCAACCGTATACGTCTTGGATTTGGCAGGAACGATCGTGCCCTCAAGGACAAGTTGGCGATGAATTGGAGATCGAAAGGCATCGGAAGGAGAAGAGTTGATGGTGAATGCAATCGCGGCAGCAGTGACACAAGCGACCTTCATTATCCGAGGACGGAGTAAAAACGAAAATGCGGGAATGAAATGGTCTAAGATGGTGTCATTCCCACATTTTCGTTTTGCTCCGTCCTCGGCTCATTGAGACGCTGCTGAAGATCATTTGGAAGCGAACCAGATCTTGCAGCAAATAGAAAATGCATGATGCTCTTCAAGAGCAGCTCTTGAGATCTGCATATGCAGAGCTCTCCACAACACCGATCACCAGGGCTTGGTAGTTGTTACTCACGGCGCTAGTAAAAAATAATACAATAGTACTATGTACTACTATTATTATAGTACAGTAGCTAGTAGTTCAGCCGATTCTGATTATACTACTACTATAGTAGATAGTAGCTCAACAAGCGATCAAATAGTACTAGCGAGTTAATACACCTTTGTGGCGTCAGTCCAGATCAAAGTGGCATGAAGTATAATAAGTGAAGTAACGCTTAAATTGGTAAATTTATACTGGGATAGCAGTAACCATTTATGGTATTGCTGGGACAGCCCAAATCATCTTAATTCGCGCCAGTAACTGAAGCCGGTTAACTGAAGCCGGTAGATGAAACCGGTAACCGAAGCGGCTGAAGGAGAGCGGTAAGTGCATTGACGGCGACTGACTCAAAAGGTGTGTTTGAATCAGTCGGTTTGCTGCGAGTCGTGGTTATTTACTGAAACATAGCCGAAGTAAGAGAAGGCGCTGCTGGTATGGCGCTACAATATGGTACGACGTGGGGACAGCTCGCCCCTAACAATGAAGTCCTCTCTGAAGGCAACATTGTTGCTGTTTTAATTAAAAATTAAGGTCTGTCTGCTGGCCGCTTACAATAACCTCTTGGTTGGTGTTTTTTTGTAGTTGTTGTCGACCGGGCCGCATTTCGCGATCACGACGGTGCTCATGTTGCCCCTCCGCCGGCGAGTTCTTGTGAGCTTTGAGTCACCGTACGGAATGTGCTTGGACTTGCCATCCACAAGCGCCGATATCACGTTGCTGGCAAGGATTGTATGATGGCCTCAGTCTATCTCTGCGTTGGCGAAGAGCATCTCCAACGCCGGCCTCATCCGTGTCGGATCTGCACTCCTGCACGAAACCGCGCTTGCTCGCGCCGATATCCGGCGACCACTCACTCTTTTTCGGCTTTGGCCCTGACATAATGGTAAACCTTCTTTTTAGCGGCTTGTTTCGATCAATACAGGTATAATTAGCGTGTCTCCGCTATCCCAGCCTACGCGTAGCCCTAGTTTTATTGTGCTTTGATCTTTTGGCGAATTTGATGCTGGAAGCACCTCCGTTCAGCATAGGGCTAGGTGTCCAACTCCGTTTAGCTGCACAAGCAACAACGTTTTAGCACATTTGCAGCCAATCAAATCGCTCGATTTTCACTGGCCTAAACGGACTCTTGCACTCACGCAGGAACTACCCCCCCCACTACGTTTGCCCGTTTGGCGCACCTTGAGACGCCATTCGGGCAATCACGAAGAGAGGACTAGTGCAATTAGACGATACTGTGGTGTACGAAAAATGACCTTCTCTATTGATATTCGGTGGCGTGCTATTGTCCTAGTCTACGTTTATCACGTGGATATGAGCACGGTGACCGTAGTCTTAGGAATGTCGTTGCGCAGCTTAGAGCGCTGGTACCGACTATTTAGAAACACCAGAAATGTATCAAGCCACCAGCTACGCAAGAACAAGACCTCAAGATAGCCTTCAAACGTGTGCTCGTTTGTCAAGGAGTATGTTAAAGTTAACCCGTGTTTTTACTTCGAAGAGCTGCGGCTCGAACTACGAGCTAAGTTCCCTGGTCTGCACAACTTGTCCGACTCGGTGATTTGCCGCGCGCTGCGGTTCGATCTGCGGCTGACGCGCAAGGTGCTGACCAAACGAGCCAGCGAGAGTCTTCCACAATAGCGCCGAGAGTACGCGCAGCGCTTGCTACCCTTCTACAGCGGGCCGGACCAGCTAGTATTTGTCGACGAGACTTCAAAGGACGCGACGTAATTTGAAATTGCGATTTTGGTGAACGTTTCAATTTAGATATGTGCTTCGCAAAACGGGTGGTCTGCTCTCAATACTCCTGCAACCGCAACTCTCTCATTCAGTCGGGAGCAGCAAGTAATAACTAGCACCTTGTACATTTGAACCAGTTGGCGGTGGCCCGGGCTGCCATAATAGCCCGGGTCTCAAAAATCCTGAGATAACGCATATGCAAAACATGAGGTGGTATATTCAGTTACTCAAGAGTCGCAGTTGGAGCGCACACCTCGAAGCTGTTTTCACTGGAAAAAAGAAGGTGACTATCGACGAGCTCTTGGTGATGTAGCGTGGCAGCTTGGGTGGACCTCCAACTCATTTTTATGCTTTGAGGAGGGACGCCAACCGCTACTTTTCTTTTCCTGCCAGGTGTCTCGACGCTAGAATTGGTCTGCTCTGATCCGCAAGTGGTTCCATTCGGCCCCGTTGTAGACGCTGGATCCACCAGATAATATGCAAGTCTTTTTGTGGTAGGATCAAGAAATATTTTAACGAAAGCGACTTTACTTTCTTCATGGTGAGCGAGAGAGGTGCCTCATCAATCCTAGCTCACGCCCGCTCTACATGTAGTACCGTGGGGCTCTCTCGCGGGACTCTGCTTCACCTGGGCTTTGTCTGCGCGGAGCCTCCGCTAGAACTTGCAGGGGCATCGAGCATGGCAGCACGCTCGTCGCCTGTCCGATCTTTCAATGCGACCTCGGCGACCTCCAAAAAAATAATTAAGTCAGATCGGGGTTCTTTTTTTTGCGGTGGCCCGGGCCACCGCCAAATGGTTCATTTTTTGAAAATTCGTTTTTTTCAGTCAATTTAACGTTATCTATTTTGCATTTAATCGCTTATAAGTAAAAGAAGCTTACATTGTCTTCTTTAAGTATATTAGGGTCTAGAACCCTTGCCTAGGACGAGCCCAATCATAGACACGCTCAAGCTCTTATACCTACAGGAAGCACATTAAATTCAACAATCAAGGCAGCACCCTTCAGAAAAAACTGCTTACAATATTGTCATACCAGTTTCAATTTTTGGATATATAAAACTGAGTTGATCCTGATATAAGAAATGTTAAAGTATAATAACAACATATCCTACGATAACCAACCAACAACAACGATGAACGCCGATCTATTCCCCATCTTACCTACTGAGGAAGAAGCCAACATTAACCTATTCCCGCACGAAGAAGTTAATTTCGTAAGTCCAGAACCAGGCTTCTTTATGGAAGTTGACGACTTCTTTGTGGAAGAAGAAGAGTATGGAGAAACACCTCAAGAAAGAATCTATCAGTATTGGTACCTATTTACGAAACAAAACCTTTTCGGTTATGTTGGATATTTAGGCGATGAGTACGATGAAGGTGATGAAGATGAAGAGTTTGAAGAATTTACGGACATGTTCGACAAGTCTTATTTAGTTCACCCAGTCAAGAGCATTTTCAATGATGTAAAAGATAAGATTATGGAGTTCGAACATCGCAAATACTTTATTCAAAACGTTAAAGAAGAACTAATCGCAACCGTGATGCATCCTTGCCGCATCCAAAATCAAATGAATCAGTTCGATGATATCGAACAATTCTTCACAGATATGGGATGCTAATTAGACGACCCATCAGCTAGATTATTTTGAATGAATTGAAATTAATTAATTAATAAATTCCATTTCTGATACACAATAATTCATAATATATAACACAATCATTGTTACTTAATACAATAAATATTAAAATGGTTTACGTCCGCGAAAATTATGAGCTCAATAAAGAAGCAATGAAAGCCGCTCAAAAGCGATACTATCAGAAGAATAGAGAGGAACGTATCGCGAAACAGAAAGCGTATAATGCTTTGCACAAGGAAGAAATAAGTAAACGAGGTAAAGAGTATTATCAAAGAACAAAACATGAAAGAAAGAAGCAAAAACGAAAAATTGCAGGAAGAGTTGAGGTTTCAACCACTGTAGATACTGAAATCGTAAAAGAAACGGAAAAGTAAAAATAATTTAATTTTTTTTTTATGTTTATCCATATATAAAACGTAATATCTTGAGAATTAAAATATTATTAAATATAGTACAGCGGATATACGACGAACATGTTTGGATACGAGATCGAAGGACTCAGACGACTAGGTATTCAATTCAAGAGATGGTCTGGTAACGCGCGGGTTAAGGTTCGCGGAAGGACGGGTCGAATGGTTTATATTGGAGACTTAAGCAAAAAGAGTAACAGAGAATTAGTTGCAAAACAGTACAACGTATCGATGAAACATCTTGAAAATCATATATCTGCCAATTTTAAAGAGGATCCGATTTATCGCTTTTCGAGTGATGGTCGTAAGATTAGTCACGGCGAGTCTCATCTATATGAGCATATTTCGGCTGGTGAATTTTATGAAAGACTGGAGCAGATCCTATCATCGCAGAAGAGAGCGTTCAAATTCAACGTTGCACTTGGTTATCGCTTACAGTCGAAGACTGATCCAAATGATCGACCATAGTGGCATCCGCGAATTGGTAATACTTCCGTTTTCGACATGCCGTTCGCGGTAAGTAAAAAAAGAAGATATAGCGCGAGCTATTAGTGAAATCAGGACCTTGGAGCTTGCAGACAAGCTAAAATACCCATCGAGCCACTACCAGCTAGAGGAAATAACAGCTTTTAAAGTATTCATTTACTTCCGCAATCATCGACTAGGCGATAGCGATGCATTGATTCCTGATATCATTAAAAAAAATCAACACGTACTCAACTTTCCAAAAACTAACAACAAATGCGCTTTCTTTTGCGTGGCATACCATCAAAGTACAAATGCTAAAAAAATTATAGACGTATTCACTCTGACGTAAAGGATGTATTTATTAAGTATTGTAAATTCAAAGGCATTGATTACACAACCAAGCTATACAAGAACTTTAAGCCAATTGATCTAATGCAGTGTGATGATATCGAAGAATGTTTTAAAGTTGGTATTAACGTTTTCACGATAGATACTGAAACCGGAAATGTTGATATCACGCGTGAAGCAAGCGAAGGCTACGACATCATTATTAACATCCTTTCACACGAGAATCACGCAATGTATATCAAGGATCTTGACATGTTTGAAAAGAAATTCCATTGTCCGAAGTGTGAAATGATATTTAAAACAGCTGATGAACGTAATAATCACAAGAGAAATCGCTGTAATGAACTCTACATCACCAGCTTCGTTAAGGAGCCTACGATCTACATACCGCAAGAAAATCCAGTCAAGAAGATCATTAGAAAGTATCGAAGCCACGCATACAAGGATGATATTGATTACATTTCTGATCATTTCATTGTGTACGACTTTGAATCTGTTTTGAAACCTGTTAATGAAGAATATGGTGCAAACACACAATTAGTGAATGTCCACATTCCTATTTAAGTTAGTATTGGAACCAGCTACAGCAGCAAAGCAATTTGTATAATAGATGAATCGCCTGCAATTCTCATCAAACGAATGATCGAGCAGTTTGAGATCGCTGTAAAGAAAATCCAGCGATACAATTTCACGAAATTTTGTTATGAATTTGAAGAGATGATTGCCATTCAAAAAGGTGAAAAATACCTTGAAGATTTTCAAAAGGAGATCGCGGAGGAACCTGACTATCTTGATTTAGAGGATTATATCTTAAATTACGGCGATTTTGAGGAGGAATATAAAATCGAAGTCGGTGAAGGGGATAACAAGAAAAGTAAAGATGGAGACATCATAAAACTGAGAAAGCAACTGATGCAAATCCCTATTCTTGGTTTCAACAGCGGCGGATATGACATTAATTTAAACAAGCATGAGCTGTTTGCAGCTCTCAATACTAGAATCCAGAACGTTATTAAAAATCCTTCTTATATGTGTATTTCAACAAAGAACTTTAAGATGTTGGATATTATGAATTACTGTCCGGCTGGAACATCGCTTGATAGTTATCTATCTACATTTCTCGGTGGATGCAAGTGTGATGATAAAATTCAATGCACCTGCGGATTAACAAAAGGTCACTTCCCATATGAATATCTAACCAGTTTTGAAGTCTTAAACGAGACTAAGCTACCGCCCCAATCAGCATTTGATAGCAAAATGAAGAAAACAAAGATCGATGATGATGATTATAAACGTTTACAATTTGTTTGGGAACGATACAACATGCAAACCATACGCGATCTACTGATTTGGTATAATAATCAGGATGTACTACCATTTTGCAAAGCTATCCAGAAACAGAAAGAATTCTTTATGAAATTAGGTCTCGATATGTTTGCCGATGGTGTATCTCTTCCAGGTTTGTCAGAGAAAATCATGTATCAAACTGCATTCCATAACTTGAAAAATAAGCCTCGAATCGCTGCACCTGGCTTTGATTTTCCTATGAACCGTTTCAATGGGTATCGTGATCAAGATCTGAAAGCAGATCGTGAGTTTGATATGACGTATGGAAGAGTCAATACAGTCATGCACAATCAGAAATATCTCTGTGAGTTATGCTATTCACCTCTTACTGCTGATACCGCATCTGTTGATCGTATAAGTAATGATATTGGGCACACGAATGACAATTTTATGGTTACCTGCATTTCGTGTAATGTAGCGCGTAAAAACATGAGCATCAGTGCTTTCCGTCAGCAAAAGTTTCTCGAGTATAATTCAGATAAGTTGGTTTATTCAATAGATGAAGAAGAAAAAGACATTTACGACAAGATGAAAAATAACATTGTCGGTGGTCCTTCAATTATATTTAATCGATACGCTAAACGTAAAGTGACGGATATTCGAGGTGGTAAGAAGTGCATGAAGATTATCGGCTATGACGCAAATGCTTTGTATCTTTGGGCACTAGGTAGTGAGATGCCTTGCGGACGATTAACCACTATCGAGCCTTATCCAGAAGTAATCGATGATATCATGAATGATAAGATATTCGGCTTTCTTGAATGTGATATCATAACACCTGAACACCTCAAGGATTACTTCTTTGAAATGACAGCTATATTCAAAAACGTTGAAATTGATCCAGACTATGAGAACGTTGTCGGTTCTCATATGTTTGAGTACAATCAGAAGCGCAAGAAGCAATTCAGAGAAGATAAATCTACTAATTTTGCCGCAAAGGCTCGTAAGCTTATTGGTAGCTATTTCGGTGAAAAGATTCTCATCTACACGCCTCTTCTCAAATGGTATCTAAGTCACGGAATGGAAATCAAAAACATGTATAGTTTTATCAAATGCAATGGACATCGTGTAATTCAAAAACTTCATGGATCAGGTTTCAGATGCTCGTCGTGCAGGTAAAAAAGACAAGACTAAGAAAATGATTGGTGATATGATGAAACTGGTAGGTAATAGTGCTTTCGGTCGAAGTGGTATGGACATGACGAAACACAAGAACGTAAAATACGTTCACTCGGATGAAGCAGCTTTCAAGAGAATGGAACACTTTACTTTCCATGATATGGAAGACCTCGGAGGTGCTTGGGAGATGACTATGAAGAAAAGAACTATTAGGGCGAAAAACCCAATTCATCTTAGTATTGCGATCTATCAGCTTGCAAAACTTCGAATGTTACAGTTCTACTATGATTGTATCGATTATTACATTGATCGAAGTGATTTCCAGTATCAGGAAATGGATACCGATAGCGCATACATCGCATTCAGCAGTGATAAACCATTTGAAGAGTGTATCAAACCTCACTTAGCTGAAGAATTTAAGAGACGAAAATACGAATGGTTCCCTCGAGATTATGATGAGAAGCTGTGTGCGTATGATCAGACTACACCAGGTCTATTTAAGAAGGAATGGCAAGGCGATGCTATCGTTGCTATATCTTCAAAAAATTACATCTGCTATATGCCTGATGAGGAATATAAGATAGACAAAGACAAATGGACCGTTAAAGAAAATGACAAGGATAAGGTCAGATATTTCAAATTATCAGCTAAAGGTGTTCAAAAGCGGAAGAACATTGATCAACTAATACCAGAAAAATTTGAAACAGTTATTCGCGATCAAATAACTCAAAGCCGTAAACAGTGGGTTTCGCATTTGTAAGAAGAATAAGGCAATTATCACCTACAGACAAAGCAAAACGGGTTTGAATTATTATTATAACAAGCGACAAGTGCTCTCGGATGGTATATCGACTGCTCCACTACCAATCTAAGTACGCGCATCTAGTTTCGTGCGTCTATATTCACATTATTTCATAATAATGGGAGCTTTTATGGCTCATTTTTTTGTCGTATACTATAGAGACAAATGGAGACATTACTATCAAAGTTATATCATGATCCGAAAACCGGTTACGTAGGCGTTCAAGCACTCTATCGAAAAGCGCAGGAGATCGAACCTAAAATAACACTGAAGAGTGTTAAAGAATGGTATGCTAATCAAACCGATATTCAGCGTTTTCAAGAACAGAAGCGTAGCTTTGATGACATCAAAATCACTTCTCATAACCCAAATGCTTGGCAAGCGGATTTAGCATTTTTCGAAAGTAAAGTCATACTGACGGCAGTCAATATCAATAGTCGAATTGGGTTTGCTCATATTCTAAAGAATAAGCAGTGGAGTAGTGTATCGAAAGGTATTAAATTGCTTGAAAAGCAGAAAGTCGATATCTTGACAACCGATAACGTCTCCGAATTCATGAATGCTCAAGCTCAAGCATATTTTAAAAGTAAGTCAATCACACATTACAATAACGAAGCCGGAGATCTCAACACGATGGGTAAAATCGAGCGCTTCAACAGAACGTTGAAATCGCGCTTAACTAAGATTAACAATCCGATTACGGTTAAGCTACTCAGCGATGTTATATTCAATTACAACAACACAACTCATCGTTAGATCGGAATGACTCCTAACCAAGCCAAATGCACAGTCATCGAAAGTGAATTAGAGTACAACCGCGAGAATATGGATAAACTTGAAACTAAGTTAGAGATTGGGAGTAGCGTTCTATATCGACTAAAAAATAAACAATTTGGGAAAGAAGACGCGCGATGGAGTAAAGCTATTTACGAGATCGTAGATATCGATGGTTATCGAGTTCAAATTCGCTCTAAGAATGGTCATACCCTCTATAAGTCGCCTAACGATATCAAAACTATTAATGATAAACCGACAGACGCACCCATCGAAAACAATCAGATTTATGAAGCTGAGCAAATATTGGAGCACAAAAAAATGAAAAACGGCAAAGTGAAGTACTTTGTGAAATGGAAGGGTTATGAAGAACCCACCTGGGAACCATTCTCAAATCTTCGACTGATTAATAAAAATGAGCAGAGTACACTCGAAAAGGAATACTGGAGGACACAAAAAAATAACATGTAGAATATTATTCACGTGATATCTGTATGAATGGACGCTTAAAATCACCCTTAGGCGACACCTTTCTTAACTTTGGCCTGAATATTGTTTCTTCAACTGGCTTACGTTTTGTTGGGATCTTAGAACTATCTTCTAGTAGCGTTGAGTTGTCATAGACATAACCATCATCAAAAAGGTCATAGTCAATGAACTCTAAGTTCGCATCCATATTGACTATATATGTTTCGTTATTTCTCACAGAAATTCAAAATATATGGTACACTATATATAGAGATAAGCTAATATCAAGTATGACTTGTAAAAAATGTATAGAACTCACCACACTGCGTCGAAAACTATGGGTGATCCAGGAGGTAAGTCGAATCAAATTTATGTTAACAGATCTTGATCCCGTTGCATCATACAGAAGAACGATAACTAACAGAAAATACGCACGAGAACTCGAAGATATATTTCGTATCCCATTTCATCATATAAAGAAACGATATCTATGTCTTTTAAATGAAAGAAATCGTATCTGTCATTCATACGCGCCTTCATATCAACATGACTCAGTCATGCCAAGCTACTGGTAAATTATAACTACCTAATTTCAATCAGACAATATAGAAGTATGTTTCCTTCATTCACAAGTCTAGCTCAACGAGAGCAAAAACGCCAGGAGTTACTTGAGCGAACTCAACGACGACTACGACAGGCTAAAATCAAACGAGTTATGTATTCAGAAGCACAATGGGCTACAGATGCTGATAAGACTATCTCCTTAAATAGCAGCAAGGTAGATAGCTCCACACAAACAACAAATACAAACCAGGTTTCAGTTTAAATGCGGTTCTTTTTTTCGATATTTGAATATGTTTCCTTCATTTACAAGTCTAGCTCAGCGAGAGCAAAAACGTCAAGAGCTACTAGAACGAGCTCAACGGCGTGTGAAACAGGCCAATGAAGAACGTGAAATGTATTCTGCTACACAATGGCTACCGATCCTGATAAAGTCATCTCCCTTGGTAAGAAACCCACTCAGGATTCGAATGTTCAGGCTGGAGATGGTGATTTAAGTAACGCTTCAGTAGCGACTTCGACTCAGGCAACTAAACCCGTTATTGAAACGACCCCTCAGTCATCTGATACTTCGACAAGTGAGCCAGCGACAGTTACCTCAACTGGGGACGATAAGAAATCGCAGGTCGACCCTCCAACGGAAAAATCTCAGGAAGTACCTGAAGTTATTCCTGATCCGGTAGCCAAAGGAAAAGAGGAAGATGTTTCTAATTCAGGAATTTCTGATGTATTCATTGCTAAGAAATGGATTTCAAATCTCTACAGATCCAATAAGATCGGATTGCGCTGAAATTTAAACCAATCAAAACTAACGATACAGTAGATATGAAGCGATACATCGAAAAAAACGGGAAATTGTTCGGGGTCAACACGAACAAAAGATCTAATTCTAAATACATCGATTGGGTTAAAACCGCCGAAGCTCTAATGCATCTTCGCTCTGATGGCGAGTCAAATAGTATTGATGAAGTCAGCTTGATGCGGGCGGAGGATGCTAACGCACCATATCAGAATATCACTGGTAATAAGCGACGTGAAGAGATGCCTTCCGATAGTTTCACAAATAAAATTCATGTACGTCCCACGTGGTTTCACGATGCAGCATCATCAACAGAGATTGATGAGGATCGAGCAAAATCCAAGCTTCTGTTCATGTTAAAATCTTATGAAAAAAAACTGCTTGGATCCAATATTTCAATTAGACCAGTTCTAAAGGATGGAGAGATTCTAAGTAATCACGCTGTGATTGTCGACTCCAAGGGTGATCTCAACGTTCGAAACCAAGAAACTAAACGAAATAAGCGCTCACGTCTTGCTGATATCTCGTGGTTATCGACACTGTCTTTATTTAGTAAGACCGTTAAATCAAGAGGATTGACATTTGAGTTTGAGCCATCGCCAGACACGATATTAGATATAGATCCAAACCGATTTAACTCAACTCAAGGCATTTGGTACAAAGGCAGGTTGGCCGGTCCAGACGTTGAAACGGATTTATCTGTCCCAGATGCTGAAGCGAAGTCAATTATCACGGATTATTTCGTTGAAGAAGCTAAAAATCTTGAAATATTCCCCATTCATTTGATTCCGATCGTAAGCGGGAAACCCAACGATAAATACTATTTCAGTGTGGTTAATGACAATCTCAAGGTTAGAAATAAAAACGTTAAGAAGCATCCATTGCTATCCGGTGAAGCTCATACAAACTTTTTCAAGCGCATACAATGGACCGCTACTCTTGATCTATTAATTAGCTACATTGGGGAGATGGAAATGTTTCTACATTCTTCGAAAAAACTTGATAAGGCAACAACTGGACCATTGGCCAATTCTATTAATTTATTTGGATATATGCTAACTGCTCACGGGGTAAAGATCAGAAGCCAGACAATCGACGATATTGATCCTGATGCATTTGCCGATCAAGGTTATGCAAAATATAACTTCAAACAACTTCCGAGAGGCAGTGGTCTCAAGGGTCGTGGACTACGTGGGGCTGGTATGCGACCTCTGGTTGGTGTTAAGCGTAAAACCAATCAGACCTACAACTTGAATGATATTAAGGGTATGGCAACTCCCTCTGCTTATATATACCGCAAGCTTGGATCAAAGTTCATTCGTTTACCCGATCTCGATAAGCGAACCCTGACGATCGTTCAACCGAATCGGAAGGAAGTCGGACCTATGCGTGAAATCAGTGATAGCCTACAAGACATGATCAAGGATCTGGTATTCAGAAACGATATCAGTCAAGGCAAGTATGATATGCTCGCTGTCGATGATAAAAAGCTCTTTAAGGAAATTATCAAAATGACCCATTTACAGTACAATTTTGATCAGCACCTGGAGGACCCGTTAGATAGTCTAAGAGATGAATATGACAAGCTCAAAGGCGAAATCGAACTAGGAAACGATAATCCGAGTATTTTCAAGCAATTGAAAGTTATCACAGTTGATATGTACTCAAATAAGCTAATTTCTGATAACGAATTTAAACAGGTTATCACTCGTCTACTATAAACATGTTCTTCTTCAACCCGAGAATTATTTCCAGCTCTGGCGGGAGCTATGGCGACAATAGCGATCTTAACGTTGCTGAGCTGAAATCCATCATGAAAAACTTAATAATTAGTGAGCGACCTCAGCGAACACAAGCGGCTATATGGGCTAGCGATCTCGACAAGTCGCTCAAGAAAGTAGATGCTTCAACCCAGACTGAAGGCGGTCGTGTTTGGGCTTATCAGTCGAAAAAAAAGACCAAAACGGTTAAAACGTTTGCTATCTAGAAAATAAAAGTTTCCGAGCATTGATTTTTTTATCGCCTGTGAGATAACTTACCATTCAGTCCAAAGAAACGTTTTCGAGAACCAGTCAGCTGAATATGGGTTTTTATTATCGATAGGTCCATGTCGCTTATAGTAACTATCCCTTCGCGTCTTATCATTGTGATTATAGTAACTGTATGCTTTCAAGTTCGTGTTATCGTGATACTGGTCATAAGGAGTACCATCCCGCTTAATAGCACCAAAAGATACAACTCTGCCATTATCAAACACAGCATCATATTTCTTGTTTCTTCTCGTTGAAATGCGGAAGCTGTACGCGACCATTTTTTTATATTCATTCCGAGATAACTGCCTTCAATTCATTTAATTCTGATCTCAATTCATCTATTGCTTTTTGCTGCCGAAGGACAAGCTTGTGGAGCAAGCATGCAATTTTGCTATATTCGATACTGTATGATATTCCCTCTACGTCAACCTCTGGGCCCTCAACCGCTAATCCATCGCTTTTATGAAAAGTAATACAATGCGGGAGTCCTGCCTTGAGCAAGTCCTGGGCTCGGTATCCAAGCTGAAGTGGCACCGAATCATCATCGGTTTTGTATCTAAATAACAACGGCTCGATGGATAACATTTTATCACAAACATCATCTCCCAACCTCGTAAAATCCTTCTTCAAACGCTGATCACTCCAGCAATAGACTCCAGTACTAGCTACGAGAGCTCCTGAACAGCAAATACCTACCGCAACGCTTGAGATAGGTCCCACCGTACTCACCAATCCGCCTGATGTTCTGAAGTATGCTACTCCACTAGCACCAGCATCAATCGTAACAGTGGCTGTGGTGGTACAATGAAGACCATACAACGGAGCTGTTATTCCAATGCCTACTCGTCCAGCTGAGGTTATCGTCATTCTCGTCGAATTATTGGTCATCATCCTGATGTCATTTGCGCTAACGGTACCCATAACGACTGATGTTGTGGAAGTAGAAGCAGCTCGATTATCCATCTGAAACGCAAAAAGCAGTTCAGAAGTGACGTTGCCATTGCTCATGCATAGGGGCATATTCCATGTTGTAGTTCCATCGTTAAACGAGTTATTACTGCGGATGAAAATATTGCCGTTGCACGTGATCCCAGCAGTACCATAGCTTGCGTTAGTGTACGGGGTATCAGTATGGACTAACAGTTTGTCGATATTATCAGGAGCAGTTGAACCAGATCCACTAACAAGGTACAAGCACCCCTTCGGTGGGTTCGCGGTACCACCTAATGTATTTATACAGAACGCGTCGGTGGTAGTTGCTAAGGTATGACAATATGGGTATCCGCTCTTGTAGTTGCGTGAAAATCCGAAATCTAGCATATGCTTGATTGTTTGGCTTGACCAAACACTTGAGGCTGCTTGTTTCCAGTCCAATTGAAATAACGCTTGACTAGTAGCAGATGCTCCATTCTGTGATATGGCGGTCGCATTATCACTACATACCAAATTCAAAACAGGATATACAACATTTGAACTTATAGTAGAGCAGGTTGAGTCGATCACTAGACCAGCAGAGTCCGAGGCTCGGGATAGATTGACTGACTGCGTGTTAAGGGTCGATCCCCAGAATCGGATATTGCTATTCGTTAGCGACTGGGACCCTGTTGTTCCTAAACCAAGCGTGATACCACTCGCGGCTAGGTTCGAAGATATCGTAGAAGAAACTCCAACCTATATTGAGCCAGAGCACTGGATTGAACCATATACGTCGAGCTCACACGAGGGAATAGTTTGCTTTATTCCAACGAAGCCATTATTGGACACGACGAGCGTTGTGATGTTATTTACACCTAAGCCGATGTAATTATTGTTTAGATTCGCCGAGTTGTAATAAAATCCAATGCTACCAGACATATCAGCTGCTGTGCTTTTACCGATATTCAAATAGCAGTAATTGTTATTAAGATTCGGCATGAGAATCTTACCAAGCGAGCCATTGCTTCCACTAGCCGACGACGAAAGAGTAGTTAATGTCCCCGTTAAGTTCGCTGCTGATAGAGAGTTGATTCCAGTGATCTTGCTACTCGAATCGAGAACAAGAGCTTTAGATGGAGCTGCTGTACCTGGCGTGATGCTTAGAGTATAGGCTGGCGCTGACACTATGGATGAACCACCAACAGTTAGGCTACTACAGCTCAGCGCACCAATCCCGCTGATATCACCTCCCGTTCCTGGTACAAGAGCTACACCAGGTGTCGCTGTCCCTTGAGTGATTCCGGTGATGTAGGTTAGTCGATAGTCATTCTTACTCAGATAAAGCGTCTGGGCGTAAGTATACGCTAGAAATCCACTAGCATCCAGTGAGAGGTAAAACGCTGGGTTATAAACGGGAGAATTGAATATTGGTTGAGGATAACTAAATCCGCTCATGTTTGTTTTGTCTCGAGCTATATAGATTCAGCTATTTTCGTACACAATCATGAGTGGCATCCCCGATTATGGTGGTTCTCTCCCAAAACAGTATCAAGATGCTAAAAACCCAATCATTAAGGATTTAGATATTCGAGCGTTGTATCGTATGATAATGCTCGCACCGAGCGGAAGCGGTAAAACGAATATGGCTTTTCATATTATTAAGCAATCACCTAACGTATACGCTTATCTCCACGTGATATGTCGCAATCCGAACCAACCTCTCTATGACTATCTCAGAGATAAATTAGATGGTTTCATATCGTTTTATGAACCAGATAGTGCGCCTAGCGTAGATCAGATTCGCAGAACGCCTCTATCTTCGAAAAAAACCCGAGCTCGTCATATTTGATGATATCACCTCTGATAAACATATTCTTGAAAAGTTAGTCTCTACTTACTATATTCGATGTCGGCATTATAATCTATCATCGATTCTGCTTGCACATTCTTTCTTCTCTCTGCCGAAGCTTATTCGTCTCAATAGTGAGCTATGTGCTATCCTGAAAGCAAACTCCAAACGAGATCTAAAAATAATTCTTAAGGACTTCAACCTACCCGGTATAAGTGAGGAAATGATCTTTAGAGCGTATAACCGATGCACTTCTCATATTGGTCAAGCTCTGGTAATCGACGGTATCAGAGGAGAGATGAGACGAAACTTTGATAAGGTATTCGATAAGGAAGAGCTCATGTGATAAGCTTAATAAAAATCGGTGTAAAGTATTAGTTATCAGATATACGGCAAAATAATAATATCATCAAAATGTCAAGTTTTGTAAAGCTCGATAGCACTAATTTAGTCCAAGATGGCACATATTCAACTTGGATATATTCGTTTCCCGGATCTGCAGCCAATTTCAATGGCACTGTTTGCGCGATTCAATCAATCACGATGTACAATAGCGAGTACAACATCGATTCGTTGCAGTTTCAGAACACTTCATTTAAAGCAGAAGTACCGACCGCTGCAACTACATCTACAATCAGCCTTAACCTCCAAGATGGTATCTATCAGTATGATGATATCAATCGAAGTATCCAGACTGCTCTAGTTAATGCTGGTGCATATCTGATTGATGCATCAGGTAATAATGTGTTGTACATTAAAATGAGTGAAAATAGCGTATATTACGCATGCCAAGTTGATTTCTCTCCAACTCCGACGAGTCTTCCTGTCGGTTATACACGACCTGCTACTGGCTTGTACTCTACCGGCGGTACTGGTTTGCCTACGACGAGCCGCGTTCCTCGCCTCATCATTGACATCGTTGAATTCGGGAAGGTAGTTGGCTTGACAGCGGGTACATATCCGTCGACATTTGCTACCGTTGCTAGGCTCAGCTTTCAAACATTATCCCTCAAATCCACCCTACCAGTTCGTCTATCGTTCGATGTGATTTAATCAAAAACGATTATGTAGCATCAGGCGACATTATCAGTGCATTTGATAGAGGCGATGCCGCGATAGGAAAGCTGATATCTTACAAACCGAGTCAATACGCGTGGATGAACACTCACAATGGATCGCGGTCAACAATCACCATTAGTATCTACAATCAAAATGATAAAAAAGTTATCTTCCGTGATACTTCAGTCTCAATAATGCTCCTACTCAGACAAAAAAAGTAAGTTATGCTTATTTTTTTTATTCTTAGGATTGTCTGGCTAACCAATCCTGATGCTTCTTAGTTCTCTCATGACGAGGTTTTCCATGACCTTTAGTCCAGCTACCACCGCATTCACAAGGGAATGATTCAGACTTACTAGCTTGAATAGCGTCCTTATTCTTTGAGCGATAGGCTTTGGTTCGTTGTGCAATCAGTTCTTTGTTTGCAGCTGCATAAGCTCTGACTTTAGAACATCTATTTTCACGATCACTCATATAAGCAGATTTGTGGGTCAGCTTTTTGATCACAAATGGTAGATTTTTATTACATGCACGAAGCTTTTTGATCCATAGTGTTTCGTAAGCCTCTAAATGGACACGGTCAACTACATCATACTCCTTAATCAGAAAACATTTAAACTGATCCACTCCGTAATCGCGCATGTGTTTGTAAATTATTGCCCCACAAGGTCCATTTTCGTTTACCCATTTCCGGAAGCCTCCTTTGTGTTGTCCCCAGCGATACTTTATCTGATTGAAGGTACTTCCTACGTAACAGAGATCAGACTGAATATGTTGAATGCGATAAATGTAACCTATCATGGTGGTTGATTATATATAATACAACTTTATTGATCAGAATAGGGTGGAATTCACAAAGTAAAACTACCTCCGGACTTGCGCCTCGCTCTGAGCGCAGCCATCTTCACCTTCATCTCAGGCGATCCTTTAGCTAATTTCTTGCCCTTAGGTTTGGCTACTCCAACACCGTAACGTCGGCGAACCTCGCCTCGAACTGACTTTATTAGATTCTCGTGTTCAGGTTTAGTAGCCTTACTAAGCAGGAACTTTTCATCAGCATCAACTGCATCGGTGATGAGACCCTTGCGCTTAGCATAACCGAGAACATTCTTCGCTGCCTTCTTGACGTCAGCCATTGATACTCTTCCGCCTTCTTTCTCGACATCACTATCAGAATCATAAATACCAATACCAGTGAGAGACTTGATCGCAGCTCTTGCCGGAATCGCAGCGGTTGGTTGACCAGCATAGGTTGCTAATGCTGGAACAGCTGCATCCACTGCCTTGCTCAGCACTCCGCTGTCTTTAGCGAATTTAAAAGCTGATTTGATACTTCCCCACACTTTGGATCATACAGAGCCGGCTTGAGCCTTCTTGTAACCCTTTTTGACCTCGTGTCGCGTAATGTCAAGCCTGACACCCCGACCAGCTTTGCGTGCCTTAAGTGCCTTCTCATATGAAGCCGGGTGTAGATGTATGAGAGAGCCACTGCCCTTCAACTCATTGGATGTGAGACTGATCTTACCAGTCTTGAAAGCCTTAGCCAGCTTTCGTGCTGGGATGTCACTGGAGATCGTTAATTCGCGATACATGATTGTAATCTATATCTTCTGAATTAAAATGCATAGTATTCTGATAAATAATATAATTAAGTATATAGTAATAGCACATTTGTACCATGATCGGACATATTTAGCGTATTATTCATTTGCAGAGCGACATCCAATACATTGGATCAACATTCAACGAACCTCGTAAGAGATGGCAAAAACATAAGCAGCACTATCACGAATGGTTAAATGATAAGCATGGTAAATGTGAGATCTATCCGTACTTCCAAGAACACGGAATCGACAAGTTCAAACTCATCCCTATCAAATCGTATGATGTTGTAGACCGAAGGCACCTCGAAGCATACGAATCCTTGTGGATTTCAAAACTTACTTGTGTAAATAAGGTGAGTCCATTCCAGATCAATAAAATGTACAAAAGCAGCATTACCAAGCTAACAAAGATGCTCTCAAGAATAAACAAAAACAAAACTATCAGGCTAATAAAACCCAGCTCAAATCTAAACAAAAGCAATACTATCAAGTAAACAAGGACATTATTAGAACGAAATCCAATACGAAAACTGAATGCGGGTGTGGAGATAATTATTCGTATAGCAATAAAACAAGACATCTCAAATCATTAAAACATCAACGTTGGCTAAATCAGGATGGTTAAGTTCAAATCCTTGAATCGATTTAGTAGATTCATCTTATTTTTTTGTCTACAGTATATGAATAGTAAACAGAATATGCCGCAATAGTCAGAGTACGTACCCTGTAGCTGACGAGCATAATATCGTTTAATACCAAGTTTAGTTGGTCCCGCTTCAGCCATTGAGTCAAAATAATAGTCATCACAGGAACAGACCCAGTGTCCTACATCAAGATTTGCTGGTCGAAGAAGTATCAGGAACGATCCGTTCTTTGGAAGAGGTTTCGTTATTTCGCTCAACTCAAATATACCATCTAGCTTGATATTTAATTTATCAGCGAGCTCAATCAAATCATGATCACTGGTAATTGGCTTGATAAGGTTCGCCATAATAATTAATTTATTTAAAGTATATAAAAGACCATATAGAATCAACTATGAGCGAGACACAACTATCCGATCAATATTTATACCAAAGCTCTCTTAAGAGCGACCCGGAGATCAAGGTATCTTCTGGCAAGCGTGTACCCTTTGTTATCGATCTAAATCAGGGTTCGTACCAGAATGGTGTTATTACCATTGATGCTACGGCTCAGCTTAACGGGTCCGAAGGATTTGCATGCCTTCGCGATGCTTACCTTATGCTGCCGTACAAGGTGTCGATGAAAAATGGTGGCACTGCACAAACTTTACCTGCTAATCGTCTATGTTCCACTTTGAAATGTGGTAATTGGAATGTAATTGATTCGATGTCGCTCGAACTAAATGGCAAGACTGTCGTCAGTATGGCTGACTACAAACTATTCTGGAACAATATTCGCGCTCAAACCGGCTATAGTACTCAATACGTCGAAAAGCACGGTGCTGAGTCATTCCTCTATCCTGATGCAGGTCAATCTGCTCTTTACAATGCTGCTGCTGCCACTGTCGGTGATGCTTACTCGAACAATACTGCATTTGCAAGTACTTTCAGTGTTCAAGCTCAAGGTGGTGCTTCTGTCCCCAATGATGGATTTGTTAAGGGCTTACTATCGAATCCTCCTACTTCAGGTGCCGACTTTTCTTCGTCTTGGCCATCCGTAGGCGGTGCTAGTGCTTCGACCACTATTGCTAATCAAACAAGTCGCGGTGCTTTCGTTTCTGGTGTGGCTACTGCAAATGGTATTATGGGAACATGGAACTACATGCTCAAGATTAAACTTACCGATCTTCACCCAATTTTCAAGGAGCTAGATCTCATGGCTAATCCTCAGATCCGTCTACGTTTCCGCGTCAATCAGGGTACCGCTGCCATCGCCGTAGATGCTAGTAAGAATATGTCGCTAACGTCTACTACTCTCGCAAGTGGAAACACCTGCCCTGTCATGGTTGCGAGTGCTGCTACTGGCAATCCGATGGCTGGTGTTCTTGCTGCCTCTGCCGGTTTCAGTATCGCGTGGGGTGCTATTGTTAATGCGCTTGAGCCTACGATTGATAGAACATACATGCCATTTACTACTACTCGTCTCTACGTACCGTTTGTGCACCTTGAGAACCCGCAAGCTATCATTAGCAAACCTGTTAAGAAGGTGCGATTCAATGATTGTTATGCGCAATTCTTCAGTCAACGCGCTGGTGTCGGCAAACAATCGAATCAGCTTAATGCCGCATTCGATTTACAACTATCTGCGTCGGTTAAGAACGCGAAGTATGTGATTGTCCTGCCGTTTGCTGAGCAGACTACTCACTTTCCAGTGCAGCTGTTCAAGAATTCCAATCGCCCTTTGACACGGCTCCGTGGACGCTTCAACCCGGTTCGTCGATCAGAAACTTTAATGTACGCATTGGTTCAACGCAAGCATTCGACATTAGCCACGACTACGATTTCCATCACTTCACGAACGAAATTGCTAAGATCGGTGCCATCAACGGCGATCTAACGCCCGAACTGGTGAATGGTCTTCTTGACTATCAAACTTGGTCGTTAACTAACCGCGTCCTAATCGCCGATGTTAGTCGTCTTACCGATAAGGATGTCCCGCAAGCTATTCAGATCCAAGGTGTGAACGCTGGATGTCAAGGAACTAACATATTGGTGATCGTCGTTAGCGAGCAAGAGCTGACCTATAATCGCCTCACAGGCGAAGTAGAAGATTTCACCACAGCTTAGATAATTAATTTAAAAAAATAGATGTTGTGTCTACCCTGTATATAGATACAATGTCAACAACGATTACATTCGGCAAGTATAAGAATTCTTCTATTGAAGAAATCTTCGCTAAGGATCCCGGCTATTGCCGGTGGTTGAATAATCAACCAAACCTAGTAAATGAAGAAGTTAAGAATTTTCTTATGTCAAAGTTATCTCAGGATGACGGTGACTATGTAATGAATTGGGGCAAGTACAAAGGAAGGAAATTGAAAACTGTTCATCAACTTGATTCTGAGTATACCAATTGGTTACGTAATAACAACTTTGTTAAAGAGAAGTGTTCGCGTCTTGTCGCTGAATTAGCTGAACTTCATTAAACCGTGGATATTTTTTAATCTTTTTTTAGATGAACAAAAAAAATCTAGCTGATGGGTCGTCTAATTAGCATCCCATAGCTGTGAAGAATTGTTCGATATCATCGAACTGATTCATTTGATTTTGGATGCGGCAAGGATGCATCACGGTTGCGATTAGTTCTTCTTTAACGTTTTGAATAATGTATTTGCGATGTTCGAACTCCATAATCTTATCTTTTACATCATTGAAAATGCTCTTGACTGGGTGAACTAAATAAGACTTGTCGAACATGTCCGTAAATTCTTCAAACTCTTCATCTTCATCACCTTCATCGTACTCATCGCCTAAATATCCAACATAACCGAAAAGGTTTTGTTTCGTAAATAGGTACCAATACTGATAGATTCTTTCTTGAGGTGTTTCTCCATACTCTTCTTCTTCCACAAAGAAGTCGTCAACTTCCATAAAGAAGCCTGGTTCTGGACTTACGAAATTAACTTCTTCGTGCGGGAATAGGTTAATGTTGGCTTCTTCCTCAGTAGGTAAGATGGGGAATAGATCGGCGTTCATCGTTGTTGTTGGTTGGTTGGTTATCGTAGGATATGTTGTTATTATACTTTAACATTTCTTATATCAGGATCAACTCAGTTTTATATATCCAAAAATTGAAACTGGTATGACAATATTGTTAGCAGTTTTTTCTGAAGGGTGCTGCCTTGATTGTTGAATTTAATGTGCTTCCTGTAGGTATAAGAGCTTGAGCGTGTCTATGATTGGGCTCGTCCTAGGCAAGGGTTCTAGACCCTAATATACTTAAAGAAGACAATTTAAGCTTCTTTTACTTATGAGCGATTAAATGCAAAATAGATAACGTTAAATTGACTGGAAAAAAACGAATTTTCAAAAAATGTACAAGGTGCTAGTTATTACTTGCTGCTGTCGGGGAAGCCGCGTATCGGTGCTTGCTGCACTTGATGTGACTGGGGGTTTTGCGCGGGGTAATGTGGAGGACACGTTCACGCGACAGTGTTTCCACGAAACCTTCAAGACCAATTTATTGCCTTTCCTGAAACCATGGCCACTACCGAGATCGATAGTGGTCATGGATAATGCGAAGATCCATATGTATAGGGAGCTCCAGGATATAATTAGCTCGACTGGTGCATTGCTCTTCTTTCTACCTCTTTATTCGCCAGACCTCAATCCAATTGAGGTAGCCTTTTCGCTGTTGAAGCGATGGATCCAGCGCCACGGAGAAGCAGCTTTCCGTCAAGACCCACTCGCCGTTCTCAAGGTCGCAATGTACTGGTGCACACGCAAGCAATAATTAGCTGCAGAAAATTTATATCACCACTGTGGGTACGGTGCAAACAAGCTTTCGGTTAAGATCACAAGTTAATGAAGTGCACTTCCTGCTGCGTCGTTTCGGTTGTCTTGTTAGCGGTGGTCAATATCATCTATGTCGACCTCTGGGTCTGGAATGGCGCTGTTTGATGGCGCTCGATATGACGGGCATAGTGAATACGACGGCAGCCCCAGCGCCAATCTCAAGTCCTCCACGTTCATCCTGAGAGGAATAGGAACCCCCTCAAAGATGACTCTTATGGTTTGATACTCACCATGGCTGACCTGGTTTGTGTTTTCCTGCACCATGAGCATTGCCACTTCTCGTTGATCGATTCACTGGAGCTGCCGAAATGTCGTGTCGTCGGGCGTCTGAATCGGAGATTCTTCTGGCAATCTGGCTTGTTGGACACTCATGTAGCGTTGGGTAGCAGGTCCAGCTGCAATTGCATGCTCACGCACGAATTCTGCGATTCGTGGGGCTTGCTCTTCTACGCGTGCTGTCGTAGCACGTCGCAAAGTAGTGGCACGTTGTGGCCGAGGGACGTACGCAAATACCCCCAGCCGGAAGTCTGCTTGGCCGTTCTTACGCAAGCGGGCTATATACCACACTGTCTCTAGCTGGACTTTGAAGTCGCGTTCCCCTTCTTGAATTACCGAAAAATTCTGTTGAGGAGCATTGTTGCTTGGCTTCAGATACAGATCAATGTCAGAATGCCACACGTTTGGAAGTTGGCGGGCAAACATATCCTCAACGGTTCCTCGCAAGCCACCGTATCCCGTTGCGACTGGAAAGAGGAAGTCGATGGGAGCAATGTTGTCCCTGCAAGCAGTAAGCGGGTCTCCGGTCTTGACACTCAGGCGCACATTCAACTGGTCGGGAAGCGGGAGGGCGCGCACCTGCATTGCGCTCTCGGCGGCGAACTCTGAAATGCTAGCCTCTAACAAACCAGCAAAATCACACTTGCATTGCATTAGATTAGACTCCGAACCTTCAATAGCTTTCTCTGCCATGCAGCTGGCGCCGACACCAGATGCGGGCAGTATAGCATTCCGCTCGCAATTTCAAGAGACCATCTGAGTTTACATACAAATATAGTGAGTGTGAATTCCATAGGACAGTAAGGGTAGATAGCTATAGTACATGCCATTGCGCTGAGGATGGGGTCGCGTATCGGAAGCACCACACACTCCACCAGGGCCATGATCGCAGCGCTTCATGTCCTCTCCTTGCTTTACCAAGTGCTTCACCACCAGCTGGTCCTTCCCTTCCTCCGAGTCCATGCCGTGCCACACCAGCTTCTTGATCTTCATCGACACCATATCGCGCACGATCCCGCGCGAGTTGAACGTCACCACACCGCTCTCGTGCGCGATGTAGTCACTACACTTGGCGTTGTCGCCAGTGGTCTGGATCATACGATCATTGCGGCTGCGACCGCCTTGCCATTTTCGTGCGTGTTACAGAGCAGGATCATCCCCCGTGGCACACCTGGGGCAAGACCGAGTTGAGCAGCATCGCACTCGAGTGCTGCAACGCATACAACGGCTCGTACGAGCCGGTGACAGTCATGCCACGGCGAATGGACTCGCTCGTGACGTGGAACACGGCGGGTGCCGAGGTGGCCACGCCACGCGCCAGCTGGAAGAAACTGGGCTGAAACAGCGGCAGCGTCTGCGACGGGATGAGTGCTGTCAAAAACGCGCACACAGCCAGCTCCCCGTGCACAGCATCAGCGGCTCCGGGATGGATCTTGAGCCTCACAACACGCGCGCGGGCGCTGAGCTTGACCGCCTGTACGCGCCCGCTCTCAGCGGTGCCCAGCAGCGGGTGGTCGAAGACGCTGGCGCTGACGTGGCCGGCCCCGTACAGCACGGCGTCGGCGCCAAAGCAGAAGCGACTGCTGAGCTGGTAGTGGTGCGCAGCTTGCGTAGCAGGGTGGGCGCCAGAGATGCTGTGTGCGTGTCGCACGCATTCTCGTCCAGCACGTCCGCAGTCAGCGCGGCGGCGGGCTTGATGCCTGGTACCGGTGGCATGAGCGCGTCCTCGACCTGGTACAAGTTGGCGGGCATCTGAACCGACTCACGGCAATCGCGCGGGTGGCAGGGTTCTTGCCCAGCAAGCCCAGCGTCGACTTGAACGCCGCGTGCCAGCACAAGCACCGTCGGCCGGTGGGCTTCGAAGCAGTAGTGCTTGACTGGGAGGGGGGAGAGGGGGGGGCGGTTGCGACGCCTCAGCCGGTTCGGCGTTCGTTGCTGTGCAGCGCTTCGAGCCATCCACCTGCGCAGGTAATTTCGGTGGCGACGCGTTTTCCTGGCTGCATGCACTGTTTTAGCCCAACCCTATACGATTTAGAAATATAGCAAGGTCAGATTAGAGTACCTCCGTTGGAGCCCCAAGTCCGATAAAGAGGGCTAAAACCGAGCGCAAAACGACAGAAAGACACAATACATATTAAGGCTTTGGGTCAAAGCGGATTTAGTGAAGGGCAAAGTAGTGGACAGGGAGTCAACAATGAGCCGTGAAAGTGAAATATATATGTATAGCCCACATTCTGCAACCAATGCCGTCAATTTTGCGACCGACCCAACGTTAAAAACGGATGCAAAGCTTGTCACACGCTGAGCAAGTCGCCGTGAATCCAGTTCGCGATCTACTGCAGTAACACTACACGTCGTGTCGCCGTCTCGCTGGTCGTAGAAGACGCAGTAGCCCTCGGGCGCCCATTCCTCGCTGTCCCCGCAGTCGCAGGCCCCGCCGGGGCTCGTGGGGTCAGGGACATTATCGATATATATATATATCAACGTTGCTCATTTACATGCGGGTGGTAGTAGAGATCGACGTGAGCTCGATCTCGAGTGCCGACGGCGGTGAGGTTTTGCTCACTCCTATTCGCTTTGCAACCTTCAGATCGACTGTGAACGCTCACGACACTAGAGACTTTTCGAGAGGCAATTTTCACTACCATTACCAACATATAGATGTTTAAAACAAGCGCAAATCCCGTGCTAACGCGGCGAGCTCCGTGGAAATCACTGGTCTCAGTGAATTCATTGCATTACCTGCAATACCAGCGGCATAGTCTTATTTGCGAAATCGACATGGAGACGAAAAGAAGGAACTTTAGCGAGGGGGACGATCAGCTGCTTTTGAAGCAAGCTGTTGCTGTCAAACCGTACAAAGAGAAACATGGGAAGGTGATGGCGCAGTGGGAAGGCGTAGCAGCCTCTTTGGTGAGCTCACCGGAGTTTTCGCGCGCCAACCTCGGCGGCAAAACTGCCCAAAACCGCTTCAACCTGTTAGTCGGTACGCTACGTGAAAAGCGTTCATCAACCGGTCGTATTTCTAACCACATGATGATTTTATTAAAGATGCTGCTAGAAAGAAAATGAAGGTGGCCAAGCGTGCTTCTGGTGTTGAAGAGGCTTACACGGAAAAGGATCAACTTCTTGACGATATTTTCGCTGAGATTGATGACTTTCAGCATGCTAAAACACTCGCTAAGGATGTAGCAGCGGCCAAAGCTTTGGCCAACGAAAAGGCCGGGGAAGTCGTTCGTCAGCTTGCCGTTGAACGGCTTAAGCGTGGCGGCCCTGACGGAAACGATAAGCCCCTCGACAGTCCCGCCAAGCCCAACAAGTTTGCTAAGATCGCTCAAGTTCTTGCCGAGCACAAGGAACAAGAACTTACGTTCCGTCGTGAGCAGTGGAAGGTGGAGCGTGAAGATCGCCTCGAAGCGGAACGCTTGCGCCGCCAGGAAACCGATCGTTTCTTCGCGATGCTGGAGCTTTTGGCGAAGAAGTAGACCACAACAATGCTAACCCAAGTACACTCTCATGTTGTCGCACCAATTGATTTTATTTTATTCGTCTTCTAAATATTCGTCTAGTGTTGGTGGCTCTAGATTGAAAAAGAAGCTAATTTGGTTACCACGTTGATGACAACAGTGGCAATTAGTTAGAAGCATAGCTGCACGTACGATCTTCCCAATGGGGCTGAGACGCAGGCGAAGCTTCTTTTTGTAGTCAACAAGTAGCCATAACCTCTTCATGAGGCCGAAGTTCCACTCAACAGCAACTCGCACAGCACTCATGTCCTTGTTAAATACCTTTTCGTGCGTCGAAAGCACGCGCTGCCGGAACCCAGTGACGACATAGTCGCTTACGGTGTACGCCGGGTCGCCGAAAATCGCACGGCCTCTGAATATATCTGAATGCTCCATAAAGTATTCGACAATTTTACTTGCAGTAAATACTGTAGTATCATGTCGCCGTCCTTCGTAGGGTCCCCAAAAATGAATGCAGACGCCGTCAGGAGCCGTTAATCCTATGCATTAACGCCTTAGTTCAAGTCGTAAAAAACAAAATACAAGCTCAACAAAAATTACCTTGAAATGTCAAACAATGACAGCGCTTGTGTCCGCTGTACACCTGATACTGTAGATTTTCTCCATCGCCCTTGCGTCTTGGTGTTGGGCGGCTAATTGGGATTTTGGTCCCGTCAGGAAAGGCAAAGATGCCGTCCACCGGTGTCCGTTGCGCAATTGCGTGGCAGTACGAGTCAATACGACGACGCAAAAGACTTGTAGGGGCATAGAGTTTTGATTCGTATCGTTCATCTACATAATCAACTGAATTAAAAAAATATTAGCAGTAACAACCATTAATTAGTATATATGAGCACGTACGTACTCATCCAGAGGAAGATTCTGCATATGGACCCCGATGAACGTCCGAACTTGCTCGACATATCGTGAAGACGCTGCGGGCTGCTCATTCGGTTTAACATGATCGCTAAGGCTTCGTCCTTGCTGCACCTGTCGCCGTCCTCAGTGATAACCGTTTCCGGCAAACGGAAATGACGCCCCAGTGCACGCACGCCCTCGATATCGAAGCGGAAGTCGAGAACCGCATTGGCTGAGCCATAGGTCCTCAATTTGAATCTTACAGCAGGAATTAATGGGCGCTCAGGAGTGTCGAAAGCGCCCATAGACGCAAGCTCCATCCACGTTTCTTCCTCGCCGAAGGCAGCCATGAGCATCAACAGCTCAAGGGACTCGTCCTGGGTAATAACGCTCATGGTACGCGGTGTCGCTGGCCTTTCTGGTTTTGGTGGCGGAGATTATCTGCTTGACGCGAGCTGTACAGTAAACCTCACGCGTAAACTATTGTGTCTCCCTCGGTAATATTGGTGTGATGAATGCTATTATGCGAAAAGTCACCTCGGATTCCCATTACCATTTCCTTCTGGTAAATGTGTGTGATGGTGGGGTCGGGGTAATGAACGACTCGAAAAGTCTCTACTGCCGAAACACCACCTCTGCCGCCACCAGCATCACCACCATAAAGTGTTCATTCACAATGTTTACGAAAACGAATCCATGCCCCGTCTGCAAGTGTGTTGTGCTCCAACGATCTTTACGACCCAAACAATTATGCTAAACGCTTTCTAGGGATGTTTCCACGGTTGAACTCCCACATATATCATTGAGCGGAGATGCAGGTGCTGATGAAATACGACGTCCTAATGTGGACCACACATAAGCTGCTTAGGTGGTCGGTAGGTAGTAGCTCGATAGTACTATATCGCTATTACTATAGTAGCTTAGACGTCTTGAACAGAGCGACTATTATTGCTAGTAGTTTGCATCGTCGTACCAGGGAGTCACTAATAGTAGCTCAGAAGAAAAGTTGTTACTATATGTACCAAGCCGTGCTAGTTGTGCATCGTACTTAAATGAATCAAAAACGTATTACTACCGAACTTAATGACGCACTGAAAATAGACATGCATTTGCAGGCTCACCACTCATCTCAAGCTGGGCAGCACCGAGCAACGCAAACACAACAGAAACGTGAGTGACGACGCGAGGTCTCTTCAGCACGTTGTCCTAGTGGCGGACAGAGACCGATGCGTGCAGTGTATGGAATGCGACGTGCTAGATAACAGCGAGAAGGACCTGTTCGGGCGTGCGGTCGATCATTTCCCCTCGCTTTTCGGGTCAGCCGACCGCCGAGTCAACATGAATAAAGCCAGGGACTGGTGGAAGAAGCGGTCGGCGTCGCAGCTGGCACTGGAGGGCGCGCGGCAGCACAAGTACACCAAGTCGGCCATGGGCGGCCGCCATCAGCTCGTCTTGAAGCCCTCAGCGGCCGTGGTCGCAAGCCTGATGCTCACCGGGACTGTCTATATCCCCATATACTCCAAGAGTTCGAGCGTCTTCGCCGCGCTGGCTTGAAGCTCTCCTTGCGGCTTCTCATCGACATGGCAACAACGTTGATCGAGGACATCCCCCATGAAGTGTTCAATAAAGCCTACAGGTTTGGTGGTAAGGCTTGTGGCTCTCTAGTCACTCCACGACACATCCAAGACTTCATGGATCGTCATAACATTGTCTATCGGAAGTTGAAGGGCATGAAACAAGTCAGCGATGCAAAAATGGCTCAGATTTAGCAGTCGGTGGCACACTATCTAGGCACACTGAAGCGGGGTTTCGACGACGGAGTGCTGAACCCTCACCACAATTCAACATGGACGAGAGTCATTTGATTATCGATCTCGATGATGGCAAAACATTAGAGTTTCGAGGTGCTTATACGGTCAAGTACTGCAGCATTGTGTCCGGTAAGTATACCGCAATGTGTTATCGAACTGTATGATTAACCACTGCTCTTAACAATAGGGGTTATCACGGTTGGAAAGTAGGTTTGAGCAGCCAATAAGATCAAACCTTCGTGTACCGTCTTTTTCAACTCAAACCTTCCGCCAAAAGGGCGAGCGTTTGAGCAGGAGGTGAAGGTCTGATCTGATTGGCTGCTGTGTTTGTTGGAGAGGAAGACAAGCACTTCCCAACTCGAGCCACTTGCCTATTTCCAAGATGGTGAACAAAAGCTGGAGTGTAGAAGAAGAGTACACCCTGCTAGAGTTCTTCTCCTCGCACCTCGATCAGTACACTAAGGGGGTTATAACGAAGTTTTACGAAAGCGCATTAGTTGCTCTTCCCCTGAAATCAGCCACACAAGTCAAATCGAAGTGCATCGAGCTTGAGAGTTCCTACAAGACGTACAAGGCCAAGCTCAGCCGCTCCGGCTTCGGCGTCAATGCTACCGACCCGTCTAGCATCAAAGGTACGATAATTGTTTTGTGATTGCATGTTTCATGGCCATACTGAACTTTATATTAGCGATTTTAATAGAAATGCTCTCCAAGAAATGCAAGTACTTTTACGAGATGGACGACATATTTGGCTCGAGGCACAACATCCTTCCTCCAATCATCCTAGAACCTGGCACAACTGTTCGGAACGGCCTGATGCTTCCGCGACAACCCGCCGACGCAGCGTGTGCGTGCACTGTAGCCACTCCAGTTGCAGCTCGCACGCTGGTGTCGACGAACCTGCCCGTCCCCACGTCCGTGATGGAGGAGATGACCGCCGTGTCCAGCATCTACTCGATACCCGCGTTCACCGTGCAGCCCGTCGACATCACCGGGTCCACTCCCGCCGTGCCCTCCACGACCAACTCGCCGACCAGGCCCGACACCAACTTGCTGTTTATGCCGGGCTTATCCCCCACACCGTCCGTGTCCAACATGCTCGCCATGACCCTCACGCCGGCTTCGTCGGGTGCAACGGGGACGTTGCTGACCTCGGGGTCAAACCGGATGAGTGCAGAGGCAGTTCAAATCGGGCAAACGCCCGTGTCTGCCTCGGAATACTTCGCGCCACTCGAGACGGGCACATCGGTGGCGACAGAGAACTTGTCGGGGAACAAGCGCAACTACGAGGAGCTGAAAGGTTCGCCTGTGGCTAAGCTGATATCCCGTATTCGGAAAGAACGTGACGAAACTAGAGCAGAACGCCACAGAGACGAGATGAGTTTGTGTCGTGAAGAGCTGGCCTTGAGACAAGAGCAATTTCAAGCGTACAAAATGGAGCTCAAGCTGAAGGAGCGGGAAATGGAGCGAATGTTTGAGATGATGACTCAGAAGATGGAGTTACAAGCAAAGAAGATGGAGATGGAGCTCATCAAGCTTCGTGGCAGTCAAAATAAATCCGAATAAAAGCATACAAAAGCATACGTCGTTGCACAATTTTTTTATCGCATGTGATTTTGTAGAGTTACTAAAATCCTCGGCGACTCAGCACTACTTCTTGCGTTATGGTTCGTAGATCTTCGCTATCATCGCTTGACCAGTCGATAGGTACAGCGTCATCTTCTTCTTGGCTTACGTTGCCTTCATTTAGCTTCACCAGTACTTCAAACATGTCTTCGGTGTCAACACACATGTTATGAAGAATTAAACCGCATACAATCTTTTTGGAGACTTTAAGCAAGTCATCCTCATTGCGAATTCTATCGCGAAGCCCTTCTAGTACCGGAAAACGAGCCTTTAGAATCCCAATGGTATGCTCAATAACAATTCGCTGCTGAGCCAGAAGCCAGTTGAAGGTTTTGTTGCGCGGCTTGGCACTTGCCGGCATCTTATACGGCGTCACGATGAACGGAAAGCAGCACGAATAGGCAGTATCCCCAAGTACATACTGACCAGGCTCGAAAAACTTTCTTGGAGCATCTGACATCACAGTCAAGCTCATCGCTCGCTTGTCATGCAAGGATCCTGGCTGCCCAATCTATAATAGCACATTACAAAATTCAGATGTAAGTTTGAGTTCACAACGACATCATGGTAGCTGGTCGTACCTGGTAGTACGTAATTCGGCGACGGTGGTCGCATATGATCTGCGCACCAATGCAGTACACAGACTTTCGCGAAAAGTAGCACTCCGGATTCACAGCGGGAGCATTCAGCAGCTTAAATGCAGTACCGTCAACACAACCGACACACGCCGGAAATGCCGACCGAGCTTCGAATGCCTGTGCAATTTTATTCCTCTCGACTTTACTTGGCCAGCGCACAAAATCTTTTTCTAGGGCCAGTATGGCACAAGTGACTCGATCTCTGAATTTGTATACCGAACCTGTAGATAGAATCAAATAACAAGTAAGAACACGAACACATGCATAATAGAATAGCATTAACACATCATATCACCTTCGGCGATGCCAAAATGCTGCGCTACACGGTGCGAAGACAAAGACTGCAACGCAAACAAAAATACTTCCAGCTGCAGCTGCACGGGGCTTGCTCTTGCTTGGTCGGCGCGCGGGCAAACACCACATCCTCTTGAATGCGACTGAGTAAAAATATGAACGTCCCTCTGCTCATACGCAGGTCGCGGCGAGCTCGCATCGGGTCGCTCCGGAATATCCTGCCCGGGGTCCAATGAGCAGCTTTGAAGACAGTTGAGCGAGTTAGGTACCGATACGAGGTAATTGCATCACGAAAGAGGCCCTCGCCACTGTCTTCTGCATCGCTATCGTCATCCTCAAGTAGCTGAGCCGCTTCTGTGATCTCCAGCTCCTCTAGAAGCACCGCGCGGAGAGACTTCTCGACATCAATCACACCGCCTTCGCCACCGTCTTTAGTCGTCCTTGCCTGCGTCGGTGTCTGACAAATATCAGCCAATAAAAGCTTTAGAGACCGGCGAGGACCAGCGAGCGAGGCCCTCACAGTTGAAAGTTGAAGGTTCAATTTGATTGGTTGCTGATACATACTTACTTTCTAACCGTGATAACCACTAATATGCTAATTTAAATTTAACCCTTTCGCGGTTGAAGGCACATTTATCGCCCATATAGACCGTTTGCAAAACACGGTGTGAAAGTACCGCATACAAGGGCGCATTCTGTGCCCTTTTACACAAGTTCAACCGTGAATGCACCATCTTTTATGTCAAATCATAAACAGTACAATCAGTAATCATCAAGACATACACATATTAAGTAGGATGCATATGATCGTGTGCATCAGCAAATCACTGCAGGTACTATGTTACAAGAGGCATTCAAAAAGAGTACCGTGATTATCCTTAAGGGCGCATTCTGTGCCCTTTTAGAAGTAAATTACTTAGGTTTGTATAATATACACCCGATATATTTTGTTTGGGCAGGGATTGCGTTCATGCAGGAAGCGTGCAAGGAGGAAAATGGGCAAATCACTGATTTACTGTATTTTAGTTTAGGATGTGCGCCACGCTCAAAAGTCTATCGGTGAGCAGCTCCGCGTGCCGCCAGCAGTTGCGCAGCACGCGCTCCGGCATCGCATTCCAAGCCACATTAATCCACTCAATCGTGTCAATAGTCTCCATATGCTGCAGATTGTCTCCCCGAGCAACACTGGCAGGACAGTGCGCGCGGTTCTCTTCTTGAGAGCGCGTCGGTTTAGCCACGCTATTACGCCTTGGTCCATTGGCTGTAGCAAGACGGTCGTGTTCTTGGGCAGCCTAGCCGTAGTGATGTTCGAAAGTTCCACCTCGCCCTCCTTGTGCGACAGGGCATTGTCGTACAGCAGCAAAATATTCCTGTTCTGCGCCTTCATCTTCTCGTTCAACTCCTTGAGCCTGTCCTGGAAGACGTCTGAGTTCACCCACCCCTTCTTCGTCCCGTTGTATGCAACCTCCTCTGGTTTCTCCGGTAGCCACCGCGGGTTCTGCGACTTGCCCAGCACGAAGAGCGGCAGCTTCTCCGTGTCTATCGTGTTCAACCCCTCACGCGCATCTTGTTCATCTTCAACGCTGGGGCCACACGCAGACACACAGAGACCCGTGAGGTCACTTTGATGAAGTAGGCGACCTCGTCGACGCTGAAGACGTCGCACGGGTCGAATTTCGCGACTAGCGCCTAAATTCAAACGATAGTCCGAGGTTCCATATGTATGGAGGTCAACCAAAACAGTGATTTCGGGTTGCCAAATTGAGATGGCGCCCTTGTCTCAGTAGACTACCTCTTTTATCTAATACCTTATATTATACGGGATTACAGGCTGTTGAATGGAGAGGCGCGCAGAGCGCGCCCCACTCGCACAGTGGCACCAGCCATCGCCTGTCTGCTAGAGCGAGTGGACTCTAAATGAAAGTAAAGCCTCTTTAACATGTTAATTATAGATTAGCAAGTACGAGAGGAAGTTCAGATCGCCAGATGTGATCTGGATAGTACAGGCAGAGAGCTGCCTGCCATACATATTATATAGTGTGATGACGACATGAGGCTGAGGAGTGGGGCCGTCGAGGACGCAGTCTGAAGACGAGCTCACTTCCTCTTTTGCCTCCAGGTACCGAACACGGATCTAGAGCATATGCATAGGAACAGATGATAGAGGAATAAAATTAATACACTGTAGTGAGTTACCTACTACTAGTGTTCTGTTCATTTCAACATTTCAAGTACAATGAGCAAGCCTGCGCTAGACAAGAGTTCTGTCGACTCGCTGCGGTTCAATGGAAAGCCCCCGCACTTCGCTGCGTGGAAGAGCAAGCTGATCATCCACCTCAAGGCGCTGAGCGATCAACGCGCGCTCGAGAAGTTGCAGCACAAGCATGAGAAACCGCTGAGCCGGTTTGAAGATTTGCTGGAGAGTCAGCCAGCCATGCCTCCTCGCCCACCAGCTGGGGACAAGGAAGCGACATGGCAGAATGATCTGCACGAGACGCTGCTCAGCACGCAGTCCTCGTACATCAAGAAGCTGCAGTGTGAAACACTGCCAAGTGAGTTCAAGGGCATCGCCACCAAGATAATGGACGAGCCCGTCCACGCGATTTGGCGACTGGTGGAAAAACAGTACAGCCTCAGCAATACGGCTGGTGTGGTGGGACTCGTCCGCCAGTTCAACGAGATGGTGAATGCTGACTTCAAGAGCGTTGGTCAGCTTTTCCAAGATCTCAACAGCGTGCGAAGCCAGGTCAACGTGAATGCTCACGAGGCTTTGCAGACCCACATGCTGTCGTCTCAGCTTATGCTGGTGCTTGTGCTGGGAGTACTGCCAAGGCACATGTGGGGTTCCTCCGTCGAGTTCACCCCGGATGGGTTTACGCTCGAGTAGGTCAGCGACAAGCTCAATACCATTTTTGGTAACAAGAGCAGGTCCGAGATCTTGGCTCTGGCCAGCGGAAAGGCGGTCAACCATGTCAACGCTGCGCCTGCCAAGTCAAGTGGATCGGCTTTGGGCAAGCGAAAGGCTGTAGACGGGCCGGTGCGCGACATTCACCCCAACATCGGTGTAATGAAATGCCACTACTGTGGTGGAGTGCACAACAGCATGAAGAATATCGACCCGCACAAGATTGTGGACTGTCCCAAGCGTGCCGATGACAAGGCGGCCGGCGTGCATCGACGCAACATCTGGTCGAGGCCGAGTGGCCAGGCCCGAAAGGAGGCGTATGAGCCAACAGCCAAGATGAAGGGCAACTTCAAGGGAAAGGCCAAGGCCAAGGTGCGCCGCGAGATCCTACTTGCCGAGTGCATGGGCAAAGACGTGTCGGTGGATGCGTGCGATGCGCAAGTGGGCAATCCACCTGCGAGTGATAATGGGTACACGAGCCCTCCCCCAAGCAACATAGAGTTGCCTCTGACACCGGGACGAGGCATAACGCTCTTCAGTGACGAAGACGGGCCGATGGAGAGCGCCGTCAACGCAGTGAATGCTGACGCCCCGGGCTAGGCTCAAGCCGCCAATAAGCAATCGGATGGCGACGTGGACATGGAAGGTCATCAAGGCGAGGACAGCAAGCAAACTATTGCTGCGACGACTAAGCGTTTCGCCGGTATGATGAACGAGCTCGAAAAAAAGGTGCGAACTCTGTATCCATTTCTGTTAGATGATGATTCGCATCTAACATCAGATTCTTGGGTACTTGACTCAGGGTGCGGACACGGCCTAACCAGCGAGACAGCGCGGTTTGTGCAGATGGAGCCGAACACCCAGTACATGTTTACATTTGCACAGGGCTCTAAACATTCCAATACACATCTTGGTACGATCAAATTGTATTTACGTGGTCCACAAGGAATTATACCATTTTTGTTCGAAATTATAGCGTTAGCACCGGACGCTACCTCGAACATTCTGAACGAGTTCTGGCTCAGGCGTGGTGGGTACCAGATATTTGGTGCCGTCCATGTCACCCCTCCGCGTCCAAGGGGTTAACCCCTTGGACGCGGAGGGGTGACGTGGACGGCATACTAAAACCCTTAAACCCTCCCGGACGGCATAAGAAATAGTATGGCGTAAATTATAAATACTTTATTCCAGTCTAATTTCGGACGTTTTTCGTGCACATTGTAGCTAGCCTCTCCGATAATAATTCCCGCGAAGGAGGTACGCTCTGACGGGATTTCATTTAAGCCAATCACAACTACTTGCACGACTTCACGCAATCTCGATATTTTTTAAAATTGGAGTTGGGGAGTAGAGGCGGGATAAGGAGGCGGGAAGGAAGCACGGCAACACCGGGAAAGTCTGTGATGAGTGAACATCACACCGTGGATAACGACGCCTCCTAGCTACTGCACGCCCCCGCGCCGACACGGGACGACCAATCCCAGCTCGCCCGCCGAGATCAGAGCGGAGGTCTGCTCTGTCGCTTAGCTTGTCAAGCATCAACCGCATTAGAATGTACGTAGTGCAGCTACACCACGTGCAGTAGCTGCGCTGCTCATTGTTGTAGTAACCCCACAAAAGTAGTCGATATTTATTACACAACACCAGCTAGGTTTTTGCTACTGAAAATAATCCTTCTACTCCACGACCTCCGTGTTCAGTCTCGCAAAAAACTAAAGTCTGACTTCTGGCTGGCCTTCTTCTTCCAGAGTCACTAACCCCTCATCAACAAGTCCATGAAATAGTTCTTTGCCGTCCTTATTGAATATTTCACACACAGCAAGAGCGAGTATCAATACAACCCATTGCACAAATTCATGGGGCAGAGATTTTTTTATATTCTCGAGCATTATCGGTATTGCAGCTCTACTTCTCTATTGTCGATGCCTGACATTGTTTATCCTTGATCTTTGGAATCATTGCGCCCAGGGTTTGCTCCCATTTGGGGTTCGTATGTGTCCTTCGTTGAAGACAAAATACGCTAGGCAAGAAATAGTAGAAGAGCTGGACACTTCGAATGACCTTGTCAGCATAACAATAGAGTTAGACATTGTACATGTCGGCATACACAAAACAAACACATACCACCTTTGAACGCTCTCGCTTGGATTCATCCATCCGACTCGAAACCAAGTCAGATCTCGTTGAAGTCTGTCGATCTCGCACAGCTTGGCCTCCGTTGTATCATTGTCCATGTCATCTCCAGCACTAGCGGAATCATCATGATCATGGGTGATGATCATGTCAGCATTATCTATAACAAGTAAGCAATCCCAGTCAGCAACTTTTCAAAGGAACAACATGTCGGCATACCGCTAAAATCATATAACTTTTGAAACAAGTTTCTTGATCTACGAAATGACGTCTGCTACGGGCGCGGCTTGTCGAAGGGGGGCTTCGTCTTTCGCAGCTATTCATACAAACAATAGGGTGAGTTAAACATTCCCATGAAAGCTCACTACGATCTCACCACGCACCGGTACTGTTGCAGCGCTTTTCTTGCGGTGATTTGCTGGTTTATACAGTGCGTGGAGCACACACTTACAGTTTCGAACGCGTAGGGACTTCCGGAGCTGTACTGCTTTGAAGTAAGACGCAATAGACGATAAGGGTTAGCTGCCAATAATGTGATACAACCATCGAATTCGCAGATACGTACTTGTGTTTTCCGGTGAGCGAGCGCACCGCAAATTTCGATATGTTGAACGGACAGCAGAGATCCTTGTCGGCGCGAGTATACGCCAGTAGCTTGACTTCCCGGTTGACGTAGTCCCCACATCGCTTACCATTCTTCGTAGTTTCCCGTGTTTCGCGTTATTGGAGCTGAAACCACGATTACATGGACACACATTAGTGTAGTTATGAAATATAAGCAGAATAAGGCACAACGTACTGGGTTTGACGCTTCGTAGCGGGATTCAACGACCATTTCGAAGAAGCGGGTAAATGGCGTACGCTATCGCTTGTCTCTGTCTCGGCGAAAAAAGAAGAATGAGTGGCTTGGTTGGAAAGTGGCAAAAGGGGAACCAACATTATAATTTAAAAAAAGATTAGACCGGCTCTCCGAGGTACTTCAATCCATCTGTTTCATCGGCCAATAGAATTCGTTCATTTTTACACGTGGACCAATCACATGCATTCAAGATATGGGAGACGACGGTGATCGTCTTTTGCGGAATTAGATACATAGTGAAACCAAGAAATTATTATGCTGTTCAGAACAGGATAAGACCATTTTCCAACCCCCCGCGTCCAAGGGGTTAACAGGCGAGTACAAATTTGTGTGCTTTGCCAACGAACTAGTGTTTATCGCTAAAGCGATCAATGGGGCATACTATATTAAAAAAATAACTCTGCAAGAGCGTCAACTGGTGTGTAATGCAGTGAAACAGGAGCCCTGTAAACCGCTAGCTCACCTTAGTACTGAGAGGTTTGAGCGGACACTGCAGGAGTGGCATGTTAAACTTGGCCATCTCAACAAAGATGCAGTTATTAACATGTTAAGCACTAAGTTGGTGGCTGGAATGCCGCAATTACCAGCGTCAGGTCTAAGAAAGATTCCGTTCTTTTGCACAACATGTGCAGAGATGAAGAAGCGGAGAATGTCCTACCGGAATGTGGTGGGTTCGAGAGATGAACACCCGATCAGCACTATTCATATGGACACAAATGGGCCCATGAAGACCATAGGGGTCTATGGCAGCTGCGGGAAAATCAAATATTTCCTGAGTATCATTGACGACAACACGTCATGGCGCTGGACATATGTCCTGCGCAATAAGAAATAAGTATTTGAGAAAGTAGAGGAGCTACTTTTGCAGCTGGAACGCGAGGGAAAGTTCACAATTCGTCGGATCAGGTCCGATGGAGGCACTGAGTTTGTGAACGCGACCTTTAAAAGCTTCTGTAAAAGCAAAGGCATTGTCTTCCAGACATCGAACGCCTACAGCCCTGAAGAGAACGGAGCTGCAGAGCGAGACCATCAGAGTAAGCTCGATATAGTCCGCTGTGCCTTGAATGATGCTAATATGGAGCACAGGTGGTGGCCAGAAGCACTCATGTACATGACTTATGTGCAGAATCGCACACTTATGGCACGTTTAAGAAACAAGACACCGTATGAGATGGTGTATGGGACACATCCTAATGTGAGCAAGCTACCTGTATGGGGATCTGTGTGCTTTGCGCACGTTCCTGCAGCCATAAGAAGGGACAAAAAGCTGTCTGCTCGTGCCTTAAAGTGCCGGTTCCTCGGAATATCGGAGGAAACGAAAGGTTACCGACTCTGGGACATGTACAACAATAAGCACATCATATCGCGAGGTGTGCTGTTCGATACAACCAATGTAGCCGACATGGTCGATCGAGCGTTTGGCAAGACCGAGTCTGCCCTCCCAATTGAATCTGCCGCGCGAGAGTCACCCGCAGCAGAGGGAGCACCTACCCTTGCCAACGAGTCTACGGATGCACTGGGAGCTAAAACACTGGCCAACGAGTCTGCGGATGCAGTGGGAGCTGAAACACCAGCGCAGGAGTCTACTGAGCCAGTGGGAGCTGAAGAACCCACAGAAGCCAGTAACCCAGCAGTGGGAGCTGAAAAGAAGCGACGCCGTACGGCAATCGTGGACACGCCTCCCAGGCGTGAGCCCCGCCCACGTCGAGATACTAAGAAGCCGAAGAGATACTCGGACTATCAGTGTTTTCAGGCAATGTTAGATCGGAACATTGCACAAGATATATTAGAGCACAAAGTGCCGACACCACGATCACTCAAAGGGAGTGATTTTTTGGGGGTCAAATTCGGTCAAGGTCAGATTGGGTCAACACATTTTTAGCCTTCAAATTAGCAATTTTTAGTAAATTTTGACCCTAAATTTGACCGATACAAAGGCACCAAAAACAGTTCCTAATCTAACTGTAATATTTAATATTTTGGGTATTGTGTATATTGCATGTATTTATAGATGTTAAATAGGAGGGTTAAAATAATACCAAAGTGTTTTGGAAGTCTGGACCAAGTGCAATAATACATACGGTTGCGTTAGCATTCCAAATCAGTGTGATAGTACATCCGCTTGTAAAGTGGGCATGCAGGCAAACCAGCGAAATGTTGGCGGACTGTGTGTGGTTAGGGGTGAAGCATTAGCATGGGGCTACCGGTTGATCTGTGTTGCAGTGCGGAATTGTTTTTCACAATATGAAGTTTGTTATTTATGCATTTTCAGGTATATTTTTGGATTAACGGTTGTAAATCAGCTTTCACTAGTACTCCGGAGAGACGGATGCTATCGACGAGGTGCATGAGCTGTTTTCGACTTCTGAATCTTCAAAACCCTCAGTATCCGAGTCCGAGTCGGGTTCGAGGTGTGCGAGCAGGGGCATGAATCGGGGCGCGAGCACGGCGGTTTGAAATATCCGCTAAAAGTCGAACATTCTCGCGACTTTGCTCTTCAATGACACCAATAAACTGCGTGAGATCTGGGTGTGCGACAGAAAATGCCTCATTAAGCGATCTGTTGTAGCGCTCGAGGGGGTTATTTGTCCGGTTCACTAAATCTTGACGCGGACCAGACACATTCCACCATTCCGGCTTGAACTTTTTGATCCATGTGTTTTCAAAATATTTCCAAAATCGTTACCAGTTCTCCTTTGAATAGGAAATTCCAGCTGCGAAGCAGTCTCTCTTCAAACGAGCTCGAACGTCGCGTTTCCCTTGACCAGTGATATCGGAGCGCGGGATGACTGTCAGTCTGTCGAAAGATCCCTCCCGCATTGCCAGATATACTTCTTCTTCTTCGGAAATATGAAGTTTCAGCATTTTTCGTCGGATTGCTTGTTTGAAGTGAAAAAGGCAGCCAATGATGCGGGTTTCCGGAAACTGGTTCTTAACAGCTATGATCATTGCATACTCGAAGTCACAGGCGACATGGGCTGGCTTGAGTTTTCTCTTGGTCGCAATGAACACGAAGTGCAGCAAATGTTCGTAGACGTCGGTAGTCTTGCCCGTCGTCAGCACATAAAATACGGGCAAATACACGTCTGAAATGTTGTCGTACATCATGATGATCACAAGCTGGTAGAACTGCACCGGCACGTATCTGTACGTGGCATCGAAGAAAATCGAAGTTTGTTGTTGCCACATACGGTCAACAAGTTGAGGATGCGCCCATCCGATAACTCGATGCAAAACCTCCTCTTCGTAGTAAGTGAAGTGGAACTGAAAGAATTTCAGACCAGGGCTGTTTCGAACGTCGCAAAGTGGCTCACTCTCGATACGGCCGTAGATTTCACGTCCAAAATGGGCTGTTCTTGTGCGATATAGCCGACCCAAAATCTGCTTTTTGGAAGCACCCTGAACGACCAAGTCATCGTCGTTGTAGAACTTGTCGCGAATTATGCGCCAAACTTCCTGAGGCGTGAGCATCACGTCGGCCAAGCCAATGTCATCAGTCGCCAACATCATCTGTTCTTTATGGTTTACGACGGCCAGTGTTGAACTGATCGGGCGGCGGACATCAGAAGCACAGTCTGTCTCACGCTCGCCAGACACTTTGGTCCCAGCATCTTTCACAAAAACTTGGCCTTACAACCCGTCCGTCGGTAGACTCTGCACCGATAATTCGTGGAAGCCGACCCGGTGAAGTACCAGGCATAGGAATACCCTTGATAGGTGATGGACTTGTTCCCCAGGGACGTGTCGCTTGTCTCTTCAACTTGAACATCTGGAGCTTGAAGTTCTCCTCCGATCAGATGACGGCGCGCTCCATTTCCTTCTCCATTCAGCGAGCCCAACGTTTCGACTGGTGCTTCCTCAAGGATGATCGTCTCGTCGGAGGCATCACTGTAGTCAGATCCGTCGTAGCTGAAATGGTCGGAGTGCAGATGCAGTTCGGTTGCCACTATAGTCGATGTGAGTGGAGTGGGGTGTGAACTTGGGGCTTGTGTAGTACGAAACCGTTTGAAAAGTGAGTCTATTCGTGCTCTAGTTTGTTATGATCTAGTAGCCCCTCGTTGGAGCTAGATACAAGACGTCGTTACCGTCACTTCGCTCGTCCTACGGTCGCTAGTACGCTGATCATGGCATTGCGCGCGATGTCGTGTGTCGTTCCTCCGCAACCGTCGTATTGCTCGTATCTTTGTATGATCTACCTCGATAGAGGTGTACGCAACTTGCCGCAACCTAGAAACCCTGCTAATACATGTATATCACAACAGAAAGACATGATTTTGCCCACATTCCAAACAGAGTTTTGATATAATAGTATGTTACACCCTTGTTATCATGATACATTTTGATCCAATTTGACCCATCTCAAATTTGACCCGCCATTTGACCCCCAAAAAGTGTTGACCCAATTTGACCTTGACCGAATTTGACCCAAAAAAATGGATATCACTCAAAGAAACCCTGAGTGGGCCTCATAGAGAGCAATGGAAACAAGCTCTGGAACTTGAGTACGGCTCCTTGATCGAAAATGGGACGTGGAGACTCGTACGACTGCCGCCTGGGCGTAAGGATTTGCCATGTCATTGTGTAATGGGCTTACTTAGCCCAATACTTTAGATTACACGTGAGCGCACGTGTATGGAGAAGCGTAAGGTGTATTTATCTTAGATTAAGTATACTTGTATCCACAAGTATAGCTAAACCTAAATAAAGGTACAAATAGTAGCTTTTGCGGTAAAATGAGAACTGAATTGAATGTTAACTGTGGCTTTCCTCCTAAAACTGATATCTATAAAGAGGGGTTCTGCGAACGAGTGGTTGCCAGAAACCCTGTCCTATTGCTTACCTCTTATTGGTGGAAAGACCCTGCTTTCCGACCAATAGGACCGATTTCTAATATGAATGGTGACCACACTGCGATGTGGCCCACCTGAATGTATACACTTAGTGCGGGTTGCACTAACGTGAGGTTAGCCGAATGTGTAGCCGCGCTACACATTGGGTACTAGTCCGCTGACGGGACTGTCAAGCGGTTCAAAGCACGCCTCGTAGCACAAGGTAACCACCAAGAATTTGGGGTAGACTGCGATGAGGTATACGCGCCAGTGGCACGATTCGAGTCTCTGCGACGTGTGCTAGCGATAGGGACTATTTTGGACTGTCATATCCATCAGATGGATGTCCATACGGCGTTCCTTAACGGGACGATGGACGGAGAGCAAAAGATCTACATGAGGCAACCTCACGGGTTTGCGAAGAAAGGCCATGAGCATCTGGTCTGTGAACTGTTGAAGAGCATATATGGCCTGAAACAAGCCCCTCGCATCTGGTATAGAGGCCTACATACCTCTTTGACGTCGATGGGTTTTGCACGCTGCCACAAAGCGTTTTACATTTACGTGCAAAAAGTGGGAGACGAATGGGTCATTATGTCGACGATCTGACGATCATGTTGCGGGACATGCGACTCATTAACAGGCTGAAAGCCGAATTGTCAAAACGGTTCAAAATGAAGGACCTGGGCGACATTCATTATATCCTCTAGATGGAGGTACAACGCAATAGAAACCAGCGTGTGATGATGGTCTCACAGCGCAAATACATTACAGAGCTGATCACAAAGTACAAATTGGTCCATAGCTCGCCGGGAATGACACCACAAGTGCCTGGCCTCGTACTCGAGCCTGAGACGAAACTGAGCGCAGCACAGATTGCTGCGCAGCCTTTTGACTATAGAGGCATAGTTGGGTCACTAAAATATCTGGTACGAGGAACACGTCCGGATATCGCCAATGCGGTTAGAGAGCTTAGCAAGTTTCTTTCTTGCTACAACCGCACGCACTGGGATGCAGCTAGGCGAGTACTCAAATACTTGAAAGGGACGTCAACGTACGGTCTGTTTCTCGATGGAAAAACGAGAGACGTGACTTACGAAGTGTACACTGACGCGAGCTTCGCGTGTCAACCAAAAGAACGTAAATCCATAACTGGGTACGTGATCCAAATGGCCGGAGGCAGTGGGAGTGTGTCATGGTGCAGTAGCAAACAGGGAGGCGTGTCACTCTCGACCGCTGAAGCTGAACTCATCGCACTAAGTAAGGGAGCTAAGAAAAGTGAATGGTTGTGGCATTTGCTTAGAGAGATGGGATTTCCTCAAAAGGTACCAGTGCAGGTATGGTGTGACAGCAACGCTGCCATTAGCATTGTAAAGAACCCTGGAAATCATAAAGCAAACAAACACATTGAAATTCGCTATCTGTTTATGAGGGACCTTGTTGAACTCGGTCGCCTCAAGATAGCCTACTGTTCTACAACAGAGATGACTGCGGATATTCTCGCTAATTCTCTCCCCACAAAACAGTTCCTAAAACTAAGATAAAAACTAGGAGTGCGGGATCTAAACTGCCCCTAGTACTTAGTGGGAGTGTTGAATGGAGAGGCGCGCAGAGCGTGCCTCACTCGCACAGTGGCAGCAGCCATCGCCAGTCTGCCAGAGCGAGTGGACTCTAAATGAAAGTAAAACCTCTTAAACATGTTAATTATATATTAGCAAGTACGAGAGGAAGTTCAGATCGCCAGATGTGATCTGGATAGTACAGACAGAGAGCTGCCTGCCATACATATTATATAGTGTGATGACATGAGGCTGAGGAGTGGGGCCGTCGAGGACGCAGTCTGAAGACGAGCTCACTTCCTCTTATGCCTCCAGGTATCTAGAGCATAGGCATAGGAATAGATGATAGAGGAATAAAAGTAATACACTGTAGTGAGTTACCTACTACTAGTGTTCTGTTCATTTCAACACAGGCAATAAGTTATTTGCCGTCTCTATAACGCTCCCACCGTACGATGCGTGTTGCGTCGAGCTGGATCGGATGCAAGGCTTCTTTGCCCAATGCTGATCTACACAAAAAAAATCGAGTTCCCTATTCAAGGCCTCCCTGACAACGTTGACGGCGTTGCCTCTCGTTCGTCTCCAAGCGCGTTCATCAACAACAAGCTGATGCTGCAATGACTGCAAGAAGTTCGCTGCTGGGGCCCTGGCGGGCCTTTTGCTAAGGATCGTCACCTTTGGATGGGCAAGGCCAGCGGTCACTCAGGGGAGGAGGTGAATGCGCTCGCTAGACAGCAACGGACTTGCATCCACTTTTACCCTCCTAATGCTACTGATTTTGTGTAGCCTGCTAATAGGTTCCCGATACAGCGGATTAAAGTGCACTGACGGAATTTATGTGAGAAGAGAAACATGCAAGCTATTAGACGAAGTGAGTGGATGCAGGGTGCTAATTCGAGTCGCGATGCTAGACGACTTGCCTTCGGAGTCTGGCGGTAAGGGCCAAATCCGAGCAACCAGCTTGCATAGTGCTGTCCACCAGTCAATTGTAAACGGTTCGTACTTTGCTATGGGGTCCCGACATTTTGTTGAGTACCTGCAGGCACACATCGAGCTGCTGGCATTTCTGCCTCACCCTGCCGTGCTCAAGGCATCCTTCGCGTGGAAGTTGATAATGCGTGGGTTATCAATGATGCACTTCGGGCGCGTTGATACCGGCTCGCGTCGCCAGCTGCTGCATCAGTACAATATGTGTGACTTCTCCAGTAGCAACGACCTGTCGCGACCAAAACAAGCTGAAGATTTGGACGATATCCTGGCTGCTCTCGATGTGCTGTCACTTGTTATGGAGGAGGTGTACCAGTCATTCTATGGATGTGTAGTGACGACGACTCGGAAGTTCTTCATCAGGCAGAAAACCACCTGGCTTACAACAGATACAGAGACGCTAGTGGATCTTGTCGTCTGGATCGATGAGCGCGTCGGGAAAATTAGAACGTTTCTCGTACTCCGGTCTACCAAACGCGCTGAAGTCCAGCACACCATACAACAACAGCGCGAACTTGCAGCTATCAAGTCTGAGTATGCTGGAGTTCGCTCGCCCCACTCCGTGAACGAGAAGACGGAAGACCGACCACGGAAGCGAGGCGGCAAAAGTCGGGTCCCTGAACAAATTTTGAGCGTGATTCCTGCAGCGAACGGGAAGAAAATATGCATGGAGTTCCTCGCTGTTCAAAGCTGCCGTGGTTATGGAAGGGAGTGTACGCATCATTATCAGGACACTTTCGACCTCGGCACCTTCCGGCATTGGTGAAGACTTACATCGAAACAACTGCGGTGATCTCAAGCCCGAGTTTGCAGACCTGTGAGGACGCCATGATGAACGGCAGGAGAAACGTTGGCGGGCCAATGAAAATATTCCTCCCGAGTCGGCGATGACGAGTGCAGATCGGAGCGATGTTCCACACGCGGTCTCTCTCAAGAGAAGCACAGGAAGGCACCAGAGAGTACCGCGTTAATACAGGATTGCTGCGTTCGCACTCTTGTCGAGTCATCAAGACTGCGCGCCACTTGTTGAGACAGCCTGATGATTTTGCTTGATGATTTAACTCGTTCTCCTGCTCGCCTGCGTCAACCTTCAGCGATGAAGCACGGTCCGCAGATTCCCTCGCGTCTGGACCCTGAGTCAGCAGGTACCACGACAGACCTGGAGGCCGACCGTCACCGACAATGCACGGACCACAGGGTCTCTCGTGTATGGGCATCGCTGAGTCAGCAGGCCCCACGATCGAAACCGAGGAAGATCACCGATGGTGCCGGGACACAGGTTGTCTCACTACCATGCTCACTGAGGCAAGAACGCAGACCTCTCCCAGTACTCCCTCGTATTCTCTACACTCACGCTCTTCAAATCAATCAGTCACGTATGGTCATACGGCCAGTGCAAGCCATACAGTCGGTACACGCATTGTATCCTACACGTACGGTCGAACAGCTTGGGTGTGCAGTAACCCCGAGCAGCGAGGCAGTACTTCCCCCGACGTATCGTTCGCGGCACTGGAATGTGGATGACCAAGTGCAGTTGCATCGTCCCGCAGCGAGTGTCATGCAATGAATGGTTACATTTCAAGCGCGGGGTCAACTCTACACTCGCATCACCTGCATCCCGCCCATTCAGTCACCAATAGATGAACACCTACGTGAGACTTTACAGTCCGGGCTGACCGTACAGTCACGTATGGTCATACGGCCAGTGTCAGTCATACAGTCGGTACATGCAAAGTTTCCTACACGTACGGTCGAACAGCTTGGATGTGCAGTAACCCCGAGCAGCGAGGCAGTACTTGACCCGATGTATCGTTCGCGGCACTGGAACGTGGATGACCAAGTGCAGTTGCATCGTCCCGCAGCGAGTGTCTTGCAATGAATGGCTACATTTCAAGCGCGGGGTCAACTCTACGTTCGCATCACCTGCATCTCGTCATTAGCGCTAAGACTGCAGCTGTGATGCACGCGAACGCCCATATGAGAAGCGACGGATGGCTCCTGGCACACAGCCCAGGAAATGACCAAGCTGGACCTCGCGCTCCCCCAGAACAACTACCCGCTGTCGCGCCCGGGTCTAGAGGGATCTAAGTTCAATTTGGACACCCCGCTGTAAGATGCTCTACCTGCGTACGCACGTCCGTCCGGGGCTTTCTTCCCAGCTTTTGTGGCGCTAGTGCGTGGACAGACGGCTAGCGACTGCAGGCCAAAAAAAATACCTGGTACCTTTGGTACTGCGGGAAACGTGCAAAGGCCGCGACCATATGAAGAACTTTAGAAGATCGTTTAAAGGCGGAGTTGAACGCGGCTACGAAAAGTACCATTGCGTCAGCTACAACGTCCATATAACCACGGATCAGCGAAATACCGCCTAAATGTGCCTTGCGACAAATTTGCAAGGAGCATGATGCAGGATGATGTTTGGCTCTCGACAGGGACCTACTCAAGCAATGACCTGAGATCATCTTCAGTTCTTTGGGGGTTGTCGACCAGTGGGTCGACGACTCCACGATTTCGGGTGGTGCAATCCACGACCTGTCGTACCAAGACGGAACCTCCATCAACGACTTCACGGACCACGACAGCATATGGTGGTAGTCCTGGGCACAGTCGTAATTGACGCCGACAAGTTCACAGATTAGAACATCCTCCAGTGTGCGCTGGACCTCGAATTCGATTCCGTCGCGGAAACGGTATATATGCCAGTGGCAAAGGGTAGTGAAGGGCAACTCTTCCCTACTAGCATGCGTTATCAATAAGTACCAACTCGCTTTTGCAAATAACTCCGTTGTCATTGTTGTTGACAATCTAATACCATATTATGGTAGAATACTGTAGTGATTTGACATTCAATTACAAAACGGATATTATCTGTTTTGTCGACATTCTGGTCAGTCAAGACTAGAAGAATTCATAGTTCGGGTGAAGCTTCTGGCGGAAAGTCCGGGTGGTAATCGAAAGCCGGGACACAATATCGCGACGGGCACCAACTACGCAAGATCTGTACAAAATGCAAGCATTCAGGTGGAAGAGTCGTGCTTCTTCGCCCTGATTACATGCAGCGTGTATTGCCGCCGCTCTCGCAGCTCGTCCAGATCCTCGCTTTGAGTCATGGACGTCCAGCTCCTCACTCGAAGTCACGTGCATCCAGCTCATGGTTGTCGACGAGTGATCAGCACTGGCGTGGCCTACATTGGGTCCCTATTTTGCAGACTGTCTCTGTTTTGGGAAACGGCTGTCGAGGTGGTCCTTGTTTTGAAAAAAACCCTTGCAGGAATGGAAAGGTGACTGCACGAAGGAAGAACACTTCATTTCAGAATTTGTACGATGGCACATCAAATGCGCTACCCGTGAAAGATGTTATTCAGCGCATGCTTCGATTCCCCGCGACACATACACATTCTAGTCAATAAGCATAAAAGAGCCGCATGTACTTTGGTAAATATTTTTCCAGCCGGTGACCTTATGACTGCGGTTTTGACATGGAACACCATACGATATTTGATTTCATTTGAAACAAACCTCACGTCTCTTTGCGTCCTATGGCACCGGATAATCCTCCGTGAAATGGGCCAGATACAACACCTGTTTGAGCAGATCACTGGCTATCTAAGGGACTGTGCCTGGCATACAACTAATATAGGATATTGTATGGTGACCCGCTATCTATCCGATACACAACCCATTTATGTAAACTAATACAAAGCAAATATATTCTTAACGATGATCCAAAATACGTCCTGCTCGAATAATGGAAAGACCGCCGCCGTTACCAACATCGCACGGGACATCAACTTTGGTAATTGATGGCGCCAACTGTGTGTAGTGTACGGTCAGCCCGGACTGTAAAGTCTCACGTAGATGTACATCTATTGGTGACTGAATGGTCACCCTGTACTGCATAGTCCGAGTTAGCTGTGGTGTCTGTATATCCGACCCAGGCCGCATGGTCAAGCTGATTGTACCAAAATGCGTCGGTACCAGAGACGCCTTCCTGGCGTTGCGGCGAAACTGGTGTCTGGCCGTCTGGCAAGGTCGGACGAAGGGCGAAACAGACGTCCTCACAGAAAATATTCCGCTCATGCGCGCCTGTTTCATGTCGGTTAGACGGTGGAAAGCGTCCAGGATAGCAGGTCGGTGAGTTGAATCGCGTAGGCTGTCGCGCCGATGCCGAGCACCCTAGCTCTCGCTTTGTCGACTAGGACATCGCGCGAAGTAGGACCATCACCACCGCCGGAGACTGGTAGTCGATCGCTCTCAGTTTTTCGCAGAAGCCACACCACCATTGACGATTGCCTATCGACATAACGCTGAGTGCAGCGCCCATGAATTTGTTTACGTAATCAGTTGGCCCCTGGCGTGCGTCTTCTCGGTCGATCGACTTGTGTTTTGGCGACGAAGTTGTGCACACGCGGCTGCAACATGGTCGTGTAGTCGTTGCACAGATCCTCCCCGAGTGAGTTCAGACCGTGTAGCGCGTCCAGAATGTCCTCGTATGACCCGCACTTAGTCGTTGCAGTACGCAGCTGGGCTGAGGTCGCTGGAAAAGTTCGCATTCGTAGACCCACCTTTCAGGGCCGTCATCTCCGACGCCTGCTTGAAATACATCACCTTCAATCCACGATAAATCAGTCGCCCGCTGAAGATAGCTTTCTGAACGGCGAGGGTCGCCCGAAATCTGGCAGACTCCAGCTCCCGTGACCACAATACCGAAGTCATCGCCGCCAGGTGTTTACCTGTCTCCGTGCCAAAGTCCCGGGACATGCAACTCGCCGCGTGGATATGAGTTATAGCCCCCACACGCTTTCTTGGAGCCTTCCAGAAAGCTTGAGTTCGTGAAGTAGCAGAGTTCGGCTGGTGGCAGCTCTCCCTTGGTGTTCAGTACAATCGTGGGCGTCAGCGAAATGGACTGGACCGGTGGGACAAGCCGAGTCCTCGGGTTGATTCCAAGCCACTAGCACACGCAAGCGCTGGACCTCCAGCTGAAGCGCTGGGACATCAGCCTTCACGTAAGAGCTTTCGGGGTCAGCGACGACAGGATCAGGAGGCTTTTTTCAGTGTAGGCGCGACCTGTGCTAGCGTCTCCTTCGTAGGGGCGCCGGGCTGAAACGAGACCATGAACTCAGTAAGATAAACTCCACCGCCCGATCTTGACGAGACCGATGGGCGCTTTAAGTCCTTTGTTGCCGCCAACGCCTTCATCGCCTTCGTCTTCGCCGGGGTCGGCGGCGTCTTCTTAGCCTTTTTCGCAGCTGAGACAGGCAGCTTGCCTTCCAGGTTCGATTTGGAGTTAAAGCCATCGTCAGCGGCGGTTTACTTGACTGGGACGCACCGCTTGACGTCACGCTACATCTCGGTGCTTTTGGCTACCGACGCGTTGCTTCCATGGAGACCTCCTTTGGAGGCGCTTGCTTTCTCGCACGCAGAGGGGCAGGCTCGCTGGTGAGCCTCATTGGAGTCGTTGCCCACGAATCGTCCATGCCAATGACGTCCACGACGTCTGGAGCGACGGCTCAGACAGCAGAAGGAGCAGTTGATGAATCGTTACCCGACGGAGCCGTGTCGACCTTGGATCCAGGGGAGGACGGAGTACCGGCGTGGTCGGTTGTTCTGCGGGTGAGCATGTTGATCTAGGTAGAGGAAATCCCCTTCTTTCTCGTTGTTTGCGCGGACTTCTTCAGGAAACAAAGTGGGAACGCCATCCGTTCATCGAGTGGTCTGCAACAAGAAGATACCGGTAAGTGCCTGCATCTTCTAGGTAGATCAAACTTCAATGGAAACCATAATTCCCTGGTTTACCATTGAATACAGCAAATCGTCTAGTACAAGCTGATCAGTGATATACTGGTAAGAACGATGAATGAGGAGTGGAAGACATTGAGGAAGGGTTTCGGGCTGTAAATAGATGATGGAGCCGTTGATGGTACCTTAGTTAACATTCAACGGTCGCACAACAGGGAGGGATGATATGTAATGATGCATCTAGCTGGCACTAAAAATACTTCTGATTGAGGTTATGCGCCTATTTCACTGTTAGAACGGCGTCCGTCAACGCGAAAGCTATATGGGACCATCAAGAGAAGTTTTCCGCGTTTGACATCCGACCAGGATCCTGGAGGTACAGTAAAGTTTGGAAGCACTCAAAATGTGGTAAGCACGGAGAGATAATTGGTTCGCATGGTGTACTGAGTGACTCGGATTATGGTTTACTTCCTGTACTAATGACGTCATTTCCCAATGATGACAGTTTAAGAAAAGAGACTCTGCAACTTTATTCATTCGGCCACGCATGTGAAGATCACAGATCCATTTGGGTTGCTGAAAGAGCGGTTGAGAGAGACCTTTCTGAGGACACTACTACTGCTGACATGAAGACAATTCTCGCCTGTATAGTGTTGTATACCATCATGATTCACTTCGAGGACAATGACGCTAGCGAGTTCGGCAGGATCAGCCAAGTACCGAGCCTGGGCAGCAAGATTAAAGTTTTTCTCGTGAGGTGAAGCGCCAACGATGCAGGCAGGCCTGTGAAACGTAAAGAGATCGCGGGAATGCTGATGAGATTTGATGGCCGTTCATAAAACTACGTGGTGATCGTGCTCCTGCTTCTCCTACTTCTTTTGAAGAAGTTCAATCAGACTAGCTAAGTTGCTGCTCTGAACCTGTAACTGATCAAAACAAGTATTGGAGCGGCCTTCCATGATGTTTGCTAGTGTGTTTGACTGTGATACAGTTTCTGTAGGTTCGTGGTGACGCGCGATGGCAGCAGCCACCGCATGAAAACATTCAGGAATTAACTTCATACTCTAATCCATCCACGATATTCGTTTTTACCTCAAGTTTAAACTACCATCACCACTGTCAGACTCAAGCAGCTCTCCGATGTTGTCGTTATCAGCAAGGGTATCGCCTACCAATCCTGTTTTGCTAAAACACAAAACCAAAAACCATTGAAACGCAATAGAAGCAACATAGTTGTCAACGATGACCCCCACCCCCCCACATCGTCCAAATTCCACATCACGGCAATACAGGATGGTTTGGTAACTGAATTGTTCACATCATTGCCAGTTACATTGCCCTCTGGTCCACTTCTTTTCAGCCCCCCCTACACAAATACAATAATAGATAAAGCATGCATATGCGACCCTTGTTCCGGTAGGTGTTTCTTGATTTGAGCAGCAGCAGTGGCTTCACGGGCCTGAGTTGCACGTCTTAGTAAAGTGTTTGACCAACACGAGTTACATATAAAAAACTAGCTTAAAACGAAATTGCCTAAACAAAACAACACGAGTTAGTATAGCATAGCAACTTTGGGTAGAAATGTATCGTAGCTTACCTGGTTCTGCGGCGAGGTGTCAATCCCAAGCTGAAAAATTACTTGCATTTTCAAATCTTGTTCGTGAAGCCCGCACCATACATGAACGATAGGATACACTGCCTCAACTTCCAAGCGAGTTGCAAGACCGTGCACACTGTCAGTTCTCCATCAGAAACAGCCCCCAGAATCCGGATTATCCGGTTAGATACCAGTGCATCCAATGCAAAAAATCAATCTTGATAACGAAATGCTGGCAGCTATGTGTCGTTCAAACAACGTTATTATCACGATATGGAAGTTGGGTAGGGAGCCATCACGGTAAAATCAACACCGAGACTTCCTAGGTGTGCGCCGCAGTTGAAGGCAAGCGAAAAGGTCCATGCAGTTGCCATAGACAGGGCCAACAACTGCATCAATACAACGCACACAATGCGATGATAGCTAGCAATTGCACCTTAGCTGCAACCTCCAAACCGTCCAATACAAACCTCTATCGCAATATCATCAATTATATCGGATACCATGCAAAATGAAGAACTGCGAGTAAAAACACGAATACAGAGACGGAATCGTGATGGACGTTGTACCATCACCTTGTGCCCGATTCTTTCTCGAACAAAGCACACCACCGCTCTACGAATCGACCGCCATCTTTTTTGTCGGGGATGGATAAAAGTCGCTTAGTGACAGCCTCAACAATTACGGCGCTCACACTAAACAATCTTGTCATCCGACTCAAAAATACTAAATCTCTCGACCTCCGGGACTTCGACTCCTGAAACAAAAATCTTCACTTGATGGAATGCTATGAAGTCGACTGAAGAGCGCGGCGATGTAGGAGACTCAACTTGTTTGTTGGTTAGCAGGTAAAAGTGAGAATGAGAAAGGACTAGCGCTAGAAGCTCGGACTACATGTAGGGCTATCCCCTTGGGTTCCTCTGTGGTGCTGTGAAGCAGTGGTAGCGGGCCGGAGGCCACGGTCGCACTCGTTGCCGGTCCTCTAAGCTGAATTGAAAACGGAATGCGCAGTAGATGATTTCCCCGCGTGTGTGCGTCCGTCGCTCTCGCGGGCCACATATCCCCGGAGTAATGCTCGCACGAATTCGATGTTGCAACACTCCCCCTCAAGCATGACTTGTGAGGCGAAGTATACTGCACATTCGTCTGAAAATGATGCGACCGGTGGCTTTCGTAAAACTATCGGCAAGTTGCTGGTGAGTCGGTCAATATTCCACTTGAACTTTCTTGTTGGCGATGGCGTCCCAGATGAAGTGATACTTGATCTGTAAGTGGCTGGTGCGCTGAGTGGTGACTGCATTCTCCATCGATTTTATCGCTGACTGGTTATCCACGCGAAGATGAATTTCATCGGTAGCTGCATCAACCCGAGCTCTTGGAGAAGTTGGCGAATTCCGATGCAGTCCTGGACAGCAGAGCACGCAGCGACATATTCAGCCGCCATAGTTGACAGGGCCACGATAGAGTGCTTCCGCGACGACAACGATATAGCCATGTCGTTTGATCTAGAGCACTGAGCCGACGAATCACTGGTCCCGTTTGCGTCAGAATTGATGATTGGCTGTAGTTTTGTTGCGATGCCATTCCAAATTTTTAAAACAGCCTGATGCCAGCCGTACCGTTCAGATACCGGAGGATCCGCTTCACCCCGTTCTAGTGCACCAGTGTTGGGCACGAAATCAAGCGAGATATGCAGTTGGTCGCGGTAGCGATATCGGGACGCGTGCAATTTGATATCCCGAGCAGGCTGCCAATCGCTTCACGGTAAAGTGTGGTGTCGGGGAACGGGGCCCCCTTCTCCTCGAAGAAGCGATGGTTGACATCCATAGGGGTTGAGGCCGCTTTGCATTGGTGCATACCCGTTTTGGCGAGCAGATCCAGCATAGTCTGCTGCTGGTCAATAGTGATCCCATGCGTAATGTGACCAATCCAGATCCCGAGGCACTTTTGAGCGTCGCCGATGTCCTTGATATCAAATCGCTCGGGGAGTTTAGTCATCACTTGATCAGATAGCGTTGTGTTTTGACTCACAATAAGGATGCCGTCCACGTAGAGACCCGAAGCACAGCGAGCGCCGTGTTGCCGGAGGAAGTAAAGGCACGGGTCCACCTGTGATCTCTGGAAGGTGTCGGCTTGGATGATGATCACTTTGCTGGATGCTAACCTGCCATGTGGGATTGTGCTTCACCAAAAACTTCACCCTCATCGTTGCTGTTTTGTAGTGAGAGTGCGCCGGCTGCTCTTGGTTTGCGTCATTGCCTTCTTCTTTGACTTTTTCACTGTTAGACCGGGTCTTGCATGCGTCTAGGATTTAGAATGGCCAATGAGATGGCCGTAAAAGGGTGCGTCACCGCTCCTAGACTACGCTGAGACGGGACGCACGCAGTCTTGGATTGGCCGCGGAGGAGGGGAAGACCCACCTGCTAAGCTGTCGTTCCCACCGAGGTCCCTCGGATGACGATCAAAGCCGATCTGTCAGTCCAACGCAAAGACCAGAAGCTCGCAATGGTGGTGAAGAAGTCTATAGTCGCTGAAATGGTGGAGGACTTCCCCCATGACGCGGCGGACGCAGAACTCGTCCACGCTCTGACTGTATACCAAGCCAAGTAGGCGCGAGAGCACCAGCAGCAGAAACCGGCGTCAGCGGAGCTTCAGTCGATCGCGAGGGTGATTTGGCATATTTTTTGTATACCCATATATAGAAATCCATGTCCCTCACAACTGTGAACAGCAGAAAAATCACTTCAAATTGACATAAAAACATGTAAATTCATATAAAGTACTCAAAAGCATATGCTGATCAAATCTGATTGGCTGGAGAGGTCATACACAACTTTGTCTGTCGGGTTTTTGCGTAGTTGTCTGTAGATGTCGCCCAGCCCGGTTGGGGTCCCTTGCGCGCGTGTCGCTTGCACACTGCCTCCGCGGGGCCATCCTAAATCCCAAATCCTAAAGACATACAAGACCCGCCCTTAGAGCTTGCAAGTGCAACTTGAACTCAGTTAAAGCTGAAATGGGCAAGAACAGCACAGGTAGAGACCACAAGACTTCTAATAGAATTGTTCGTTGTTAAAGGCACTGCATGGATTGCACATAACCGATCCATCATGTTACGCAAGGAGTGTGCTTGGAGGCACTTGCCTGCCTATAGACACCTAGGCAATACCGAAATCAGAAAATAGGTTTTTATACTCCTATAGATTTCATATATTTCACCAAACTTAATAGATTTGGATGAGTGGCTCTGGTGGCCCCTGTCGCTCGAAGGTTAGAGATTGATGTCTTTGTTGCTCGAATGCAAATATAACTTCGTGTTTTCTTCTGAACCAAGATTTCAGTCTGCTATTAGCATATCTATTGAAAATGTGCTATGGGGAAGGCGACTTCAAGTGTATTAATGTTAGCGCTACCAGAAAATGTGGAAGTTCACTGCCTGTGTTTATCTTCGTTCGGGGCTATAGCTACGAAAGGGCACATTTCTAGCATTGAATTCAATTGATAAATAGTGCATTCACAAGCTCGTCAGCTAGGCAATACACTTCCAGGAATCGCAGAAGTGCTTGACTTGTATTGCGAGGCATATCGATCCCTCGAATGTAGCACTCGAAGATCGTAGGCACCATGACACCACAGCTAGCTACGTCCGACTGGCGCCAATTTGTCTCGTTCTTCACCGTCATGACATGGCACATCTCACCAAACAGGTCTCGAAGCAGGACCGCACGCTTGCAGTAGTACCGTAAATCACGGGTTCACTGCAACGCACGGGTAGAGTGCAACAACCCGTAAAAACACAAAAAATACTATGTGAGATTTAAGCATAGCGGTGACACCCCCACTCGGTACAACATAATGTATGTTTTTGACAAAAAAGTAAAAGAAAAATTATTCATCGCATACAAGTGGCACGTCGCTAGCCGACACGTCGGGAATCCGGAAGCGGACGCTACGGTCGCGAGGGCCGGTCGGAATCAAACCGGCCTTGATGAAGCCGTTGGTAATTACCGTGGCAGGAACCGCGTCCCAGGCTTCGACCACAAGGCGTGACATCAGGGCTCGCTTCTTGCGCGCAGTCGCCGGAAAGGGGTGCTCAAGATGATACTGCAGGCACGCATTCCTTAAAAATGTAGCACAGTGTAAGTAAATGACAGTATACGTATCATAACAAATAAGTACCTACGTGATGTGGTTCTTGAAGGCCTTCATCACGGAGACGTCCATGGGTTGGCATATGCCAGTCACCCCGGGAGGCACGAACTCGACCTGCGCGCAGCATTCTTGCTGCAACGCGTACCGGATCGACGCTATCTTGTGGGTCTTCAAGCTGTCGAGAATAAGCAGCTTACATCCGTCAACTGACGGCTTCCACACCTATAGTGAAACAAAGTCAAATTAGTAAATGTCAATACACGTGTCATACCAAAACACGTACCCTTTCAATCCAATCCAACATGGTGGCCGTGTTAACAGACCAATTAATTACTGCTTTCGACATACGGTTCTTCTTCACTCTGCTTTCTCACGTGTGGGTGGCATCAGCTCTTGGCGCTTTTGGTGAGAATGAATGACAAAGGGAAATATGAATTTGATCCTTCGCTCGCAGAACTGGTGGGGTGTCGTTTAGTCAAGATACTAGGTTGAAGCTTGCCTGCAAATAATTTATCGCCACCTACACAGACTTCCGCATCTTCTTCAATACATATAGTCACTCTATCCGCGCGTTAAATGCCTGCCGGTACTATACAGGAACTCCATTGGTACGTGTAGGCATTTTAATACCCTTTTGTGGTACCGCGGTCGCATCCGGACTATCACCCAATGTGGGCTGAGTGCTCGACACCTTATCGAAGGAACCGTTTTCATCTAGCTCATCAGAACCTACTTCTCTGATAACCACGTCTGTTGAAGCAGTTGACGTTTGAACAGCTGACATCAACAGCGTCAGTAGATGTCGGCTGAAACGTATCCATCAGCAATTCGTCACGGCCAACACATGGCACAATAGGATCCATAAACTCCTTTAATAAGCTCCGTGAACTTGTCCAAAATCGCAAGCATTTTATTGAAGATGGTAGTTTACAATAGTGGCAATCTGATTGCCTCGGTAATAAACTGAGGTGTACTTGGTGATGCCGTTGAGGACCTCGTGCAGTTCGCTACCATCATTGACTCAAAAATAATTTACGACCAGCTTGATCTTCGCGGGCATCTTCCTCTTTGGCGAGTTGATTCACATTGCATGACAGCCTCCACCACGGGTCGGTGTAACCGGAATAGCACTTTCTCCGTTGATCAATTTTAGGACATCACGTGTCGACATGAAAGAAGCGTGGTGCGCATAAATACACAGGAGCTGCGGTATATCTGGGGTAATGTTGATGACTAACATTCCAAGCAAACCTTAATAAAGATGGCAATCTACACATTTGCCAGGGTATCACGCTTTGGCGCGGAATTTCAGTCTGCATTCTGCTTCGTCACCCCCGTTAAATGCTGTCGCCACCACCCCCACGGCGCGTTGCCACCCAAGAAGAGCTGTAGTGTGTCCACCCCGCCTATATGAGCTGCGACGACCGGCTAACCGTTGCCAAATACAACAACAGGTCGGCCTCGTATCGGTTGTGCAATACTAGCGATCCGAGCTGATCGACCCGAGACGGTGTTCGTGTGAGCGTCGTCAAGTGCACTGACGAAATTGTTGACTCGATGGAGTTGTACCTCGACATCGACTGCACGCTGCCGTTAGCACAACTGGGGGACACCTGACAGGAGAACTTCGACGTCCAGCTTTTCACGTTGACAGTCATCGCCAAGATGTTGGCGAAGCTGATAACACTGAAGCAGGTATAGCCCCGCTGAACAGCTGCAGTAATTGAATTAATTCTAACTCTAGGTGTACTGTGTAGACTCACAACGAACCTTCTTCATGCAATAATGACGTTTACAAGATGTATGTCTTGTATATTCTTTGCCATGAAACGAGTCGACCATCAAGCGACTATATTGTCTATTAAAATAATATGAACTATAGTGCCTTACACCGATTTTTGCGGGCAGGGCTCTAATTCGGCTGGAATAAGCGCTAACCCTAACCAGGTGTACCCACAAACTATTCCGGTTTTAGCGCGTAAATACGAACCTCGGATAACAATTAACCCTGTTTTATTTTCCTCATGCTCGATTGGCGGGTAGCCAACCGCCATTCGTTGTCAACTGCTTCACTTTGCATTTGAGTGTGTATGTAGCAGATTTCACCAAGACGGTCTCTATAGACCTGCGTTGGAGGGCTATCGTGCTATTCTATATGTACGACATCAGTATGGCTATCGTTGCCTACGTATTGGGCATGTCTGTTCGATCTATTGAAAGGGGGCACGGACTCTTTAAAAAAGGGCATGTGCTACCTGAAGATGGCAAGAACAAGTCCGCTAGGTGGCCTAAGGAGGCGGTCGATTTTGTAGATGAATACATTCGTGTAAATCCGTGTTTTTACTTAGAGGGACTTCAAGAGGGCGTTTTAAGGAGCCGTTTGGCAACACGCTAAGCAATTCTACTCCAACACTTTGCCGATTGCCTAAATGTGACCTTAAAATTACCAGGAAAGTACTTACTAAGCAAGCGCGCGAAAGCGTACCTGCCGAAGTAGAAGAATTTTATCGAAAACTAAGACCGTTTTACAGCGGGCCTGATCAGTTACTTTTTATGAAACTTGAAAAGACAGTAGGGATGCGCTTAGAAAGGATGCATGGTCACGTCGTAATACACCAACAATTGTATCGCTCCCGTTTAGTCGTGGCGAGAGACTTTCAATTTTGGCAGCATTCGATTTTACTGGATTCTTCGCATGGGAGTCGACATCAGGCACCTTCGATCGCAACGCATTCCGCGACGTCACTAACCGCAAAATTGCGCCATACCTCAATTCCTGGCCGTTACCAAGGTGATGTATTTCTTAGTGGTTTCTAAAAATCTATTTTTTTCCAATTTTACTATGTGCTAGATCCATCGTCGTTCTAGACAACGCGAAGATTCATATGTACCGGGAACTTGAAAAACTAGATCACAGGTGCGGAAGCATATTGTTTTCTTACCGCCGTATTCACCGCAGCTCAACCCAATCGAAGTCGGATTCTTGCTACTCAAACGGTGGATAACACGGCACACACCATTGGTATTTCGTGAAGCCCACTCGGGACTATCAGCGTCGCGCTGATGCAGTGCACGAAGAAAAGTAAGAATGTTGGTGTTAGCCTATACGAGCACTGCGGATACGGACTCCAAGATCTGAACAAGAACTGTTTTTGTCAGTAACAAACATATTCTTGTTGATGCTCTTCCAGTTTCTTACGATGTTTTCTTATTCCATGATTGCATCACTGAGATGATCCGTATCTTGCATGTACACCGCCGGGGTGCTGCTAGGAACAGGGGCTCGATACGGCGGACGCAGACTAATCGGGTAATCCCTAAGCTTCTCTTAAGTCGGTAACGTTCAAGTCGAGCGGAACCATACCACCGGTTAGTCGGCACCTAACTGTGACAAACTCTGGCGAAGCGGCGCGCTGCTGGCTCTCTTCATCTGCCTCTCGCTGGTAGTCATCAATGCGTCGCAGCTGGGTGAACGTTGTTGAAATTGCCAGTGGTGTTATCTCAGGCTGCCAAGCTTGGGTAACCACCCAGTACGCTCGCGACGCCTTCCCCAGTTGCTGCTCAGCTGGTAGCGCACTTAAAAATGCTCGTCAAATTAGAGATGCAGCAGCCGCTATGCGGGTCACCGTTGCTCGCCTATTCGTTGCAGAGGCGGCGACCCTGCCGGTGTAGATGAAGAGCTCGAGCTTGAAGGATGCCTGTCTTCAAATATTGCACGTAACGTAATATTAAAACTCATACAGATATCAGATTATTGCACTGCGGTCTTACCCCATTTTACGCTTGGCGGCTAGGCACCAAACCGACGTCAGCTGCACTAACAACTCTTGGTCGGATCCCGCCAACATCACAAACTTGGCTTGCGAGGCACTCATCGTCGTCTTCAGCAGAATAGGTGCACCTCCCGGCCACTCAATCTCCTTCACTTTCTCCACCAGCCTACGCACACGGGCATGAAACCCCAGGTACCCATCTTCAAGCTCAAATTGAAGGTGCTGCGGGACTCCGTAGATCGCCCTACTGGTCCCAAATGGTGTTCCAACCTTCAGTGTTAGCATGACAGAGAGCGACTTAGGTAAAGGAAGCCCCATTGCTCTGCAACATACATCCGTCTTGTTACGTCACTATTAAACAGCTATCGATTTTACCAGCGCCACTTACTTCCTAATTACACCACTGCTAGCTTGGTCTCGCGGCACCTAGTGCACCTCCTGTCTTTGTATACAAATAACAGCAAGCAACGCGTAAGCAGGGAGACATTCAGTAAGCGATGCATTCAATTGACAACTTACGGTACTAGTATAGAGCGCCTGATGCTGTGGTCTACGAGTGATGCCTACCTCCCGAGTAGCGCTCTCAATGGAGGATGAATGCATGGCAGCTTCTATACAGCTCTGTAAGGCAGTAAGAACGCCATTAGTGCTGTCAAATACCTATCATGCATATATACACTCGTCACTTACGATAGTCTTCGTGAGGCGCAGTGGACTCGTGCACGCCGGCAACCAACAACCCGAACAAATGTCTTGCCGTACGCCTCTGTACTTGCTCATTGGGCGAACGGATCGGGACATGCACCACGCAAGAGGCCGCTGTCCGTGGCAGATGTAAGATGATACGCGCGAACGAAATAAGCCCTTCTCGTCCGCCAGCAAGCCTCGAGAACCCTACAAGCAAGACAACAACAGACACACAAGCACCACACACACACACAAGCACCACACACACACACAAGAGCACATTAGATGTCAGTACACTGGCAGCCGCGGGATTCGTGACGCTATGATCCTTGAGCTTGTTTGCTTACCGGTGGAGTTTGATTGCGTGCCAACCGTGTGGTCGCCCCCTCACGCAGTTTTATTGAATGGGACTTGGCACATTTAGCACGGATTTGTACTAAATCGGCCGAGTTTTGGTGGCAGAGCGAGATATAATTGCGACAGAATTAAGCGCGTAGAATAGGTGAAAGGCACAATACAACCTGTTCTGTATGCGCGCACAAGACCATGTAGCGAAAGGTACACGAGCTGTTGTCAAGACCCCGCCCTCAAATGAGAAGAACTTGCAGGTGCGGCATGCATTGTCTATCAAGCACGGCTTGGTGCTGCACCAGCTGCAACGGGGAAGTATTCGAATGGATGTTAATGCATTCTTTGCCCAGAGTATCTAAGAAGCTACCGCAAGTATCGCAACGTTTTTGGCGACAAAGACGCGGCTGTTGTGCTTGGCAATGCTCTTGCACACAACCCAACCGAGACACAGTTAACAATCTGACGATAGACATGCGTGCTGACCTTAAGAGATAGAGGGTCCAGCTCCTCATCCGTACCTTGATAGCGCACATATCCTACGGCGGTTATCTTCTTGCGGTAATCAATATCTGCCACCAACCTGCACAAAATTGCCGTATCGACACGTCCATCAAGAGACAAAGAAGCATGTCGGGCTTCGAGATGTTTTTAATATGACCCCACAACACTTCAAGCCTAGAGTATTTAGAGTAGATACACATTATAGTTTTTATAAACTCATGTATCGATTACTCGCACACTTACCGATTTTAAGTATGATTGCCGAGATGCGGTACGTCGGAATGAGCGCACAGAGCCCAAAGCGTTTTTTTGCCGATCACAGTTCTTCATAAGGTACTGGTGAAACGGGTACTTCCGTGCTGGCATGTCGTTATTTAAGTGCACGTTATCCAGAAGGAAAAAGATACTTGAAGTACTTCGTGTACTCGTCAATGAATGATGCTGCTCCTATCATGTCAACCGCGTCGTCAACTTAATACTTGTCAGAACGACTCAGTCTGCTGTATTCACTCTTGATCATTGCTGTGCGGATGCATTTCTTCAGATGAAAGTGACAGAGGATAACCCAGGCTTGAGCAAAGTACGACCCCAGCAAATTCAATTCCCCCATATCTTTGTCGGTTGCGATCACGCGGATATTCACCCCAGATGAATTAAAGAACTTGATCGCATCGATAGCATCACGCTAGTTGCATGGCCCGTCGAGGCTTAATACGTCCCATGAACAACCACCCTGGTCACCTTCCTTGAAAAGCGACTTCTCTTGTTTTTCATCAGACTGTGCTGAACCGATTGGCTCTGGTAAGAAATGGTACTACATGATTTCGTATACATATGTGCATACTAAGCACCAATCGCACTCAAATGTACCTACATGTATATTAACTTACAAGGTCGTGAGATCATGTCATAAACGAGAAGAGCTTATACCTGGTAGCGTTCATGTTGTTAGTTGCGTCCCCCAACTAACCCTCGGGGAATGCTTTGACCAACCACCGCAGCTGGCGTGACTGCAGCGTGATAGTTTGCGCCAACGACTGGTTATTAACACACATGGAAGTCCAGTTTACGCGGAGTTTGCAAAATCCACGTAGTAGAGTTTCCAGGGGCTGATCTGCGGTCTCACATCAACGCTCTTCACGCACCCGAGCGACCATAATGTGAACATCACAAAGGGTCACATTATTGCCTGCAACCAAGCCATTAAACACGTCAAAACATATTAGCTGATAATCCAAATACTGCAGTCTTGGCACACAGGAACGGCATAATTCGCTCGGGCCTGAAACCAGCGGACAGCAGCACGTCCACAAATAGAAGAAGGGCAGGTACCCCGTCTCGGCGCGCCGATGGATGATTGGCGTACGCAGCTGTATCAACGCGATGATTGTGGTCCGTCGTGGGGCCCGAGATACGAACCATGAACTCTTTTGCTTCGTTATTTCATGTCGCGGCGGATTTTATAGCAGCTTTGCGCTCCGTCGACTTATTGATTATGCACTTGCGCTGACCCGTATTGCAGCTCTTTCATCGCCACCCGTGGGTACAAAATAGCTTCACCCAAAAGGTCTTGAATTCCACTGGTACAAGCTCCGGTGATGAATCAGCACCATCTTGCTCGTTGATTTCCACATCGCGGTGAACTACAGACGTGTAGCTGCGCGGACGAAAGACATGGTGGATGTCGGCCTGATATACCTTCAAATACTCGTAAAAGGTAACCCTGTTCTCGTGTGATTTCTTGGTCATTGATGAGCACTCCCACACACTAGCCAACGGCACACGCGTCTCTGAATCAATTGCACTCATAGCCCTACATTGGTGAATGCATCTAACTTGTTAGCGCCGCATATATACGGATCAAGCACAAACAATTAAACGTATGCCGATATCAGCGCGGCTTCCTCACACCGTCGCTTGACGTCCAAACGCGAATAACTCTAAATGAGAGCCAGTATATCTTTGAAGGACGGCAGAAAGGGGAGAGGGATGTCGCGTTTTCATTTTATAAAATGTCGACAGCACCCGTAAGAGCATCTCCACCAGTAGAGAAAAACGCACAGTATTGCAAGCTATTCCGTAATTACATAGAAAATCTATCTCCAACGGTTTTTAATGGCGAATACGCAGTAGCCCATAAGTAGCAGAAATTAAATTATCGTACACTACAGTTTGATTAAAATGAATAGAAGGTTGGTATTCACTCCGTTTGATCTCAAAATTACAGACATGATAAAATAACCACAGCCAGCAAACTGGCGCAGCAACAAATTCCGTCTCCTCGCTACGTTTGAAGACTTTAGCTTCTCAGCTGATTACCGTCTGCTGGAATGCCTAACGCTAATACTTGGGCGAAGGAAGAAGACACGTTCCTGTGCCAAGCGTACATGAATACGTCCGAGGACGGCGCTATAAGTACTGACCAGACGTCAGGTCTTTTGAACTCGGGTGCAAGCTGCTTATACCCAACTCGCGGGTCCGGGGGTGACATTGAGGAAGCCCGGTGCTTTACAAAGCCACTGGGCGGGCTCCATCTGTACCAATGTTGCTCTTTGCGTCGGCATTAGCTTCGACATGGAGGTTCTAGCTGCCTACAGATAGCAGATACTAGTCTGTGTGTGGGTTCCTCTCCAGATTGAAGGCACATGCAGAGATCCGCAGTGGTTTGGCGGAGGCCGACTATGTGGCGGAAGCTGAAAACCGTCTTACAGCAAAGCATGAGCAGCTCAACGCCAATGCATTAAAGGCTTTTGGAGAACGCAAGTCCAGGTCGAACCGAAAGCTACGAGTGCGCCCCGGGTCGTTCCGTCTCATGCACTGCTACGACATACTGAAGCAAAGTGTGTGCTTGATGAGGGATGCCCCCCTACTCGCAAACGGCAACGAATCGCAATTTCGACACCGAGCAGTGGTGGAGGTACATTCAATTTATTGTGTTTATATGAGGGTACATAGTTTTAATGTAGTATTATGATAAAATGACGCTGAGAGTTTTTAGAAGACGAAAGAGAGAGAAGGGGAGATATGCTGGACCATATCAGCCGTGAAGAAGCCGACGAAGTGTTTGAGGTGACAGACGTGTTGCTATCTCCACTGGCGGGTTATCAAGGACCGGGTGCTCGCCCAGCCTCTGCCGGGAAGAAAAAAATGAAGCAACTTCTCTTTGAAGACCAAGTCAACAAGTCGTTAATGCACTAACAGCATGAACTTGCACAAGCTACGTGTGCAAAGTTGATATTATGCAGCAGCAACTTCAAGCTGCCAAACAAAAATGAGTACAATGGAGTCGCAGCATTGCGCGTCGATAAACAAGCGGAGATATCGGTGATGTGTATCTCGACGGGCCGATTGACAGATTTAGACAAAGAATATACATTGATCAAACAGAAGCAACGTTTTGAAAGGCTTAGAAACGTAAGTGATAAACAGTTGGAGTAGCATTGATACATGCTCGACAAGATCAGCTTTGAGCTTATAGTGTGCAGCTGAGTCCATCACTTGACGATATTTTCTAATAAATGAATGGAGAACGCCGTCGTGAGGTCGTAGTCTTTTGAACCAGAATTGGTGACGCCCATTTCCCCCTTTCAATGCAGTGTAAGCAAATTGGACGGAGAGGTCCGCCTTCCAGATATCTTGTCGTCGTCTATGATCATGTTGTGAAATGTCCATGATATTTTTAAAGACCAAGTTTGGGCTGTCCGAGCGATTGTCGCAAAACGTTCCTAGAGAACGCCAAATGAGTACTCAACAATCTTTTCTGAGCGCTTCTTGAAAACCTTTTTTGCTTCAAGTCAATTGGTGCTGATATCGGTTTTACGAAGCACTTGCACTCCGGGTAAATACCATCTGCCAAGTGGTATAGAAAATCATATACATGTCCGTTTCCTTTGTACAAAAACGGGGGGGGGTCGTGACCCGTGTACTCTGCTATCAACGGGGATGCATCTAAGATATTCATAGTCGTTGTAACTTCCTGGCATACCCACAAACGCATGCCCAATGTGCAAATTAGCGGTTGCAACTGATTCCAGCACCACTGAAGCATCCTTGGACGCTCCTTGAAAAGCGCCACGCTATGCACTAAGACACTTGAAAAGCGCCACGCCATGGGCTAGGACACTTTTCCATCTCCATTTATTGCAACTGCAGCGGGGCTGCCGTAGTCTTGCACAGAGGAAGGTTGACGACTCTACGAGTCTAACAGGGTCCTATACGAGGACCCACGAAACAAGTCAAAGACTTCGAGTAAAATGTAAACTGTATTCAATCTTATCTGCGGCTCTACCGCCTACAATGTAGATGTATGCATCTCACTATGCTATAACTAACTCCAGTACATTCCTAATGGTTGGCCTGCGGCCCTCCTTCATGTCCGAGGTTACGATGGTGTTCCATACACCAAAAGGGTAACCTACGTGTAACCCCGTTACACTCTCTCCCATCAAAACCGCGAACGCAGAACTTCCCGCTCCTCCGTTGAGGTTGCAGCGCGCGCGCATCGACGAGCTCTCCGAGCTCCATTGTCGAAACCGCTGCGCCTCGCGCATCCGCATGCCTGCAGCCCCCGGGTCAGCCGACCTTCCGCACCAGCCTGCGCACGGTAGTGCATCGTCGTCCGGGCAAAGCCCTAAACTCCAAGTATTGGCACCTAGTGCTCAAGCGACCGCTGAGTCCAGCACCTCGCCAAGGCTTTCCATAGCCCAGTAGCGTGCTGCGCACGCCCGCAAGCACGGACCGACAGTGATGTCTGAGCGGAGATCAAGTCAGGCTGGTGCTTAGTCGTCGTCCAAGCCCAAGCTCGCGCGTGATGTCCTCTTCGAGGACTTCGAGGAGGGGATAGTTCCCCCAACTGAGGGTGAAGAGGGCTCACCCGGAGCAGGACACCGTCCATGATCGCCTGCGCGTTCTCGTTCGCGCTCACCGATGAGGTCGCCGCCGCGTTCTCCGCTTCGAACGCCCAATCCGTTCTCCGAACGTGGCACTGGTGCATCTGCACTTCGCAACGCGCCGCCGCTCCCATCACGGGATGTAGCTGAGGACAGCAACGTCGTTACGAACGACCTGGATGAGGCTCAAAGCCAGCAATTGGATGTGCGCCGCGAGGCGTTACGGTCCAACATCCCCGCGGCCCTGCCGCTCGCTAAGAAATCCCGAAAGGATTATCACTTCGGTGGGTCGAAGGACCCTGCGAAGGAAGCGAACGAGTTGGCGAAGGGCTCGTTGGTGGAGTACGTCATAGGACCTGCCACGAGGTCTGACGCGGAGCTTGCCAAGCGGGACGCGTGGTGTAAGCGTCTCTTGACGCGGCAGACGACGAATCCAGCGGAATACTGCGTCCGCCTGGACGCCCAGCTTGGTCAAAGCTCTGTCCCTCAGATCCATACGTTCCCTGTGGTCCTCGTTCGGGGTGAGGATGAAGTGGATGATGATGCCCAATTCCAGAACTGGGCCGAAAAGGCCCGCAAGTTATCATCATTGGATGCTCTTCGAGCTAATTATTGCGTTCGTGATATTTATCTTGAACGACGCCTCCGCTTCATCTTCGCAAAGCGGAAGGCGCGCCAACATCACAGTCCAGGCCAAGGGCAACGCCCTCATGAGACCTCTTCGTCCACGCCAGCGGCGTCTGCGTCTACTCCGTATTCGGAGGCGCTTTCGGATGTTTCCTCGCCTCGGTCTAGCGCTGGGAGGTGCGGGTCGACCGGCGTATTGGTTGCGAGCTCGTCGAGCGCCTCGGATGCCCCCGCTCAAAAGCGCCAACGGCTTGAGGGCCGTCCTGCCGTAGGGGTACCTCGTACTCCCAGGATGGAGGCTCGCCACGCCATTGTACCAAGTACTGGGTATGACCCCGGTCTGGCGCCGCTCCACGTGGTAGCTCCCCATGCTCATCGAGCAACGCCGGAGGACGACGAGCCGCCGCTGGACCCGCGCGCTGTGCGCCGCCAGCTGGCCGAGCTCCAAGAGCAGGTTCGTATGAACCGTGATGTGAACCGTGAGTTCCGCCATTAGGCGGCGGAGAAGTTTGACCGCTTTGCGGATGACTTGGAAGCCGTTGAGCGCGGGCACCGCGATCTCGCAGATCAGGCGACTCAGAATTCTCAGAGTCATGGCCAGACCGCGATAGAGCTCCGCTCCCATGTCGCGACTCTTCGTGGCCAGCTTGAGCTGTTGGCGATGATGCAGCGGGGCGCTGCTCTTCCGCCGCCATTGGCGTCACATTGACCCTCGTCGGCGCCAGCGCCTCCACGCTCACCATGCTCGGGTCACGATACGGCTTGAGCAAACCCACGTAAAACACGTGGTGCGTGCGCATCTTCTTGGGAAGGTTGAGCGTGTACGCAAGGCCCTTTTTGGCCACGACCTTGAAAGTTCCGATGAAGCGAGGACGCAACATTGTCTTGAAGACCGTAGAGACTGCATGTGTAGGTAGGTTTTTCGCATTTAATAAAACCAGGTCGCCAACCTCAAAGTTCTCTACATTGCCTCTGCCTCTAGCATCCGCTTGATCCTTTTGAACATCCTGGCTTTTAGCTGTAGCATCACGTACATGTCGTAAGACATTAAGTCGGACCGACAAGAAGTCGTCCGAATCTGTACGAACAGCACGAGGGCTGACATCAGCAAGCCGAGCGGCTAACCCTCCCCCACCAAGCCCAGAGTCACTACGTGACGGCGTCAAAGGGACGCGGGGGTGAGTGAGCCCGTTCACGTAGAACGGCGTGAAGCCCGTCGAGGCATGCATGACATTGTTCATAGCGAACTCAACAAGAGGGAGCATGATGCTCCAGCGCTTTGGCGTTTCCGCGCAAATACTGCGGAGAACGTCTTCGACGACGCAGTTCGCGCGCTCTGTTTGACCATCGGTCTGCGTGTGATCCGCGGTGGACATGTCCAGTCGAGTGCCAAGCACCGCGAAGACGGACGTCCAGAACTCCCAGTGAAGCGGGGGTCTCGATCCGAGACATCGACTCAGGCAGCCCATGCTGCCGGAACACTCGGTCGATAAACAGCGTTGCTGTACCCGCAGCATCGATGGTATCCGGCACGGCCGCTAGATGAACCATCTTGCTCAAACAGTCCACAAAGACCACGACGCCGGTGTTACCTGCCGAATCTTTCGGCAGGCCGAATACGAAATCCAAACTCATGGACTGCCAGCACCCTGAAGGGACAGGCAAACTCGCCAACGGCGCCGCCGAGTGCGGCGAGGGTTTAACCCGCTGACACGTCTCGCACGTACTAACGTACGTCTTGACCCATTTGTACAGCTTCGGCCACCAGTAGTGGCGGATCACAGAGCTATAGGTCTTCTCCCGACCAAGGTGACCGCTCGCCGGCACATTGTGTGACTCATAGAGGATACGATACTTGAGATCCTCATCGTTAGGAACAACCGCGCGGGGCGTGTCATCGGAGCCCGTGCTGTAATACAACATCTGCCCTTCAAGGGAGTAGCGATGTAATCTCGCGCGAAGGCGAGCCGATAGTTTGATATCCGACTTTTGAAACTCCTCGGTCCCAAGAGCACGTAGCAAAGCTACACAAACATCATCACGGGCGTATGCTTCCCGGATCATCTCGAAAACGACGACGTCACGCTCGTGACATGAGCGAGCTCGTAATCAGGCCTGCGCGACAGCGCATCGGCAAGAACATTCTGCCGGCCCGGCTTGTACTTCACCTCGAAGTTGTATTCTGCAAAGAAGGATAGCCAACGGACCATCCTCTGTGAGAGGTGAGGTGACTGGGTCGCCGTGCGTAGCGATGTGTGATCAGTGTAAATCACAAAGGGCTTCGAGCCAAGCAGATGAACTCTGACTTTGACAAGAGCATACTTCACCGCAAGTAGCTCTTTATCATGAACGGGATAGTTCTTCTCACCCGCTTTCAGCTGCCGAGATTCAAACGCGATCACGCGTTCATGCCCCTCGCCGTCGACTTGCAGCAATGCACAGCCGATGGCGAAGTCCGACGCGTCACACACGACGCTAAACGGACGATCAGGGTCTGGTAGGGCCAGTACTGGTGCCTGGAGCAGGCTCTCCTTGATTGCTTCGAAAGCCTCTTGCTGTTCGGTGTCCCAACACCACTCAGCATCCTTCTTGAGAAGGGTAGACAGTGGCCGAGCCAATTCAGCGTAGTTCTCGCTGTACTTGTGCAAATAGTTGGCCAGACCCAACCACTTGCGCAGGCCCTTCTGGTTCGCAGGAACCGGCCAATCCACAATGGCCTTGACCTTAGCAGGGTCGGCCCGAAGGCCACGCTTGCTGATACAGCATCCCAAGAACGGAATCTCTTCCGTACCAAATATGCACTTGTCCGCATTGGCGTAGAGCTTCTCTTCGTGCGCATGCACTCGAGCACAGCTCGCAAGTGGTCGATATGGTTCTCCATGTCCGACTTCCCGTGCTCCGCACGACTGTGGAAAAATATGTCATCGAAGTACGTCTGTGCGTACGCCCGGTGGAGCCGGAACAACTGCGTCACCAGACGATTGAAGGTTGCCGGCGCGTTGTCAGCCCTTGGGGCATCACCAACCACTCCCAGAGCATACCGCTCGGAGTGCTCACCGCTGTGAGTGGAATGTCACTCGCGCGCATGAGCAGCTGGTAATAGCCATCGACCAAGTCAAGAGCGCTGTATAACGTGCACCCAACCATGTTGTTCTGAAGAACATCCTTGGGAAGGATCGGCGTTTGCGCCGGAATGATGGCTGCATTAAGCTTATTAAAAGCATGCACAATACGCCACTTGCCGTTCGACTTCCTGACAAAAAAAGTCGGTGTAGAGTGCGGAGATTTACTCTCACGCACGAGTCCTGCTGCATGCTTAGCACGGAAGAAGGCGTCAATGACGTCACACTGTTCCTTCGGAAGCGGTCACTGCCGCGTCACACAGTATTTTATTCCTGGAACCAGGTCAATCTCGTGACGAACACCTCGGTCTGGGGGAAGACCCATGGGCGGGTCTTTGGAGACGACGTCTCCGAACTCGACAACCAGGGAATACAATGGATCCGATGGATGCTTCAGGATGGCCGAGCCGCTACGCGCGTTCAGCGCTTGCTTGGTATCCTCCAGGACGGCTTCATCCAGAAGCGATGACGGGTTTAACTCGTCTTCTGGTCGTATCATGACCACTTCGGTTAAATCGCCCGCCTTTAAGGCCTCGCCGAAGTCGGCGACCGACATCTCCTCCAGCTCAAGAAGAGCGTCCAAGGAAGGAAGAGGGTCTAGGCTGATATCGCCATCGACGTCTCCCGTCACTCCATTCACGAGTGTGTATAACTGGTCACCGCAGTCGCGTGGAGCCTTTCCGCACAACACGCTAGACACCTCGTCAGGCGTAGAGGACGCCGCAGACGCTCTGCGTCTCGTCCTCCCCCTCCACCGCGCCCAAGACCGGATGGAAGAGGGCGACATGGCGATATCACCATCCCCACGTCCAGGTGCCGATGCACCATCGGCCGCCGGAGACGGCACCAGCGGAGAAACGCCGACACGGCCATCTCCGCTCCATGAAAAACAAGGGGAGTTACGCTCCGCCTTGCTCGCCACATCAGGAGTACGCCCGATTGGCCGCGACGTGAAGTCGCCCGGCGATAAACGCCCAAAAGCCGATGGAGTACGTGCCATCCCACCCGCACGATCAGAGGCAAGCTCCGAGTGCCGCGACGAACCGTCGCTCGGTGTAACACGCCCAGTATTCAGCGGAGTACGGTCCGCCCCACAAACGTCCAGCGAGCGCCACTCGGGACCGGCCGACGTATGCGACGTCGAACCCACTTCGGGCAAAACTGCCCCAACATCGGTGGTGTGCATCATCTCAGACACACCGACATCCAGCACAGAGACCGACTCGGTCCAGTGCTCGCGCCAATAGCGCTTCTGCGTCCTGGCGGAGGTGGGTTCATGACTCGCCAAAGCCCCACCAGGAGAGAAGTGCGTAGCACCTAAGGTCTTCGACCTCCAGTAAACCCAGGGCTCGTGACGTTCCAACCACGCCATGCCCAGGATGAGGTCGTACCTCGAATCCAAGTCCAAGACTAGACAGCGTTCCGTGCTGTCGAAGTCGAGGAACTTCACACCCAAATCCAATGGGACTTTGGGTACCGTAACGCGAGTGCCCGTCGCCAGACGAACAGTGACTACGTCACGCGAGGGCTCTTGGAGCGCCACAGCATACTGCTGGCTACCATCGCCGGTAGAGCGTCGAACGTAGTTGATCGACGCCCCCGAATCGATTAAGATCGTCCACGGCTTCTCGAAGCCTTTCACAGTCGCGTGGACGACCAGCAAGCCCGGCTTGCATTTCCTGTCCGTGTTTGAGAGTACGGCTCACTTCGGGGCTAGGGTCTGCTGTCTCCCGTCTCCCAGAGGCACAACACAACCTAGTTCTTCCCCAGTAGACCGCCCCGCGACGAACCAGATGGGCGGTTCGCGGCGGTGTTGCCGCTCGACTGAGCTTGACTTTGCTTGCGCAGCGGGCAACCCGGCCGCAAGTGGTCGGTACTGCCGCAGGTGAAGCAGCGGCGGATGCCACGGCGCGCCTCAGCTGCACGAAGCTCGGCTTCTTCATCTTCAGCGTGGCTGAGGTCCATGGGTTCCGGGCCGCTCGAAGAGCTAGCGGGAGGCGCACTCCAGCCCATCGGGCAGACTTGAAGTTGTGCTCGGCATTCAACGCCACAGCCACGGCCTCCTCAAACGAGGTGGGGCGGTTAAGGAAGACCTCCGTGCGAACCACCCCGGTCCGAAGACCGTCCATGAACACCGTCACCGTGACAGACTCAGGCAAACGGTCGGCAAACATGCCGGCGATGAGTGTGCGTAACTCCTGGACGGAGTCTACCAGCTCCTTCTTTCCTTGCCGGGTCGCGAGGAACTTGGAGCGTACACGGTACGCGTGGTTAGGTGGCGAGAAGACTCGCGAGAGCTGTCGCTTCAGCTCATCCCACGTTGGGAAGGCACCGTTCACCGAGGAGCCACTCGTGAGTGCCCATTCCCGTGCTCATCTACTGAGCTTGGAAGTCGCAAACGCTACGCGTTGATGCTCAGTTTGAAGCAGGGCCGAGCCCATGGCCATCTCGACCTCACGAATCCAGAGAAGGAGATTCTCTCCTTCGAGACCTTCAAACGTCTTGACACTCAGGATGAGTGGTTTGGGCCGAGATGACCCGCCTTCACCTCGGTCGACGCCCGTGAAGGCGCCACCGCGCTCATTCGTTGCTGGATATACCCCAGCAGAGCATTCTCATAACTCGAGAACGCCTCGAGACGCGCATTGATCGCGTCTGGGCCTTGCGAAGCAAGGTGCGCTACGCCCTCCTGGCGCAACAGGGACATCAGCTTCTTAAGCGCCTCCTGTTGTCCAGGGGAAAAATTCGCGAACGCAGTTTGCTCCATCCTCACAGAGGTACAGTCTAACAGACTCAGGTGAGGGATTGACTACAAGTGCTACCAAGCGCAGCGGGGCTGCCGTAGTCTCTTGCACAGAGGAAGGTTGACGACTCTACGAGTCTAACAGGGTCCTATACGAGGACCCACGAAACAAGTCAAAGACTTCGAGTAAAATGTAAACTGTATTAAATCTTATCTGCGGCTCTACCGCCTACAATGTAGATGTATGCATCTCACTATGCTATAACTAACTCCAGTACATTCCTAATGGTTGGCCTGCGGCCCTCCTTCATGTCCGAGGTTGCGATGGTGTTCCATACACCAAAAGGGTAACCTACGGGTAACCCTGTTACAGCAACCTATCAAGCCAATCATGCCAAGGAAACCTCGATCGGTATTGACGGCAAGAATTTTCACTAGATCGCGTTCAGACGTGTGTTCAGAAACACACGGAAGCTGGCAAATGTGAATTACGAAAATAGTAAAATACTTAGCTAAAGTATGTAAGGAAGTATGCTGAAATATGCATAACGGCGAAGGTCCTATCCAAGAAGTATTGAGTGCAGCTGGGTTGATTTGTAGATCTTAAACTTAAGATGTTTTGATGCAGATATTTTGTAAAATTCCTGGTCTGTCATCATTTGGTGGCAGCTCAGCGAAAGCTAAGCTTAGTTACCTCAGCTGGAGATCCATTGAAAAAAATTAAAACATGAATAACCGGAAAAACGCGAACTAAACGCACTTGCTCCAAGGTACCGAAAACATGGAAGAAAACACGAGCGATCATGTCACAGAAGCCCTGGGCAAATGCCGGCTCGGACAATTCGAAAGTGTGTCAAGTTGTCCAGAGTATGCCTCATATAGCATCTTCAGCTATGAATATTCATTAAAAATTAGGCACTTAGGAAATAAATCTAGTAAACTTTATCAGCCTGAAGCACGTACAACGTGCTAAATCATTTACCTTTAAAGGCGGTGGGATTATCGTGGTCTTGCCGAATATGGCACAGTTCTGGTACAAATGGCTTGGTCAAGATTGCATGTTAATTCGAGCACTCAGCATTCCTCGTGTAAATCAATAACAGAATTCTTGTTTCCCAAAGCATTCAGTTGCCTATTACATGTCAATATAAATTCTCAATTGAAGCGCGTATCACCAGTGCCGACCTAAACACGTCGGTAACCTTGAACATACTTATGCATGTATTTCCTCCGCATTTTCAGCACTGCTTCTAGCTCAAGCTAGATGAAATACCGTGTGTTACGCTCAGAATTGTGGTTTCAATGACACCCGATAAACTGCCACGATCACACACAGTCTGAGACATCAGTAAATGCTCACTGGAGACGAGCTGATGGTTGTTTGCTAGAGCAGGCTTCATGACGAAACGTTTGTGTCACGTGATGTGCTATGTGTAGCTTTCTTATAGCATAATGCATGTTCCTACATGACGGCTGAAGGGAAAGCGCTTCAGCCGTTGAGTAGGAATTGTGATCTTGTTTATTGACTTTTGACCTGACTTTCTTCGCTCATCCAATACACCATCAGAGTCAGGAGGATATGATGCGTGATCCGCTTGGGTACCAGTGTACCAGCAGATATGTCAAGCGCCGACCACACCGTATACGCCGGTACTCCGAGATGTCAACCCCGTATACAGACTCGTATAGCCGGAGGCAGGTCCAGAGGCTGCCACGCGTAAAACAAACGCGTGGCAGCCTCTGGACATGGCTCCTGATTTCGGAAGAGCAGTGGATTGCGTATTTCAAGCTGGCCAACGAGCCCTCCCACGTTGACTACGCAGTGGTCGACGAGGCGATGAAGCAACTCCGCATGTCGACGAAGTGGCCCGAACCTGAGAGCCGCATGATGAATTTACAATCGGATCTGGAGGCTATCCTCGACCGCTTCAATCTGGCTGAGCTCGTGTTCGAGTACGAACAACGACGACTCGTTCGATATCTCACTAATGCGCTGGAGCCGGAAAGCTTTCGCAGCGTAGTGACCACCCGCCTTACTCTGCAGGAGAACAAGAAGTTTAAAAACGAAGTCGTCCCCTTCGGCACGTGGGTCAAGGTGCTCTTAAAGGAGCTCATGACGTGGGAGCAGGCTGTTAATTCTGTGAGCAGCACCCCCGCCCAGCATGGCAGCATCCCATACTCAAGCGGCCGACGTGGAGGTCGACGTGGAGCAAGCAACAGTGCTAACGGAGGGGGGGCGCAGTGTCTGCAATGGGGGTGGACGTGGCGGATGTAGCCACGGGGGTTCAGGCGGTGGTACTGGCCGAAATGGCACAGCCCCTGCTACTGCGTTACCCGCCCGAGCAGATGGTGCCGAAGGGGCGCCTGCCCCGCGGCGGCCTGGCGCTTGCCTCAAGTGCCTGTCGACGCAGCATCAAGTACAGGAGTGCGAAGCCTCCGAGCTTCTCCAAGCGCTGCGTGCACGACGGGAGTCCGCCCCTCCGACGAGCATGCGCGGTCTGCAAGTGGCGGATGATGAGATGACCAAAGATGTTGTACTGTCGATGCGACAGTCGACGGTCTGGAGGTAAAGACGCCTGTACTGGATTCGGGTGCTGACACGTCGTTGGTGGCCAGAGGCGTCATTGACGCCCTCCAAGCTGACGGGGTATTGGTACACCTACGCCGTGTTGCTGACCAGGAGCTGAAGCCTGTCGGTAGCGGCCAGCTAGTAGCGTACCGAGTCGTCCAATTTAAGGAAGTCATACTGGCGACGTCGGCCGACCCGCAAATGCTGCGGAACATGGAGTGCTTTGTCGATGAATCTGACCCGTCACATGGCCTCATTGTCGGCCGCCCAATCATGAAGATATTGGGATACTCAACGGATGAATTGCTGGTGCGAGCACGCGACGCTCAGACAGAGTGAGAACTAGCTGGGTCGACGAGACTACAGCCCATACGGCGGCGAGAACCACACCACTTAAACGTGTCGGCAGGCTGCAGGCGGCGGCAATGGATACATCGCTTCCGAGTGTTGCTGCGAGTGAAGATGTCGAGCGTAACGAGACGCGGACGGCATCTCCCACTATGGCCCCAGAAGTGCTGGCAGACTTGATTCGAACGCTTGAGCAGAAATTCAAGGTTGCCACGGAGATGGGCTTGGTGCTAAAGCCGCGTGCTCGGCTCAAAGCAATCTTGAGCACTCGGCAGGATGTGTTCCGGCTCCAGTTCGATGACGATCCTCCGGTGCGTGTCGCACCCCTCCAGGTCCGGCTGAAGCAAGGTGTCACACCGACAAAATCGCTGCCCCGGCGATATTCACCCGACGACCGGGCTTTCCCCAAGCGGCATGTGGACGCATTGGTGTTCAGGAACCCGTGTAGTCGCTGGGCATGGGCGCGGAGAATTGTCAGGAAGAAGACGCAAGATCATGACCCTCTCGCCGAAGCCGGAGTGACTGTCGATACGCGCGCCGTGAACGAGCGCACGGTGGTGATGCCGTGGCCATTGCCCGTTCTCGAGGCTGTTATTGGAGAGCTGGAAGGTGCGCACGTCTTCTTTCTGCTAGACTGGTTCGGGGGCTATTGGCAATTGCCCCTGCACCCCGACTCGCAGGCGTACTTCGCGGTATGTTCACGCCGACAAGAGTCCCCATGGGAGCCACTGACGCAGCCGCCGACCGTCAAGGTGTGGTAGAGGAAATATGTGGTGATCTGCTAGGGAACGGTATTTTGTGCTGGCTCGACGACATTTTAGGCTACGCTGCGGACGCCACCGCGCACATGGAGCTGCTCGACAAAGTCCTCGCTAGGTGCGAGGAGTATGAGTTGAAGCTCCACGCCAAGAAGTGCCAGTTCTTCGCGACTGAGATTAAGTGGTGCGGCTAGATTATTTCCGCCCAGGGCGTGAGGCACTGCCCAGAACGGGTGCAAGATCAAACGATCGACATGCCGCTACCGAGGACGACCGGCGAGTTGGAGCAGTTCCTCTGCGCAATTAATTGGATGAGGCAAGGAATACCGGAGTATAACCGACTGACGGGCGATCTTTATGCAGTTCTCGAGTGCGCTATGGTCTTAGTCAGTTCCCGCAAGAAGCAGAAGCTGAACACGTTCCTGTTGGTAGAGGTGGGGTGGACGGAGATGTTTGAACGCCGTGCGCGACGCGCTGCTGAATATGGTACCTCTGGTCCATCCTAGCCCAACGGCTGAGGTATGTCTCTACGCGGACGCCAGTCAAGACTACTGGGGCGCGGTGGTGACTCAGATTGACCCTAGTGAGCTCCAGGTGACACTCGAGAAGCAGAACCATCGCCCGTTGGTTTCCCTGAGCGGGCGATTTGCGGGGGCATCCAGTCGGTGGGACACCATCGAAACGGAGGCCTTTGCCATTGTTGAGTCGACGAGCCGACTCGAATATTTGCTGCTACGACCGCGGGAATTCCATTTGTACATCGACCACCGAAACCTCGTGTATATGTTCGACCCGTATGGATCCGATGGCACGATGGCAAAATATCGAGCCGACAAGTCGCAGCGCTGGGCGTTGTCACTCATGTCGTTCAAGTACGTAATTGAGCATGTCCCAGGAGAGGTTAATGCCTGGGGTGATCTGCCCAGTCGCTGGGGAGCTGGTCCGGCCTTACCGCTGAGTCGACCGCGCGACGCGTGGCCCGACTGGCCATCGTCGATTGAGTCTCCCCGCTGCAAAAAACTGAGTTTGTGTGGCCGTCTGAAGCCGAGACTCGAACTCTTCATCAAGACCCCCAGTACCAGGGGCAAGCAAGAGCTGCCGGTGTGAACTGGGATGACGAGCGTGCGCGGTTGCCAAGTCCGATCGGCCAAGTGTGGATTCCCCCTGACGCGGCAGAGCTGCAACAACGCCTGTGTGTCATTGCCCAGGCTGGTGCGGGAGGCCTCCGCGGTGCAAAGACCACGGCGGCAGCGCTGTCGGAAGTTTTCGTGTGGGCGACCATGCCTGCGGATGTCAGTACCTTTGTGCAGGGGTGCCTGCACTGCATGATCAGAGCTGGGGGAAAGATGCCGCGGTCGCATGGTGAAACGCAGGTTGCGACCAAGCCTAACCAACTCCTTCACGTCGACTTTCTATCCATGCTGGAAGGCAAAGACGGCTCTAAGTACGTGTTCTTCATGAAGGATGGTATGCGAGGGTATGTGGAACTCGTCCCGTGTATTGATGCTACAAGTGATCAGGCGTACGCCAGTCTTTTAGACTGGTTGAAAGATTCGGAGTTGTCCGCCTATGGGTGTCTTACCAAGGCGCACACTTTAAGAACCCCTCGCCTCCAATCAGCGCTCGGCGCCCACCACCACTTCACGCTGGCCTATACACCGTGGACCAACGGCACAATGGAGGTCGTTAACCGCGAGGTGCTCATGAGTGTCAAGGCTCTGCTCAGCGAACGCAAGCTGCAGACCACGTACTGGTCGCGAGTGTTGCCTGTTGTCCAAGCTGCACTCAACTCTATGCCCTCGGACAGGCTGGGCGGGACGACACCATTGATGGCTTTTACGGCGTTACCTGGGGAATCAAAGTTGCGAAGCATTCTTCACCCGCAGGACTCACTTGGGGTAAGCGTCACGTGGGTTGAAGCCGAAATTACGAATCACTTGTAAACCGTGCGTGTAGCTCTGGATGGTATGCACGCTGAGATGACAAGTGCCAGGGAGGAGCGACGACTAGCTGCTCGCGATCGGCACGCCAAGAAGCGAGGGGTTACGCTACCCAAGTTCAGTGAAGGTGACTTTGTCCTTGCTGCCACCGCGACAGGTCGAAGTGGCAACAAGCTCGCCCTGGTTTGGCGTGAACCGAAACGCATTCTCGGCGTTGTTAATGATTACACCTTCGAGGTTTTAGATCTAATGGCGCCCTTCGCTACTTCTCTACGCCACGCATCGCGACTTCAACTGTATCGTGACGCCAATCGCGATCTCGAAGAATCACTAGTCGAACAGGCAATTCATGGCGAAGGGGGTCATCTGGTCGATTCCCTCCATTCCATCCGACTAAGCCCTGACGCTCATTGCTGGGAGATGTTGGTCAAGTGGTACGGCTTGGACGAACTGGAAGCATCATGGGAACGCGCCGACGCAGTTCGCGAGGACGATCCGCTGCTATTCGTGGCGTTTATCGATGCCGACCCAGCTAATCCTGAGCGCAAGCAAATGCTGGATGCGCTCGCCGCCCTTACCCACCACTGGGCTGCCGCACCTGCCCACCAACCTCGTGCACGCTCACATGGCAGACCTCGTACTCGAACCGGTCACCGGGAGTCCAGCTACTAGCGGCACTACTTGTCTCCGTCAGAGGGGGAAGTGATCTTCCTGGGTACCAGTGTACCAGCAGAGGTGTCAAGTGCCGACCACACCGTATACGCCGGTACTCCGAGATGTCAACCCCGTATACAGACTCGTATAGCCGGAGGCAGGTGCAGAGGCTGCTACGCGTTCGTTTTAGATCGTAGATCGACAGTGGTAGCTCGGAGTCCCCAATATACTCAGTTTGGGTTTTGCTCAGTAGCGAGCGCGATCCTGTACGAGACAGATCAATGCGTCTGGTATCTGGTTCATTCTCATTTGACGTTGTGGATGCTCACGTCATCTTGCTTAGTAAGGGTTTCATAACAGCCGTCATCCGCACATGTTGAGTGCTGTGATAGGAAGGAACAGCCATGTTTGTTAATTTCAAAACTCCGGGTATCAGGACTGTTCTTTCCAAACAACAAGATAATCTCCAATTTCATGGCATGATCGCCACCACACACGCGACATATGCCAAGGTCGCGCTTTAGAACCGCAGCTGAGTAGCGCATGGAATCGTCGCGAAAAGAATCCAATTTGTATTCCAAGCTTCTCACTGAAAGTTGCTGCCATGGTCCCATCACTGTTTTCTTGTGAGAATTCCAGTGTGGAATGAGGTGGGAAATTTCAAAGTCGATTACAGTCATGGGTGTCCTGGAGAGCCGCCTGATAATATCATTTTTGGAGGGACTCGCGTTGTGTGGTGTAGGACACCCGCCCTTGCGACAAGGCGTCGAAGTATTGATTTAAAGACTATGTGATCCACACTCATGAGTCGATCTGACAGCATACCTGTCGTTCGCAAGCACCTTTGTGGGCATGGCATCCGTCACTTCTCCAAACCATTGTATCACTGTATCGATAGATGTCATCCTGAACACAGAACATTTAGGATCCTTGCCTTGATCCACGCAATACACATTGGTCCATAAGTTACAGCATAGCCGTGGTGTTCTTCGGTGGCCAGACGATCTCCACGTGCGGAAGAGCCCCTTAGGTTTCTTGTCCACAGGCTCGTTATCATACAGCAGTTGTATATTTCTGTCGGCGGCCTTCATATTCTAGTTCAGCTCTACCAGTCACTCCTTGAACACGGGCGTGGTCAACCAGCCTTTGCTGGCCCCGATGTAGTATCTGCTGTCCGACTTCTCCGGTAAACAGCACGGCGTTTTGGACTGCCCAACACCAATTGGCACAGCTTATCCGTTCCCATGGCGTTGGAGTCGATGAGGAACGTCATGCGCGACTTGTTAACCATCAGGGCGGGGGCGACGCCGAGGCAGACGGACACCCACGACACGGTCATGTCGAAGTAGGCAGCTCCGTTGGCATTGAACACGTTGTTCAGGTTGTACTTAGCAATCTTCGCCCGTAGCTTTGCCGCGCCCCTCATTGCTGCGGTAACTTCCACCGAATTAATCTTGCCATGGGTTCATCTACACGATACTTGTTTCGAGCAAGGAAATGCTTGCACCAGCCGCCTCTGGTAAGCTGTGGCAGCTTCGAAGCTGGTATGCCGAGTTTAGCAGCGGCGATTCTAGCAAGAAAAAAACGTAATAGTAAGTAATACTGGACCAACCTTCATACAAAGCTGGAATCTCAACTATGTTGCGCACAAGCAGCCGGAGCGCATGCGCCGAACGTCGCGGTAGTCAACGTTGACGTCGCACAGCATCTCCTCCTCCCGCAGAATTTTGCTGACAGTGCACGTCCCTTGCATCCTGTCCCAATCGAACGTCTCCTGGTACCACAGATCCAGCTCCATGCATGCTATGCGCAGGTGCGGCCTGTGGTAATCACATAGCTGAAGCTGCCGCGTTTTGGTGAGGCTGGTCCCATGGAATCATCTTGCTATACGCGAGCGTGAATATAGACTGACAGCAGTACCAGCAAAGCACTATAAGCAAGCACTGACAGCCGTACGTTTGTATTCTCAGGCTGACGAGTTGGATTACCAAACCGTTTTGGTGCCAAGTTCCGCGCCAATTTTGATCAAGTGGTATTCACTCACTCAGTACATGAATGTCTATATCTCAATAACTAATAAAATGTGTGATGAAAGGTGAGTAAATATAAAGTGGCTCTCCAAGACTCCCATCTCTGTTTTCTAAACTAGAATAGACCCCAAAATCATTTATCGATCAATTAACAACACACAAGGGTTTATCTTGGGTTTAGTATTGAAAATCGCATTTATGGTTAATGCTGAATTATAATGTATTTAACAGTTTAAGAGCGGATATTTGCTACACAGACCGGCATTATGATTTTAAACGCAGTACAGCTCTATCGTCGTCGCTGTCGGAGTCAGCGTGCTGGATCACGTCATCGTGAACGAGAGCCGCATCCTAAGCGAGACGGCGCAGCAGTTCTGCCGGCGGTCGAGGGGTACTTGGCGTGCTTCTGGTCATCGCAGTAGGTAACTGAGTACGTCCGAGTCGCTCTCGATAGAACGGTTGGTGTAGAGTGGCTGGAAGTTTAATGGCTCAAAGACTACCATATCCTACCAGGTTCGTAACAGATGCTCAGAATTCGAACTAAACGGCACGATCGACTCCGACTCGCCGCTCTGGGATGCCTACGTTGAGAGCAGTGGATCGGAAGCGGTAGTGACATTGACTAACTTCACGACGACGGAATTCTGCTTGCTCTGGAGCCATGTCGAGCCCGAGCTTACTTGCCAGTGGAAGGCTGGCCGCGGACGCAAGTCTACGACCACGCCAAAGGACGCGTTCATAATACGGTTGGACATGTTGAAGCACTACGAGACGTGGCAAAAGCATTCTATCGACTTCGGCTTCAAGGCTCCAACGTTCGAGAAGATGAGGCATCGTGTGTTGGAGGTGGTGATGCCGGTCCTCGACCGTGCTTTCATTCGCCCGGCGTCTATGGCTACTCAGCGCGCTAACGGTACCACATTCAACTACTACCCGTACGCGTTGTACGCATCGGACGTCAAGTTTCAGCCTTCTTACCGCCCAACCGGTCGCTTTAGTGAGGCAAAGCACTATTTTTATAACAAGCACAAGTTGTACGGCTATAAAGTGGAGGCTTATGTGGCTTTTCCTGGTCGAGTGTTCTTTTTACCAAACACACCCCTGGATCGGTGTCGGACATCACAATTCTAGCCAACCACATCAAACAACACAATGCGATGTTGAAGAAAAGCAACGAGGAACTGCTCATGGATGACAACGGCGAAGGCTGCGGCCATTACCCGGATTCCTGGGGGCTTTTAGCGGACAAGGGCTACCAAGGTGCTGCCTCGATGCTGCGATGCACACATCCAAAGAACAAGCAACGGAATGTTGAGCTCACCCTGGACGAGCTTGTCCGCAACGGAAACGTGTCCTCAGACCGCGTTCTTGTCGAGAACGTTTTTGGTCGTACTTGCATGCTCTGGAAGAAAACACATAGTAAGTTCAAGTGGAGCGAGTCGACCTTCGACACGTTTACTGGAACGTGTCTTGCGCTCACAAACATCCACGTTGATGTAAACCCGCTTCGAGCTCGGTTTTACAAGACAGTGATGGGTCGGTATGCGTCGATTGCCGATCGCGAGCGCACACGACGCGCGTTGACGCAGCGACGTTATCGTCGTAAACGTGAAGCCCAAACGGCAGCGGACATGTCCTTCAGCTCACCATCGCAGTTGGTTGGTTACCACATTCCATCATATAGGGTTTAAGTCTAACTGATCAGTGGGGCGGTCTTTTAGTCAATATACGTATGATTGGGAAATATTTGAGTTAGTTCTCTTATGGTTCGTAAATAACTGCCTTCTCAGGTTCTTCTATATCACAATATGGCTTGGTGGCGAGTGGCATTTCTCACTGTTTCGGTCTATCTTTTCGTGTTTGAGAGTCCATCTGGTTATGACATCTAATGTAGCTTGGGTTTTTGCTTCCATTTTATGTGCGTATCCAATGCCGTGCTACACTTAACTGTTTCCCTTGTAGATACCAATGAAGGCCCACAATGAACATTTAATATTGGAGTTGCATGCTGCGTGCATGCTGTCCTGGCTCATTCATCAAACATCGCCATGCCGTCACAACCCCAGTACAACCACCCAAACAGACGTATATAAGCCTCACGCTGGGCCAAAATGGCGAGCTGTTCAATCGGTTTGTGAGCGACCTCGCAAACAGAAAACCCTGCACTACTCGACCGTTTGACTTGCCCCGATTCATTTCGGGACACACTATCCACAACATTCTAATCGCAAAAGCGAAGCTCCTAAGCTTAGCCAAGAACGCTTAAAACCACAATGAGCTGGCCAACCTTGCGACCAAAGAGTTCGATCAACTCCTACTCGCTGAGTTTGAACACTGATGTACCGCGTTAAGCTGTTCGGGGATGACACACTTACCGGCGAATAAACGACTCGGGTTCTCGAAGGACTGAGCGTATCGCTTCCAAAAGCGCCAGCGTCAGTGAATCCGAGTCTCATCCGCGATGATCCCGTCACGATGCGCGAAATCTTCTGCTGAGGCAGTCCTGCGATGACCTCTACTAAAATTCTGGGAAACCGACTCTTTATTTAGGCAAGATATCGAATCTCACGGCTTTGCATTGAGCGTCGCATCCTTGGAACACAGTGATCCGTCTGCGTTCCACCCAACAAGCCGCATCACGACGATCCAACAACACTACAGTTGTCTGTTAGCTCCACAGACGCGGTGTCATCCGTCTCTATCAAATGTCAATGAAAAAAGCGTGCAGTCAACAGAGAAGATTAAATCTCGGTAATTATATACATGTCAGTTTTACTTTGCATATATACCACGCAGAGCGATAGTTCAGATCAAAGGATTCGTTTGTTTGGTTGAGCATCAAGACTCAAGCCCGAGCATGGGACTCCGTCGATTGGTACGACCCACGTCGTTTTCCGAGCTGGCAGTAAACTTCGAATGACTCAACATGGAGAACGGTAACAAAAAGGAGCGCCGAATCTTTATGTGGCCGTATGAGGCTTACACCATCGCGCTCTCGGCTTTCCAGACCCGTCCCTTCAAATCGACCATTTTTCATGGCGGCTTTGGCGTCGCATTGCGATGTTCGAGTTTGGGTATGCACCCGAAACGATCACTAACGAGCCGTGGGTGCAATAGTTCCTGGAGACAAACGTTCCGGTGGATAGTGAAAACCACATGAGTATAGATGAAGCAATGATGTAGCTGCGTATGAATATCAGGTTGAAGGTGCCCCGCGCGTATGAACCAAGTCTAGGCGGACATGTTCACGATTCCGGAGGCTCACACCTTTGCCGAGATGTTCCGCAAGGCACCGAGACGCATCGTGGGCTAACAATTGGGGGCGCTGAAAACGGCTGGGTTTCAAGAAGTTGTCCGGAATCAGCTCACCGTGAAATCTAACAAGGATATGAAGAAGCAAATTGTTCCATTCTACAAGAGGATCACTATAACGTTGGCCTAGTTCATGTACCGGAATGACAACGCGCGAGCTCAAAAGCCTGCCGCAGAAGCAGAGTCAGGCCAGCGCCAGGAACGTGACAAACCGCCTTATCATTGTGTTACCTTTTTGATAAGGTCGTGCAAAAGTGTGCGCACTGCGGCCTGAAACCTTAACCCCGGAAAGTGCGTATTCTTCACGAGAAGTATTAAGCGAAGCAGCAGGGCGATATCAGCGGCCGGGGTGACATATTGCCCCGATCGCATCTAAGGGTTTGTCAACATGGCGCCCCTATTACCACCGCTGGTCTCCAAGAACGGCTGCGCGTCGCTAACGCGATGCAAATCAGCATCCCGGTGTACGCGAACATTACGGGTCGACCTTTACAAAACGTTGGAGGTGACCATGAAGATCACCGATATCAAAGAGAAATCCAAGCTGCAGAAGACCAAGTTGAATGAGTCCGAGAAGAGACCGCCAGTCTCAACAATTTAAATGGCGTCAAATTACTCCTACATGTGAATTGATGTGTGTGTGTGCTTATTCACCGATGCAAACACTGAGTATTGGGGAGTTGTAGTTACACCGATACCACCAGGAGATGTGGAAAAGCTCTCGAATAAATATATACAATTAAAAGTCAATTTTTCGGAAGAAAATGAAGCTCCGATGCGAACAACGCCATGATCCGCTAGCATCCCTCAGTAAGTAGTTTGTAGGTGCTGCCAGTGGGTGGGCTATTGTAGAGAAGGAGGCGTTCGATATAGTCAAAGCCTGTCTGCGCCTTGACTACCTCCTTCTGCGTCCCGGTGGTTTTACCTTTGTACGGACCATCGAAATTTAGTTTGAATCTCCAAACTCTACGCCGTCGACGCTAGCATACGTCGCTACAAAAAAGAAAAGCTACAACCCTGGACGCTTGGGTAAGTGGCGAAGAGAATGTTTGGGAGAATCTACTTTCTCGGTGGGGCGCGCACAGAGATGACCTACCACCTAGTACGCTCCAACTTCAACATAAAACAATTTACAAGAGCAGATGATTTTTCCGCACGCAAAAAGTTCAGTGTTGTCCGACAGTCCGTCTTTCAGGACCAACACGTTTTGGAGGACCGTTGAACTCGTGGGAAGACTGAGAACGCCAAAATGTATAACTTCGTTGGGCTGAGTAGTTACTAGGTCCAAATTATTTGAGGCTAGAGAGAGTTTCCAGTACTCAGTGATTGAATCCGCGGATAAATGCCTCTACATCAGTAGACATTATCGACCAGTAGAAAACTTCCTTGATCATGTGCAATGTTGCCTTGATACCGCGGTAACCGGCATTGCAACGACACATACATGCTGGTGAAGATCGCCTCGTCGTGAGGATGCTAAACCTTCCTGTATTGGTCACGATCAGGTCTCGCTCAGGGATCAAGAGTCACGTCTTCAGGAGCGCGAAGTGTGATCGATTCACAGTGAACCTGGTGAATCTCTTTCATCCATCTCAGTGAAGGTAGTCTAGCCAATTTCCAACAGCAGCATATTACACAGGTCAGAGTTGCTCTTACGAGATGCGTCGCGCTGTGGCAAAACGAGTACCGCGAGATAAAAAAAACACAGCAGCAACGGGACCGCCACAACCAACGCGTCGTGGTGGCAATGCTCAAAGGTTGGAGACTTCCTAGTAGCTAGCGTCTTACCACGCCGCTACCAGTTAGCTCTCTACTGGCACAGACCCAAGCGTATCGTCGCCGCGGTAAACGACTACACTTTTTAAAGTTCAGGACCTTGTCGTTCCGTCTGAGATAACCCTGCATCATGCCTCAAAATTTAATTGCTACCGTGATTCTCAGCGCGAGGTACCCGAAGCATTGCTCAACCACGTTCACCACGGCGCTGGGGTCAGCAGAGCGAAAAGCTGCTGGACTGTCGTCAAGGCCCAGACGACTACGAACTCAAGGTTCAATAAGTTAGCCACGACCCCCTCGAACCTTCTTGGGAGAATGCACGTGTCATGCTTGAGGATATCCCGAAACTAGTCGAAACCTACGTCATCGCATACTCCAGACACTGGGTCCTACAAGCCACGCGGAGCCGACCACATGAAGCACAACAGCCTTTCTGAGAGCACATTCAAGGTCCATGAACCTGTTGGCTTTCAGCTATGGTTCAAACCTAACGTAGGTAGTCGGGTCGGTTGGTCAAGTCAATAAACAACGACATCCGTTGAACGCCTTCTGCATTTACCACAGCAACCTGCCGTTAAATTTTTCGCGAAGAGATCAGTGTGTAGCCGCATGTGGCTGCTGTCTTGGCAAGCCATCATACGGATACAAATCAGGTATACAAATGCCAACATGTTTGCTCATAATATGGACGCGCGTCGACATAAAATGTCGACCCACTAACATGATTAATTTGACCCTTATGCACGTCGATACCAATCACTCCGGTGCACGAAACCCGAGAAGACGACCCACTGAAATCTCGTCACCAGCCATGGTATAGTCATGTTTACCACGGTGTACTTGAGTATAGGCTACAACATAAAGTATTATGTCCAGACTAAAAAAAGGTTTGATAACGGACGAAGATATATATACGCACCTTTTGGGATCTCAAAACAGTCGTTTAAGCGCCGGCGTACTTAACCACTGGGCATCCCAAGCTTGTCAATCCACTCCAGCGTTGTTTTGACAATCGCCATCGCTTTTCTTGTCAACAGTAGTGATTCCGAACTGGTCCCAACGAACTAGATTCGTGGTTTCACCAACCTCGCCCGCAACTCTCATATCGAAGTCTGCAATTGTTCCAATATATACTTATATATATATATATACTGGCTGCACAGTTTTGCGCGGTATTGAGCTAGCCGGTGTACTATCGTCTTTGTTATATTGTTTTCTTTTGGACGCGCTGCCTGGGCGTTCTTCGCAGACTGAGACAATTTTATTTTTCCTGCATAAGCTCTGGCGTTGGTACCGTAGGTTCATAATGTCCATGATTCTACTGCTTCCCTTCTGTTTCGCAACTTCCTCGCGCTCCTTTATCAACCGCCACAGCTTCTGATCTTACCGCTTCAGCTGCGCCTCTGACTGCCTATTCTGTCTGCTATCGCTCGTGGATGTGCTGCATCGTCAATACGACGATGACATGGGAGATTTAGACCTTAAACGAGACCTAAGTCTTGGTCTCGTTGCTTTTCCCGATAATCATACCGATCTTAGGCCGTGGCTGCCATTACTTCTTACCCAAGGCTTGGTACACCGTGTACGCGCTACCGAAGGTCACTATACACGCCATGCCCGGGACCTCCCCGGCAAGACCTCAATCGGCGGCATTCGCCTCACGTTCCGATATCTGCTGCGACAGACTGTAGGATGTGACATGTTCTATCTTTGGTCGTGGTCGAGAACAACCTTGCTAGATATATACATGTATATATATATATAACCATTCACAACAGGTATTTTGATTTTGTTGTTGTCGTCTGCCACCGTGGACCAAAACCCGCCGTTGTCCATATGGCTGAATGCCAGCTCAGCTGTATTAGTGAGGCTAATACTGTCCGAGGGAATACTTCGGCCGCTAATGCAGTAGTTATGTAGCTTCATGCATGCTTTCCTAAAGATCCACGCGTGCACGTAGTCGCTAGAATATTTGCCGCGTATGATTTACTAGAAATCTAAAAGTCATTAATATTCAAATGCATAGCTGTGATGTATTACTGTTGCTGTCGGAATTTTCAGTCAACCTGTTTTCTGGTTTCGTGTAGACACGGGTATCGTCGAGAACAATATATACGTATTTTCACTAATGATGCTATATCCAAAAGGGAGATTGCACTTATATATGTTATCTTAAAGGCGATACTATGAGTCACCATAGCGGGGAATTAGAATATCAGAGTCTCGGATCACAATCTTACGACTGGCTCCTAACGGGATCATCTTCGGATCATTATCAGTTTTTTTCATATGTCAATCGATGCATTGTTACATATAAAGGGGTCGGTTTGATTCGCTGATCTCAAGACGGAATCACAAGCCACTTTCGGATCATAAATCAAAAATAGCGGCCAACCGTTTACTCATCGAGCACCGTCAACAGGGGAACGCTAAGCTTTGCAAAGAGAGAAACAGTCGAGTTACGGAACGTGATAGACGGCATCACGAGCCGTGGTGACTGGACCACCGCAAGAAAGGCATCAACAACATCATAAACTACGGTTTGTTGGAAGAGAAGGTGTATCTTACGAGGTACAACAAGAAGAGATACGTCGAGCGTGAGTCGGGTAGCCGAAGCGTCTTCGAGGTGCGGTGAGAAGGCAGTGTAATATTGATAGACACCCTCGGTGGGTGCACCAGACATGAGCGTCTGAACGCAGTGATGGCTGCAGTCGAGAGTACAGGCACCAGTGTGGTGAAATCGGTGACGGAGTGCACGTTGATCGAGTTGCAAAATCTCTCAGTCACCTCGTGCTCTACTATGGCAACTCGGGAATCAAGCTGACGAGTCAAGTGACGCTGAACTGCCTCACATGCGCACAGGGCAAGCAGAACAATGTGAAGCAGGCCACGAACAATCCAGGACAGAAGCTATGTTGGACATAATCGGTTGCGTGATATCCAGCGACATCAAGGGGCCGCTGACCTCGAGCGATAAGCTTGAAAAATGTTACATAACGAACTTCGTAGATAACAGCTCTTATTTCGTGGTGATATATCTCGCCAAGAAAAAGTGGAAGCGACCAAGACGTTTGAGAATTGTTTTTGGTATTCTTCGAGAAGCAGTACAACTGCCGTATACAAGTGCTGCGGACGGACTGGGGGAGTGAGTATATGAACGTGGGGGGTTCTCAGATGAGCGAGGCCAACACCCAGGCTTCGAACGGCAAAGTCAAACGAATGGACATGACGAATTTCAACATGGCTCGATGAATGTTGTTCGCGAACGAGTTACCACTTTGTTTCGCATGTGCTTAACGACAGCACGTGCGGCGCCAAATAGTGAGCTCGCCGTTCCACCAGCCAACGCGGTTATCAAAACTGTGCACCCATTCTGCTCCCCCCGGAGCTGTCTCCAAAGCGTCACCAAACCCGTGCTGGAAAGATGTATTTTCCCAGGCACGCTGCGTATCAACTGATGGTTTGTTTTAAAAACAAAAATGGGGTCGTAGTTCTGGGCTATCTACAAGTAGCATTAACTTTACTCAATCTTAATCTTTCTCAGCACTTTTTATCCAGACAGTCTTTGTCACACTCAGGACCACGATTTGTACTGGTAAATATTCATAATTCATGGCTGGGATATGAAATAGTAACCATCTTACCGGTGCGCGCATTATATGCTCTATCTACGCCGACCTGTTTCATTTTTTTTGCATGTCGAGACTAAAGTTTTTGTCATCTGCATCGCCCGGCGTAGTCTGGCTCTGTATTATGCGTCGTCGGATGATCAGCATGTTGCACTGAAGAAACGAGTGCAGCAAAGTTTTTTTTTGGGGGGGGGCTATCGTTGCAGTCTCTTGTCTGCTATTTTACCATCGAACCAGTAACAGAAACACCTTCTTTCCTCATGGAGTTTATCCACAGTACAATTTGCTGTTCCAGCTCAGGAGACAAGGTTGTCAATACGCCAATCTTGCGGTCGTTGCAGTGCGATCTACATCCTGTCTCGCACTTCTTTACAGAGCTCACGCTGGTCTAGCCAGTTGTAAATTTGTGGTTTCATAAGCGGAACTTGAGCAGGCGCAAGAGACGGGTATAAGTTATTCACAGTCACGTCATTTTATCTTTGGAAGCTACAGCGTCGCAATGTTCGACGACGTCTCGCTTGGGGTGGAAAGTTATTGGAACCTGCTTGGACTGCTTGGGTAGTTTCCCGGTTCCAGTTCTCCTAGTCCGCCCTTGTTGCTGGGGCCAAAGCTTTTTTCTTGGAATGGAGAGGCACTATTTGGGCACTTTGCACCCTTTTTAAACTCTGAATTAGGAGGTCTCTATTGTCGATTGGAAGATGTCATGCATTTGATTGGCTATCGCCTGGTAGGGGAGATCTCTGAAGTAGGAGATCTCATATACGTTAGGATAGCGAGAAGCAGTTACAGAAACCTCCAATGCATTCAATGAGGACTTTGATCGTCTCTTATGTGATGAATCGCAGTTCGACAGAATCAATCGATCTAAATTAAAATTCATACTGGTGCTAAAGTGTGGAAGGGGTGTAGTTTTACATTATCTGCTGCTGAAGGGAAGGTGCTGTCTGCCCAGATTGTTACAAGTGATTTTGAGAAGGCGATGATCGTTCCTCTGGGTTTCAGGGTGCTGAAACGGGTTTCCAAGTTTGGGTGCTGCGTCTTGCACCCCAAAAGCCAAAGTCGGACCCCCCACACACACACTTTACGCACCATGGTTTCCTCAGCCCCGGCGCCGTCCACTCCGGCAGACCACCACGTGCTCGCGATGGTCCCGGCTCTATCACCGTCGTCCCGTCCTTCGACACCAGTTGCCACATGTGTCACTGCCGTGCAGGTCGCGCCGGAGCCGTCAAAAACCGCCAACTCGATGGCACCAAGCACCGACACGCCTGCCGACCGGGCCAGCTCAAGGATCGCGGTACGCAAGCGCATCGCCGCCGAACTTGATGGGGTTCGCCGCCAGAAGAATCATTGCGTCGTCAAAAAGGAGGCGGCGGAAGCAGCGGCCGCGCTCGCCGCAGCGTTACCGGTCGGCCGTCGTGCATCCTGCGATGATCCATCGGTACCCGCTGTCCGGCTCCAGTCTGCATCGCCCACCCAGGACCCGACGGGCCAGGTACGAGAGGTCCGTTCAACTCGGCGTCGGCAGCGGCGCAAGCGGCCTCAATAGTACCCCCCCCTCCCGCTTCAACGCTCGCGGAACTGCACGCACACAGCGCCGAGAGCGGTAGCGAAAGCGCTCAAGTCGGCCAAGGTGCCCAAGCTAGCGAAGGCGACCAAGGGGCCCAAGACTGGGAATTTCTCTCCGTGCTGGAGCCGCAGCACGCGCCGCCCAGCGCGCGACATTTTGACGCCAGCGTCGCCAGCACGAGGAATGAACCTCCCGCCGCCATACCCGGCATTCGACCTGCCAGACTTTCTGGGCGGTTTCACGCAGGTGCGTCAGCGACCCCGTCCCCACCTCGCCCGCCACGAGTGTCTACCCCTGTCAGCTCGGCTGTAACGAGGGTGGCGAGTAGTGTGCCAGCACTCATGACGACACCTTGCAGCGGAGACCTACAGACACGACTCGCCGAGTTCACCCGTTTCCCACAGCAACGGGCGGTCGCGTGCAAGGAGGTCCGCGAGCTACTCTCTCCGTACTCACGCGGGTTAGACTCGTCTCATGCAGACATGAGTTTAGCTTCATGGTCCTTGCCGCACGATCGAGGCATCCTTCCACCCGGGCTGGTCTGCAACCTGCAAGCGAGCGACGTTCCGCCCGATATCGCCGATATCCGCGCCAGACTGCCTCTCGTTGTTTCTTCGTCAGTAGTCGTACGGTTAGCACTGTCCACGGCTAGTGTAAGTGACACAACACGCTTAGACGTGCAGTTTGACCATTATATTCAATGCGTGTGCTACAGTGTCAACCACTGACATGTCAGTATAATTGTTTTGGAAGATGCTTAAGCCTCCAAACTTCATTACAGTTGGTCTGGTTGTGGCAATTGGTGAGCGTATAGCAACCAGCCACACAAAACATGGCGCGGTAACTATAATACAGCTTGTTGTAGACATAGAGTACCAATTATTCAGAGAGAAGGTGATGCGGATTGCAGAGCAAAACCCTGATATCGAGCGGGGTGCCTTCGCCCCGATAATGTGAAACCTACCAACAAGGCAACCAAGGTGTAGTGCAAAGAGCACGCTGCAGATGAGATCACGCTTCGTCAGACATCTGAGGATTGACTCACTTGTCCTCAGTATAACCGTGGAGCCGGGTCGGGGTTTGGGTCTTAGGGTGAGTTGGTATACACCGGTACGTCCCGGTCTCTACCGGTACCACTTGACTGGTACCCAAGCCCAACAGGAAGATATCGGTATCCAGATCTCATGTGCGCCGACGAGACGGCTCGCACTTCGCGAAATCTTTTCGACACGCTTCTCCGCAGTTTTGGCCGCTATTATCACCCGGGTATGAATGCAAAAAATGCGTTTTGTTTCGGACTATACTGGAGAATAAAATGATTTGTGTATGTTGGTTTGGGGCCAGACAAGGATTCTTTCATTATTGCCATTACTTCATTGGCAGTGATCGATGGCTGTATGCGTTTTGCCAACTCTTAGCTTCAGTGTCAATGTCGTGCAGGTGCAACATTCAAAATTGAGCGGCATTGGCTACCCAGTCATATTCTACGGATACACCGACAAGGCCAGAGTATACCCAGTCGGGCCTCTTTTTGCAGTCTGCAGACGGACAGCACACAAGTATTCTGAATAATTTTGGAGCTTTGTAGCTATTGTACAAGAAGTCCGAGTTGTAACACTCGTAGTAATGCCGTATTTGGGGACGCCAAAGATGCACATTATAATGGGTTTGAATTCGAACCGAGATTTGCTGATGCGAAACCTTGTTTTCACGTTATATATAATGAGCGCACGAATTCAGTATTTGCTTATCAAGACAAGAATGCTGTCAATTTCATGTATCGTGTGAATGCACTTTTCTAGCGCCTGGCGGATTTTGAGTAGCGCCTCGATCGACTTCGATGAAAAAGTACGCCATATCTTCCAGCATTTGCTGTTTTTTTCGAGTCTCAATGGCTACAAGGTCGGTATTGAAAATGGCAGGCGTTCCAAATACTAACTCGATACGCGTCCACAAATAATCCGTGTGAGAATCTGAACGCAGCCCTAAAATAATTTCTCAAGCGGCGCCGTCATCACTTAAGAAGGCTCCTGTGATTTTACAGTGTTAATTGTATCTTTACATCCGGTGAAGGAAGATTATACCCCAAGTCGACGATTGACACTGAAAAGTCCGGAATAGCGATGATCATACCTCTCAATATGGAAGAGAAGTCCCTTTTTCCTCATCATAATGAAAAAAGACCGAACTGACTGACGGAAAGCCGGGGGGGTGGGAGCCATTCATTAGCAAGGTGAATACGCCCAACACGGATAAGAAAGAGAGACGACTACAGAGCGAAACACATTTCAGTGCAAAGCCAGTGAGTGGCGTTCGCTTTTCTGTCTTCTCACATCCTATGACTCGCCTCTGGCGGTGTTAGGAAATACTGACGCGACTCCTCCACAGCCCCCCCAGCGTTGAATACTTTGCTGCAGTGTCACTACGCTGCTATATTACGTCAAAGCGAGCAAGCCGATAGTCGAATTGGTCGATCGCGTCACGAATCAGCTCCTTGGTGTTGTACTCTCGACATAGTTGCATATATTCCTTCGAAATTATGTCAATGCCTGCTTCGACGAAATGCTTAGTGACTACACCGTGATGTGAATCTATGATTGCGGGCAACTCCAGTAGCGTAAGTTCCGCATAACTGTTTCAGGTAACAGACGGGGCAGGCTCAGTTGATAGTGGTATATTTGGAAACACAAAATGACCAACATATATAGTCGGTGCGTGCGAAATAGCAAACAACTACCGTTGACTTCAGGTTTGCGACAGTACAACGCCCCAATAGGCGAAACATTGAATGCCCAAAACCTCCGCACGTCAGAGAAACGTATCGATTAGACCAGCAAATCGAACACCTTACTGCTGCACAAAGGTTGGCCCGCCTTGCAGTGCGACGAAGACGGCGTTGGCTTCACGGGCCGCTTCGCGAAGTGCATGTAGAAATATTCACCACATGCACACCCAGCGCTCTTCTCTGCGAAGTACTCACAAAGCTTGATGTCATTGGCTTAGAGCCAATCTGCTACCTGAAACATGGATAGCCACTTCGTGCACGCGACGTTAGGACAAGGCGTTTTCATTTCCACAATCAAATTATGCTGGCGCCGCAAAAATATAGTAACTCTGTCAGTTTTGATAGATACGACAATAGTTGGCCCATGCAACGGAAGTGTCAGATATAGCGGGGCAGATGTAAATCGTACCAGCGACGGATGGATGAGAGAGCGAGGGAGCTATAGAGGCAGTCAGGTAAGGCCGACAGGAACGTTAGGCGGACGAGTAGATCAGTCAGCCCGCAATTAGATCTAAAGAGCACAAGTCCGACACCAAGACAATATACTTTGTTGTCCATGAATTCCCCGTTTCTAGAGCCTACGACTACCTGCTGTAGAAGAATCGACCTCGGTCGCTTAAGACGTTGCACGGGACGCTATGACGGAGTCGCTACGTATACGTACCCCCCCCCCCCCAGAGTCTGACAGGAAAGTACTTTAAATTAGCCACGTCGTCGCGGAGCAAGCGAGAGGACTTATGTATACACAATTCCGGCGAGACATGAGCGCAACTAAGTCATGCTTGACAACAATCGATTTATCGGTATTCATCCATCCGTAGTAACAGCGCGAGGGCAAAAGCTTCTTCCAGATTTGGCGGGCTCAGTTCGCTTGAGACAATGCCGCGTCATGCCCTCGCACATGTCGAACACAAAGACGTGGACTTGTGATGCTATGCCAATCGGCTTCGCGATGATACACGAGGTGGTGCGTCCTCTGGACGTAGTCACGCATGGATATCTTGCCTTGCTTGAGGGCAAAGGATATAGCTCACTACAAAGTGCTACCAGGTGTAACGGGCAAGTGAGTACCCGTCACTAGCTTACACGTAGCGGTGGGGAAGCGTCCAGTTCTCAGTGATACTAAGACCAAGTGTTAAGGCCAAAGTAAAATCAACTCTGTTTTGATATTGGGACCAGGGCGGGGGTCCGTAGTTTAACGTAAACCGCTTCAATGCAGATCAATAGCTGATTGGTTGGAATGGGTCTGGTTCCCCCACTTTCACCTAATCAGATGACGACATGTCAGCACACGCTAGCCTGTTGCTGTTATGCCTACTTATGCAATAGCTGTGTGCGATCTACCTACTTATGTAATAGAGGTCCCATTACAATAGCGCTGATAATGGCCCGAGAAAAGCAGTAGCACGGCCATATTCACTGTTGCGTGGCACATAGCCATCCGTCAATTGCGCCAATGTACCCTGGTATAGCTCCAGCTCTGCTCAATGCACGAAACCCAGCTGCAGTAGTCTCCATCTTGTCATTAGTAGTTAGAAATCCGAGTTCCAACCTCCGACATCCATTTATTGCTAGAATCTCAGTATGAACAATCCGATTAAAGCCTGCAGGACTGGTTCCCGAGATATCTCATAATATTATGTGGTGGTAGCTACCACCTGCCAGCTAAGAGGTAGCATTCCAGCCGGAGACACAGGAGGTTTGTCAAGAGCTCGACGGGTAGATTGTCGATCGTAAGTTCATACCCGCCCAGCGATAGTAAACGCTCAAACTGGCACAGCTCATTCGATAATATTGTCTTCAGCGCATGGTGTTAGTCGCGGGCGATCCGATTTGCGGTTCCGCTTCTAACCCCTATTGATAGCCGTGCGACGATTTGAGCGCATGCGACCTAATCGTCGCACGGGTGTACAGTTTTGTACTTCGATGCGTGCGACCACCTACCCCACAAACCGATCGGGGGCAGCTATTTCGTCGCATAAGACGAGAAACCTCGGTTGAGAAGGGACCTTAGGGGTTTGGGGGGGGGGCTGCGATCCGCAGAGATAGTGCTCACTCTAGGGGTCACGAAATGGTCGTTCCTAACTGGATTGCGACCTATCGAATAGAATGCCATGAAAGACATGAAACATAATAGAAAAAATCCTTTATCTCGTTTATTATTGCTCTACGCATCAATATGAGCGTTAAAAATGAGTCAGTTATATGCCTAATACACGAGCGTTACTTGGATACTGCAGTCCGTTATGATGCATCAATATGCTGACACACTGGTGCTCGATCAGACGATCCCATTAAGGCTGCGATCCGAGAAAATGCTGTTGGGATCTGACAAACACCATTCCGCCAACACCATAATACAGAGACGTGTTTTCCCGATGGAGTAAAGACGGGGCAGGGGCACGCTGGATTCAGAAGATCCAGAGGAGCCTTCTATAATAATTTGTTTACTTTATTAAATTGTTTTTGCAAAATGCAAAGTATATGAATTGATATGTAATTAGGTATGGCATGAAACAAAGTAAAAAATAGCTTCCGCCAGACAGAAACCCAACCTCAGCAGCGCCAAGCGGCAGCAGTGCGTAGGCCAAGACAGCGGAGACCAGCTCGACAGCTCACAGGCCGAGACCGCCGGGACAGCTCACTGGCCGAGACAGCGGAGACCAGGATCTGGACCTACCCGTTGATGCGACTGGTCGAAGGTCGTCGCCTACGAGATGCAGAAACTGGACTCGGCGGGCGTCATCTGCGCGCTGGTGCAGCTGGTCTCGGCGACCAGGGCCTCGGAGCTGCTGACGCTGGCCTTGGTGGGCTTGGCCTGCGAGCTGTTGCCGCTGGTCTCGGTGGTCTTGGCCTGTGAGCTGTTGAGCGATACCAGCGACATGAGCTCCCGGATCCAGATTGCCGAGGCCAGCGGCACCAGCGTGCAGATGAAGTCCGCCGAGACCTGCGACAGCAGCTCGCAGGTCAAAATCGTCGGGACCAGGGAAGTCATTGAGAGCAGCATCAGGGGCGACAAAACAATAGACTGGGTTTGATCTCAAACAGCTTAATTAAACCGAAAATTGTGTCTGGGACTTCTTCAGATAACACGGCCCCGGTTGCGGCCGATGTGGATATTGCAGCCGGCGAGGAGACGTACACAACTGGGGAGAAGAGGTTTTACAAGCTGGAAACGACTCCGACAAGTCACAATGTCCCCATGAGCTGCAAGGTTTCACAAGCTAAACGGCGAGGATTCGTTCGAGATTCAAAGCGCGCACATAGGGCCAACGATGTCATTCTCACCCGGAAGCTCAGCGAATTTCATGATCGTGACAGCCAGATTCATGAAGACATGCCAAGTTGCAGACGAGGACGAGAAGTCGACATAGGCGCAGACGACGACGACGCGCGGGACAGCGTTTTCACAGACCTGCAAGATTCAACGCATGTGGCTAGTTCTGTATCCGAACAGAGATAATCGCTCGAAAGTGACTCGCCCGGGTTCGAGATTGTGGACTCCGAGGGGAATGCAGTCGCGGACGCTACTGAACGCCGATATTGGCTCAGCCATCAGACGCTTACGAATACGAGCCGACAGTTGTCGGTCTTGCATTTGGTAAGTGACTACCGATTTTGAGATTGTGAGTTCTGGGGGGGCAGTCGCGGACGCTACCGAGATACCCATAGATGTGCCATCATGCGTTCTCGGTTACGCACCAAGTGTCGTTGATTAGGCGTACAGCGAGTCTGCATCTAGTATAGAAGGTGGCCTCCAAAACGAAATGTGTAAGAGTATGCAGCCTACGATGAGCGAACGGATTGTGTTCTGTTTGCCATGAGAGTGACAATGATCTCGGGATGAGGTTAAGCAGTTCAGCTTATGTGTATCTACTCCTCCAGTTTATGATGAGGATTAGCCATGGCCTAAAATCATTCACAAAATACGATCTTTGGAAATCCCCGACGGCATTATAGTAATGGATTTAGGTGCTATGCAGTGGTGTCCTTGTACGGGTAGCTGCCAAGAATATATTTGTACAAATGCATTATCCAATATATGTTGCGCTTCCAACAATTGCCAAGTGGGGTCTTTCTGTGAGAATCAGCTTCGCGAAGATGATGGGTTGGTCTTACGAAAAACAGCGGTCATGCTAGGTGTATTCGCCACGCGATACTTACCACCCGGACCGATTTTGGGCGAGTACGCAGGGGTATTGACTATACACGATTACGCAACTCATAAGTGACTACGCGATTTGCTTGCAGACGAAATCTGTTCGCCGCGAAATACTATACCTTGAAGTGCTTGAACGTGGGGCTAAATCGCGCTTCATGAACCACTCATGCGATCCGAACTCTTTTTAGGTAAACAACCGCAGAAAGGTAGCCGTGGTGATATTTGCGGTGGAAGCAATCAACCCAGACGACGAAGTTACGGTAGATTACAGGAATTTATGGTTCACTTGCTCTTGCAAGCCTCGTCGGAAATTCCAACAAACGCAAGAAGTAGTTGTTATCTAAAACGAAACCTTTGATCCGATCCAAAAGGATTTTTCGTGTGATTATAATCATTCATATAAAGGAAGAATAGTTGTGCAGAGTCTCTTCAAGTTGCACTTTAGATAATGCTAATAACAACTCAAAGCTCTGTTTGGGTGCTTTAAAAATAAACTATACTTAGAACAAAGTATCTTAGGCCGTTTTTTACTTGAGCCCAAACGAGCTCTTTCTATCAAAATACAGCTGTGGGGTGTATACAAAATAAATGGTCAATGAATAGAGAACGAACTGTGACGTCATAAGCGGTGGCCAGTGATTTCATTTGGTACTGATTTCTTATGAACGGTACTTCGATCAGTGACCACGGTATGACTATACCTTTGACGGTGCTTTCGTACTATATGAAGTACCGTAAGTGGTGCATGGATACAGTCCTAACCATAATCGTACCCTACACACGTAAGTGATAACCAATTCACATTTTTGCGTCCCTCAGACACAAAACCATTCTACCATGAACATGCGATATACTATTTTGCTCCTCTCGTTAGAGCGCTTCCAGAATGACTACGCACGATTCCATCTGACAACTTTCCTACACGAACATATTGTTTTTTTTGCGTCCCTCACGCGCAATACCGGTCTAATCCAAACATGAAATATATCATTTTGCTCCTCTCGTTACAGCACTTCCGGAATGACTACGTAAATGTAATATATATATGGTCTTCATTTCACACTCGCGTCTTCATGCCCGCATACGCATGAAAGAGGAGGTGGAAACCTACCAAGTCAACTGAGCGCGTCCTACTGACGTTATCGCTCCACTTGTCTGCTTTCACCTGCAACTGACCAGAAGCTCCTTGCCTTCGCTATCAACTCGACTGGTCACTCGCAACGCGTATAGGATGTGCACACACGTGCCGAATGCGAAAAAGAAATTGCGAGGGCCAGGGCCGAAATGGGGGGCATGCCCCCCCCCCCATTTTTCGGCGAAGGCGTTTCATTTTTTTTAGATTTTTTAGATGACACATGCATGAAGTTGCACACTGCTTCTCCTGCTAGTTGATAATAACATGGAAGGAAAGAGGAAGCAGCCAGTAATTACGACCTTCTTCGTGAAGAAGCCCCGTCAAGAGCCCGAAGACTTTGACAAGGCTCGCAGTATTGAGTCAGATCCTTGACCCCGACCCCAACCTGTAACGTTCCGCGAAAAACAAGAGCAAGCAGCGTTGAAATGGTGTTCGCTCAACAAAATTTCTGATAGAGCCGAAAAGGGTTCAGCTGGAGACTTTGTTACGCGGGATCCTGCTCACAGACCACCAAATTTATTTTTCATTAAGCAGCTGATTGCCGATCCTCGGCTACTGCGTGATGTTATATTCGCCTCGGTCCATACCAAATGCAATTCAAGCATTATCCAGACCGTGCAATCGGCGGATGTATGCGTGCTTTTCGGGTCCAGTGGTTTGAAAAATATTCATGGCTCGAATACTCTCCTTCGACGGACGCGGTGTATTGCTTGTGCTGCTACCGCAGCAGAAAAGTAATGACGAAGCAAAGCGAGCTGACATTGTATGCACAACCTACAACGGGCTATAGGAACTGGAAAAAGGCCACTACAAACAACGGATTTGCAAAACATGTTGGGACAAAAAACAGCTCGAAGCACTACTCAGCTGTGATCGATTTCGACAATCGCAGATCCTGTCAGAACGACGTTGGTGCGGCCCTGACTTATCAAAAGATAAGTGAACGAGAACAAAACCGGGAGCGCCTGACTTTTATTCTGGAGATCTGCCTTCTCCTGGCAAAACAGGAAATTGCATTTCGGGGCAGCGATGAGAAGGTATACGCACGGTTTATTTTCATAAGTAAGAAATGGCAAAACTGGACTAACTTTTTGTACATATTTTTTAACTATGCACAGGATACGTCACAAAATAAATGCAATTTTCTTGAGATTGTTCAGTTCATGGCACAGCACGTGCCAACCTTTTCTCGCGCAATGTCCGTAGCTGGGGGAAATGCTTTGTACACATCGCCAAAAAAATCAGCGCGAGTTGATCGAATGTGCTGTTGATGCTGTTCGTAAACATATTATGGAGGTTGAGATTGCAGATGCATATTTTCTGTTCTGGTAGATGAAGCAAGCTGTATGGCAAAGAAAGAGCACATGGCTATCGTAAATCATTTTGTGTGCGCTGCAACGGGAACTATTAGAGAAAGATTTTTTGGAACTGTCCATGTTCGCGATACGAATGTGGAGACACTATACTATGGTTTGATAACGCAGTTGGAGAAGTGGGGATTAATTGTGGCCAACTGTAGAGGCTGGTGCGTCTAACATGTCGGGTGATTTTACTGGTCTTCAGCGACGTCTACGCTCCCAGTGTCCTTACGCCTACTATGTTCACTGTTTCGCACATCGACTTAATCTTGTCCTAGTAGCAGTGACTATGAGCACGGTCTCGGTAGTGCAATGCTTCGACACCATACAGGGGATTCACACTACTGTAAGTGCTTCCTGTAAAAGGAAAGACCAACTTCGTGATGAAGCCGCTGTCGAATTGGAAAATATGCTTGAGCAAGGAAATCTAGAATCTGGTAGAGGTTTAAATCCACCAACTTCTACCGAGGGCCTTAGCAAAACAAGGTGGAATTGCCACATTCGCGCTTTAAGAAAAGTCAAGGTGCTTTGGACCCCAATTACAAGTGTGTTAGAACGTGTAGTGGCCGATGGTGTGAGCCCCCACAAACGCGCAGAGGCGTCAGGAATTTTAGAGAAGATGTGGACTTTTGACTTCGTATTTCATATGGAGATTCTCACCGCAGTATTGGGGGAAACAAATCGGCTGTCCCAACTGTTGCAGAAAGGTGACGTGGATATCGTGTCAACTGTGAATATGACGAAGCAGATATCCAAAGAACTAAATGAAATGCTCGATGATAGTTCTATGACTGGGAACTCGCCAAGTTTTATGTCGATTTGGATCTCATCGGTCAACTTTTGCAAATCAATACAAATTGACGACATCTCACTCATTCCTGACAAAACTGACGTGTGGAATAGACGCGGAATGAGAAGTCGAGGTGTGGCAGGGATGGAATTCCAGGAGCGGACTCCTCCAGGGATGGTGTCCAGCCTACACAAGAAACCCACTATCGTGATAAAGTATATAACTGTATTCTTCGTGACTTGATTTCTGAAATGGATTCGTGATTTAGTGGAGAAGTGCTAAGTCTCATGGAATTGTGCGGATCGATCAGTCCACGTGATAATTTCAAATTTTTGGAGCGCTACTAAAATTGTTGAGCTCGCTAAAACATTTTATCCCGACGACTCCACCGATGAGTTGGATGACCTTCTAGATGAGGCCACTCGTTTTTGCAATTTGGCAAAGTTCGACAAAAGATTCCAAAAATTGAAGACAACGCAACAACTATGCATCCAACTCGCCGGGACCGATAACAACGAGCTGTTCCCGACCTTGCACCGAAATATTAACTTGGTGTGTGTGCTGCCTGTATCAACTGCCACTACGGAGAGGTCTTTCTCAGCCATGAAAAGAATTAAGACGCGGCTCAGAACAACGACGGGAAATCTTTGGATGTCAAACCTGGAGCATCGACAAAGACTCGGTCCTCGACGAGTTTAAAAGGACGACAAAAAGAAGAATCGAAGGGTAGGTTGTTCATTTTACTTTAACCCTTTCGCGAGCCTCTTGTCCTAATTATACTATACAAGCCTAAGTAAGTTGCTTCTGAAAGGGCACAGAATGCGCCCATGAGTAAAATCACGGTACTCGTTTTGCATGCCTCTTGTAACAAAGTACCTGCAGTGATTTGCTGATGCACCACGATCATATGCATCCTACTTATTATTTGTATGGTTTGATGATTACCGATAGTACTGTTTATGATTTGTCATAAAAGATGGTACAGTCACGGTTGAACTTGTGTAAAAGGGCACAGGATGCGCCCTTGTAGGCGGCGCTTTTACACCGTGTTTTGAAAACGCCCTAAAAGGGCGAAAAATGTGCCCTTCTACCGTGAAAGGATCAATAAAATATCTACGCCCCCCCCATTTTTTAAGGCTGGCTCCGCCTCTGGCGAGGACACTTTCGATTATGAAGATCGACTGGCCACCCGGCCAAAGGTTGGTTGAGCACTTCCATGCGAGCGCAGTTTGACCCCATTTGGGCCAAAAACGTAATGCCGACTTCACTACGTTTAGTAGGGTTGAGTTGCATACGGCAGACCGGTCACGATACGTCATTCACATCTAACCACCCTCCTGGTGAAATGTAGACAGCATTTGGTTGGCTCCACACTTGTAGCAAGTTTCTCGAGCCATATATTTTGCTCTACGCACCAAGGCAGCCGACGGAATGATCGTATACAGGGACGGCCACAGGTTGCCTGAGTCGTGATATACTTAGTTCTCGTAGTAGGGTGCCCATAGTTAGATGCCTTCTCATCGTATAGTCTCTTTTCAAGACGCTGTTAAATATCTCAACGGGGTTGTTTGTAGTGGCAAATCCACTTGCGGTAATAAATGCTTGTCAATTACAGAATCAATCATACAACCATTGAGCTTCATGTACAGTGCAAACCGGATTAGAACCGGTTGCTCCATCCACGACTGTAAAACACGCTCATCCGCGCAAACTCGTTCTCATCGGTGGCTAAGTGCAATTTGTAGATTTCTTCAATTCCGTTTGCGCGTAGTGCTAAGGGAATTCCACGTATCACCCCGTGCACCTTCTTCATTACGTGAAAAATGCACATGAGAAATTTGAACTGCCGATGTGTTCAAGATGCAGCCTGGAGCGCATTGTATTGCGTTTGGTTAGCATCTCCCATGGCAAAATGAACCACTAATTTCTGCTCTATAATTCATGTAAACAAACGGTCCAGCGCACGCAAGGCAGATTCATAAATTTCTTGGACTTCCTGCGAGACTATGAAGAGAGTCACCAAATGAAACCCACGCGACTGACAAGGCATGCCGAATGCGCATGGGCTTCAAACGCTCTTCACTCAGCTCTCGACAGAACTGCTTCTGCGTATTACTTAGCTTAAGTCGCTTGGGGGGTGAGGCTGGACTGAAATGTTCTCCGTGCTCGAAGATTGAGGTCCTGGCCGATGTAAGACACACAAGTAGCTTGCCGTGCCACGGGCATGACTGTGATGGATCTATATCACAGGTGGTTGATGTGCACTTAAGCAGGCGATAGCGCATTTTGAGGGGCTCAGTGCTGGTGCAGATGGTGCACGAGAGGGGGTCGCTCTTCATGCTCTCAATAACATCATTCCCTTCTGCTTTGGTTACGTTGGCTGCGATCTCTCTCCAGGGCGCGCGGGGTTGCATCGTCTTGACCGCGCACAGCTCGCCGCTCCACAGTATGATGTCCCCTCTTCCTGCGGTCGTTGTGGTGTCAGACAGCCACGCAAGCCCGCTCCGTATGTATAACTTGCGATACGCTGTACCAGGGCTGCCGATTATGGCATTTTTATTTATTAGGCCATGCAGCAGCTCATAAATAATTTGAGAAGGTCGCTTCAAGCGCCTGCATAAATTATGGCATGCACTCCAGTTGAACAATAAATAATGCAATGCAACTTCAACGTCTATTAGTCGTCTATTAGTCACGGTTACTCACGATACGGTCGACTGTCGAAACATCCCAAAAACGGTCGTTTTCACGCAGAAACAAAATCGTTTCCAGCGTGGCAGGCTGCAGGCTATTGCGCTCTTGGCCGAAGGTCGTGCGGGCAACGCTGAAAAAGCGCTCGACCTTGTTCGAAGTCGGCGGAATGCTGGCGAGGAGCCCATACCGTGGCTTTCGCGCCTCGAGGCGGCGACGCTTCTCCAATCGCTGCACGAACGAAGCCCCCGCCGCATCATCCTCCTCGTCACTCGCAGTGGCAGGACTGCAAACGAAAGGCCACAGCGCTCGTTTTTCTGTCGCTGTGAGTCGAGCGCCGCTGTCTTTCAAGACACGGACACAGCCCGATTCGAAATCGGGGCTGTGAACGATAGTAGCGCGCGGTCCTAATATAGTATTTCGCACAAATAGTCGGTTAGTACTTTTCAAAGTAGCAAATCAGCAGACCTGTACTTACCGATGTAGTTCGCGAAATTCGGGTGCGCTGCTATCAGCCCGTCAAACCACACTCGCACATCGAGGAGAGTAATATCGTTGGCTTGTAGAGCCTTCGATACAGACTCGATGTCTTTCAACTCCGCATAGAGAGTCTTCAGGCGCCGGTTGCAGGCCGGGGACGGGAGCAACTCCATGATGTCGTCGTCATCGGCATCCATGAACTTGATTAGCTCATGATACCGATGTACCATGGCGAAGGTGGAACCCCATCTGGTATCCTGCCGGATGACGGGTCGCAGCAGTGTCTTGAGGCTGGTATTGCAGGTGAAGCAAAACATATTAGTCGGGTTAATACACAAAGTATTAATATCCATCCTAAAATATGATTAATACAAAACTTACCGAAGTTTTGCAGACTGCTTGAGGGTGCGAAGATTTACCATGAGAGCTTGCACGATAGCCGAATCTTCCTCATACTGTTCGAGGTGATGCCGCACAGCAAGATTCAGTCTGTGACTAGCACACCCGACCAGCGGAACCTGCATGATGGTAGCCAGGCGCTTGTTTACGGAGCAGTTGTCACCGACCAAGTAAACACAGTCACTCAGCGCCTTGCCGAACGTCTCTAATACACCAGCCAAGTACTCGCGGTGGGTACTGGCAGAAAGGTCATCGCTGGGCTCTTGGATGATTGGAGCCATGCTAAGGAGAGCATACTTCGCAACACCGTCGACCGCATAGCATACGAATACGGCGACGTAGTGCACCGATGCATGGCTCCAACCATCCAGCATGAGCCCGAAACGATCTGGGAGTTCTCCCGCGATGTCCAACCCCACCAACTGGGCGACCGACTCCATCAGCGCCCTTAGGGTCTCGACCGAAATTGGTTCAAGGTTTGTGTACCTGCAATAGTAATAACGAATCATTACTATTCATCAATAATATATCATTAATACATTGGTCGTACCTTCGAGCGAGAGGGTTCTCGCAAAACACGAGGGGTAGATTAGCCTTCACGACCCACTCCAGCCAGCCGAACCGATTAACGGACGTACGGCGAGCGTAGTGGATGAGCGAGCCGGTCTCAGCTGTTGTAGCTGCACCCATCTCAGCTTCGAAGCTGGGGTGCTCCCAACAGACGGGCTGCATCAGGTTGCTGAAGCCGTTGCGCCTCGTTTGCTTCCGCACGGTACCACACCGGCAGCGGAAGTATTCGGGAACAGGCTCGGAGTACTCATCACTGCAGGGTGTGAAGAAGTACGCCGAGACCTGAGCGTTGGAGAAGGACGGGCGAGGGCGTCGCGCGCAGCATGCTTGTTGAGGTGAGTGGGGGTGTTGCCGGGTAAGAAATTGCAAAATGGGGCTTAGGCGTGAGCTGCCAGCCACTTGCTAACCCAGGAAAATGGGTGGTTTGCAGAGTAGAGAGGTAGTAAAGGAATCCGCATATGTGTTGTTGTATGAATATAAGATTAAGCTTTGTTAACATACTATAGTTGTATGACTCTGAGATGATATCATAAGTTATGAGTGCAAAATAGTATTCAGCCACCATAAGTAATGATACAGTCTTGGTAACACCTCATAAATTATGGGATACTATTTATGGCAATTACTTCAGCGTCAATTTATTTTTCGGCTGCCCTGCGCTGTACCCTTTCATGTACTCTTGCATAGTGCCAACATTTTCCACATCATGTGGTGTATTCACAGCACTGTACGGTCTTTTCCCGAGCTCAAAATAGGCCTCACCGACGTTCACAACCCATGCGGCCGTACGTACAAAAAAATGCGACGTGGTTTGGTCGGTGCGGTCGGTTGAGAATGGGCCTAAAGCATCCCCACCGGTTCGGAGTAAAACTTAACCCAAAGTACGCACTGAACAATCCTGTGCGATAATATTGTAGACAAAGACAGGACTTCGCTGCACCGACCGCAGCTTGGGGCTTTGAGCATAGCTCTACGCAATCCTCCCTCGTGAGCGACCTTGCTCAAAAATCTCGCGTCAAAAAAATCAAACGTAATTTGCTCAAGAATTTGCTCAACCGGTGGAGTAGACGAAACTAAGTAAATTTGGCTACAAAAGAGCCAAAATTTAGTTTGTTCTTATCCAATCACATCGAATGCTCACGCAATCAATTTCGCCAGAACCTGTGACATCCAATAGTGATCTACGTATGGAGGTATTGAGTTTTACCCGTCTCGTTCTCACTCTGCCAGGGCTTCGTAGTAACAGCTTTTCTTCTGAACTACTATTTGTAACTCGCTAGTAGGACGATGTGAACTACTAGCTGTAATAGTAGCGCTTTCAAGACGTCTGAACTACTATAGTAGTAGTAATATAGTACTATCGAACTACTACCTACCTACCGACCATCTAAACAGCTTCGGTGTGGTCCACATTGGGACGCGATCGTTCCACCACTCGAAGAAACTCGTTCCGGTTGTGCTTCACCAGCACCTGCATCTCCGCTCTATGATATCTGTGCTCGAGCGATGACGAAGGATACCGTCGAGACGTCACTAGAAAGCGTTCAACAGTATTATTGGGGCTGTAAGGATCGTTGGAGCACAGCACACTTGAAGGCGGAGCATGGATTCGTTTTTGTAAACATCGTGTGAATGAACACTTCATGGTGGTGGTGGTGGAGGTGATATTGCGGCGGTGGCGTGAGCGTTCACAGGCGATCAGAGGTTGCAAAGATAATTGAAGAGTGAGCAAAACCTCACCGTCGTCGGCACTCGAGATCAATTTCTACTACCGGGGCGTACCCCCCCTGCACACACACACACGTTGATCTATGTATCTATAGAATTCTCTGGATATTTATATTCTCTGGATATTTATATTCTCTGGGTATTTATATCCAGAGTCTAAGGCGGGATCGCCAGGCCTCGCCAATATATTTGAGGATTTCAGTAATATCTAATAATATGAGTGCTACGTGTTTATATCGGAACGCGAATGGATATTATATTACCTGTCAGTTCTTATACCAAACACGGTGAATGTTGACCCAGTCGGTGAATAACGACATTCATGCTACAATCACGGAGGGTGACAGTCGTGCAACAGTCGTGCAGCACTCACGTAACATTGGTAGTCGTGTAGACCTCGTGCATCCACCTTGTGACGACTCAGCAATTCCGTGCGTGAAAATAGTCACGCTCGAATTCCTAGGGTTGTTCACTCTGTACGCTGACTCAGCAAGTTCTTATGCGTTCATGCGTAGGTTGTTAGTTAACTAAGTGAAATTGGACATCTGACGCTGCTCTACTGTTTGCATTGCTGTAGCTGCAGCTCGTAGACTACTTTACGCATATCCGTAGCCTATATTGACATCGCCATTGTACTACTAGTGCTGCCTTTGCACTCCATTGCGAAGCGACAGCGTTTTGCTGTTGATGTGCGAACCCACCCTCTTTTAACCTCCATAACGATGCATGAAAGGCTTCGTGGTAAGAGAAATCGATATCCAGAGCTTCCCCGGGTAACACACAGCATTAGTAAACCGTAAAAGTAAGCACCGGGTCCGTCAATTTCGCGACCACCCGACTGTTCTGCGTCCTCGGCGTTCGCGGTCGAGGAGTGCCTTGTTCAAGGTAAATTGCAAAGTGAATTGAAAGTAAGATAGAGTTCGTCGCTCTCTACGGCTCCCTACTGCTCGCCTAGCTACCTAGCTTGCACAGCGTCCTTGGTCACGTCCGTGGCTACAGCGAAGTGAGAGCAGCAGCTACTGTATCACATCTGACATCTGGAATCTCACACAGGTGCTAATCATCTGGGAGTAAGCTTTTGGTCTGCGACCCAGAACACTTCCTCCTCCGCTTGGAAGTCCCCGTCAACGGGTTATCAATGTCGTTGACGGGTGTTCCGGCGGTGGCGGTGGGATTGCGCGTAGACCATCGCGTTTACATCTGGTTTGTCGGCGTATGCAGTACAATATCGGTCGAGTAGTACTGGGACGTCCGCTTGTAGCGCTGAGCAAGGTTCCCACATGCTTTCAATAGCCTCGAGTCCGAGCCACTTGACTTCCACTTCCCAGCGGGGTGCAGCTTCGTTGAAGCAGACACCTCGAAAGGATTCAACTAGATGCCCTCCCTGCGAGTGAAGCGCGTATTGTAGCAAATCTTCGGTGACTCCACGGATGGCTTCAGCATAAAAAAGGAGTCGAGATACATGGTGAGTCGTCGTCACTTGTGGCGGGTTCAGGCTCTCCACTTCAAACACTAAGTCCGAGATCGCACGAACAATGCGCTTAGGTCCCTGCCAATTGATGGCCAACTTGTTAGCGTGCTGCGCAGAGGTCGCAAACGCTGAAAACAGGCTGTCCGTATCCGGCCGTACCATTCCGAGGATCCGATTCGGGTATCCGTGGACATCCGTAGATATATTTCGGGCAGCCGAGGCTGGCCGCCATCTCGATTTCGGTTAACCGTGAAACACATGTATTTTTTCTTAAACCTCTATGGCTTTGAGTCGCTGTCGTGCATGGCGTCTGCGTTTGACCTCGCGACCAGTAGGTCTATTGTTTAGTACCGTTTGACTCTAAATTCGTAGCCTGTGGACCATGTCCGAACTGTTAATGCCTCTAAGTTATGTAAGTAGTGCTGTGCCATGGGGAGTCGGTCAGCCGTAGCCGGCCGTGGATTTCAACCGGGCAGCCGTGGCTATCCGTGATCTCACCAGTGCGATATTTCGGCTGTCCGCGGCCACGACCAAACATAATCCGTACGGCTGCGGCTGGCCGTTTGCGACCTCTTACGCAGCAGTGCTTGTCGTCATGGTTACGCAGCACTGCTGCGTAACCATGACGACAAGAACAGAGTCGCCTTCAGAGAAATTCGGCGGCTTGGACTTGCTGACGCGTCGAGCTCTTGCTTGCATGCCCCTACGACCGCTGGTCTCTGCAACGTCACGGTGCATAGCTTCTAGCGCTTCGGCCATCTGAGTCAAATGCTGTTCTTGACTGCGTTGCAGCACTTCGGCGCTCATTTCCACTACGTGGTCGTCCGAATAAGCCACTGCGAGTGGGGTCGTTGGAGGTAGTCCGGTGAAAGCGCTAAGGGGAGCCCGACCACCAAGTATGTCTGATGGCTGTTGGTTTGGTGCTGATCGTACAAATCCTAGCACTTGTTCCCACTTGGGCGGAGGGAGTCTTCGTTCACTTAGCACTGCACGCAGGCACTACAAAAGCAATCGATTCACAACTTCAACAGTGCCGTTCGCCCATGGGCATACGCCGCTGTAAAATGATGCTGCGAACCAAGCGTGCGTGCCAGAATCTTCATGACTTCATTGCGAAAGTGGGGGTCCTGGTCTGAGACCCACTGCTTTACTACGCCAAATCGTTTGAGCCATCCGAGCTAAGCAGACGCGCAAGCTGGAGCATCCGCGGTCGAATGCAGTTCAACGAAGCCACTGAAATCGTCTTTGACCACCAAGACGTACTTCTTGTGAGTGTCATCGTCAGCCGGTAATGACAGGAAGTCAAAATGGATGACCTCACTTGGTTTCGTAGCGTGGAGAGCGGGTCCGTACGGACAGGGTTCCTTACCGTTCTTCGTAGCAATACAGTGGATGCAGTTGTTGACGAACGCACCAACATATTTGGGGAGTGTCTCCCACCAACTCCATGCACTGACAGGTGATGTTTGTGGTTTTCTTGCCACGATGTCCACTACCCCCAGCATGTCCTACAACACAGAGACGTTGGATCAGGTCACTCGCAGCGCTCGGTATCCAAACCAACCCGCCTTCTGTCTCGTAGCATTCTCGTTCGAGATTCCAAATAACCCCTCTGGTTCTACTTGGTTCTTCTTCTTGCACGCCACGGATCTCGTCCATAGCGTGACGATGCCGACAGCGGCCGACACGGCCGACATCAATCTTATTGGCTAAAACCTAACATTATCATTGGCTAAAAGAATCCGAGGACGACATGTCGCTAAGGACAGGCCACAGAGAGAACACATCTCAACCAGCACGCAGACAGACTTCGGGAGCGGCGCCAGCGAGCAAGGGGCGTCCGCGTATGGGGGGAGGCGGGTCCCCCCGCGGCAGCAGCAGCTCAGCAAAGGCGCGCGACAGGCATGCAGCACCAGCACGCAGACAGACAGCGGGAGCGGCGCCAGCGAGCAAGGGGCGTCCGCGTATGGGGGGAGGCGGGTCCCCCCGCGGCAGCAGCAGCTCAGCAAAGGCGCGCGGTAGGCATGCAGCACCAGCACGCAGAGAGACAGCGGGAGTTGCGCCAGCGAGCAAGGGGCGTCCGCGCGTGGGGGGAGGCGGGCCCCCCCGCGGTAGCAGCAGCTCAGCAAAGGCGCGCGGCATGCAGCTCCAGCATGGACTAAGGACCAAGGACATCGGCGAGATGATGAGGTAAGCACTGGGGAAGCTTGGTGGTATTGGGCTCACGTGTCTGACGTTTGTTGGTATTGGTGTTAGTGAGTATGCATTAATGTAGGCTGTGATGCGGCTGTTAAGCTTGGTGTGCTATCCGATGGCGTAGCCTAGCTGTTTTGCGAGGTGAAGACTACCCAAAACTTGGTGTGCCGCGAAAGCAGCTTAGCCTCGTTGTACTTGGTTAGTCGTTTCTCAATGGTAATATATGCGCTTGAACCCTTCGAACTATTGTCTTGTGTCTGTGTTATAGAAGTGAAGAGCTCTGCGAAATCGTCGAAGTGGTCGGCGACGGCGGCGCTCTGGTGCAGGTTCCGAGTTTCGATGTCGTCCACGGCCGTGGCCAGCTTGGTCTTCAATGAAGGATCGACGGACAAGGGCTCAGCGGCGTCGGTTGTACGCGGCCACCATGTTCCGAGGCAGACTCGTGGCAGGCTCTTCGGTCTGCTCCCACTCAACAAGGTAAACTCTCTTACCGTTTCTCATGTATGCGTTTGTGATTGTGCGGATGTTGTAGAGCTGCGGAGCTGTGGAAGGAGGAGCGGCCAGGTTTTCCGTCGGGACCCATTCGGTCTCGCTCGCCTCGCTGTCGTCGCGCCCATCGTCGGCATTGAGCACGCTACCGGTGCCAGTTGTGACAGGTAGACCGCTTGGAGCTGGGATCCAGACCACGTCGTCGTCGCTGGAGTCGTCACCAGAATCAGCGAGCGGTTGTGCAGCGTCAGCACTGGAGGCGGCGGTGGTCACCTTTACATCGGCGACGGCGATGGCGGTGGTGGTCACCTTTTCTTCGGCGACGGCGATGGCGGCGACGGAGAGCTTCTCTTTGGCAGCAGGAACAGCGGCAGCGCGCTTCTCTTCGGCAACATCATCAGCGTCAAGCTTCGCAGAAGTAGTGAGGGTGGGTGTGGCTTCAACAGCTGTGCTGGTGGGTATGGCTTCAGCGGCAGTGTTGGCGGGGTTCTCGACGGTGCTGGTCCAAGCGGTGGCGGCGGCGATAGTGGCAACGGCGCCCCCATTCTCCTCAGCTCCTAACGGAGTGTTGACTGGCGCGAGGTTGCCGTCAGCCTCGCGCGCCTACGTCGACTCGTGGGCAGCTGCATGGGATGCATTCGCGCCGGTACTGGGAAGCTGCCGGAGGCTGGGGCGCCGCGAACAGCGCCATGCCAGAACGTGGTGGCCTTCGATTATACGACCAGTCTGCTGTTGCAACAGCGAGAGGACGTCAAACAACGGTCCCCTTGGGCTTGGAACCTCGGTAACCTGGTCACGCAGCTCATGGTAGCGTAAAGCTTCATCTGTAACATACGCGTGGGGGAACTCACGCCTAATAAATGCTCTAACAACGCGCTTGAATTTCTTCTGGTTGAGGTGAACCATCGGCTTCGTGTTGGCGATTGCAAAATGGTGAAGGTATGCCACAGTGGTTTGCATGTGTAACGAACCATGGGAAATGTATTTGCTGTTATTTAAGCTCATGCCTTTAATAGGTTAAAAACCTCCATCAAACTGTAAAGTCGCATGATTTCTCCAAAATCCCAAAGTGCTTCTAAAAACACTCCTTTGTCGTTTCAGGAGCAGGGTCGGCGATCTGGCCAAGAGCCAAACTTTCTCGGTACCGGGTAGTGAGCTCGTCTAGAGCTCCATCTCGATGAAGTGCGCGAAGTTGTTTCAGTAGGCCCGAGCCGAACTTGCGCTTTATACCTCGCGCTTGAAGAAACTCATGCATATTCTTCTGAGCTGTGTTGCCAGCTTGCATGACACGGTCCGCGTACTCTCTAGTGGTTGGGTCAAGGCTGAATCCCAGAGGGTGGAATAGCTTCATGTAGGCGACAATCTGCTTTGGCTGGTACTTGTACTGGCGATCGTCACAGACTTCCCAGATGCGAGGGGTTTTCGTGTACCACTCAAACCAAGTTGCGGCTGCAGTCTTCGAGGCTGCGCGGACCTTGGGCTTGGTTGGCTTCATCGGGGTGTCCAAGGCCAATGACAGGTCGGTACGGTCAGTGATCGTGTCTGGAGTTGAGCCGGCCTGGGGAGCAACTGCACCACCAACCGGCACCCATTTTTCCAACTCTGCAATGCGCTCAGACTGCGCCTTGTCCGCTTCCACGAGTTGTGCTATGATTGCATTGAGATGGTTGATCAACTGGAGCTCACGTGTGAAGGGTTTTCTTCTTCTTCTCGAACTTCACTTGCTTGTCGTTTCAGCTCCACACTCCAGCCTAGCAGCTCCGGCATCGACACGTGAAGAGGGAAAAGACACATGCGCATCCGCGAAGTGTATGGGCTCATCGGGTACCTCTCGTTGACCTCAGGGAAGTGCTGGATCAATGATGCCACTAGCAGGTCTGCGACTTGATCATCGACGATCAACGAGGCGTCCCCAAAATCCAAGCTGGACGCAAACAACATGCGACCAAGCCTGCGAATCTTCGTCGTCGTTGCAGAGTCGAATGTGGCAGCCGAAGGTATGGTCGGGTTGTCGTTTGACTTCCAGTCGCTGAGCACTTTCGATACTTTCCTGTCCTCATTCGTGGTGGTGAAAACGTAGGCAAAGGCCTTGTTCGTCGCCGTCATATTCCAACTGCCACGATCGAAGATCCATTGAGGACTTAGCGAAGCATCCGCGTTGGCATGCTGCGCACCGCCCCGCCGGAAAGAATGAGACGAGAGGCCAGTTGAAACACCAGCATCAGCTTGACGTGCGCTTGCGGCCTTGAGCACTCGATTGACGTATCCTTGTATTTTCAGCGGGGTAAACTTACGTCTCGGAGAGGTGGCTTCCGATGTTGCATTAGCAGGTTCATCATCGTCGCTACAGTAGCCAAGCGCACCGGTAAGTGGCGTAGCCTCCGTTGCAGGCGCTTCATCTCCAACGTTCAGCCCCGAAAGGTGCTCAAGGTCGAGTACAGACGATACCGGGGATGTTTGCATCGCCAGTGCCATGGCGATGGCGTGGAGCGGACACGTGATGAAGGAGCTCTTGTCTGGGAAGAGAGAGAGGTCTTGCTCCTCCGACGTTTTCGCTCGGATCAGGCGAAGGAATAGCACGTTGCCCGAGCCGACCGACAGGTTGCGCTTCTGGATAAACGCGAGATCGGAAGCTCGTCCAAGCGCGTACCACATGATGGATAGGAGCGCAGCATCCTGATACTCCTTGGTAGAACTCGCATCGAAGTACAGTCCGTCGATCAGAGAGCGCAAGTCGGCCTTGTTGCATGCTGGCGCCTTCGTCACCATACCACCTTGCTGCCGTTTAAGGCAGTGCCGCTCCAAAACGCGACCCATCTTGAGTAGCCGCTGCTCCACAATGTGGCGGTGCTGGGGGAAATCCTCCAGCAGCCAGTTCTTGACGTTCCAGTAATACCTCATCACGGTGTTCCGCTTGCGTAGATCCCCGCTTCGGCCTCGAGCAAACGCGAGGTGCATCGCGAAGCGGTCCAGCAACTTCACGAGCACCGAACCATTGGCATCTGCCAGGAGGGTAGCGCGGATAAATTCGGGAGTGATATTCTCGGAGGCGAGGAAAGCCGTGAAGACGTTGACTGCTGTTGCTTGCGCACGCTTCGTGTTCTCTGGAGCGAGGTCTTGCAGGCTCATTGTTTTCGAGTCTAGTGTCGGTTGGCTTCTTGATATCCAGCAAATATGTGAATGACTTGCTGTTTGAATCGGCGCTCAAATGTCTGGCTGTCGCTGCCGACATTATGCGTCGGCCACGTGTCGGTAGCCGTTACCCTACCCCTATTGTGTTTTAATTGGCTAAAATTTCGCTGGAACACTGTATGATTCGTTAAAAGGCTTCAGCTGTGTTTCTATTGGCTCACAGGACCATACAAAAATCAAGTTTTTAGTGTATGCTGTCGGCAGTTTGATGATATTCATCCATATCAGGCCACTGAAAGGCATCGTCCTCGAGAGCTGATATTGGGCGAACAACTGCAAGCTGCTGTATGCTCAGGCCACGACTGTCCGGTGGTTGCGATGCACATCCCCAGCGACTTAGCATATCCGCCCACGTGTTGTCTTCGCCGTGAATATGTCCGTTCACATACTTGTAGGCCGTCATTGTCATGGTCCATCTCTGCACCTTGTCAGCTCGGTAACGCTGCATTGCCGTGTCCGTGGCAAAATTATCAAACATGTAGACAAGGTTGCGGTGATCAGTGAAGAGATGAGATCCACCTGGTCTTAGAAGCAGATGCTCGAGTCGCTTGGAAGACTCTACAATAGCGAAAGCTTCCTTCTCGATCGTGGCCACCGGGATTGCGCCGGGAGGAACTTCCCACTCAAAAGACCAGCGGAGTGTAATTTTGCTGACTCAGAGGTTTCGACAGGTCGCTCTGGTCAACCGCCGTGCAGATCGCACCCCAAAAATCTTGTGACGCATCACAGTAGAGACACACCTCCTTGCTAGCGTCGGGATGAGTGAGCGGGACCATATCGCACAGGGCTTGTCGAATGGCTCTCAAAGCATCGACGTGCACTTGGCTCCACCCAACTGCGGCGAGATGTACACGAGATAGCTGCTTGGTCTTGCGTCCTCCAGCTATCTTAGCTGCCGCATCGATCACCGCAAGCAACGGCGACACCATCTACGTGTACTGCGGAATATTCTGTCGCATCCAACTTACAGCGCACGTGAATTGTTGAAGCTGGCCTGCATTAATCGAGTCGGGCATTGCCACCAGACCCTGAATTCGCGAGGGACAATGGCGGATGCCTTCTTTGCTCACGATCTTGCCGCACCACCAAGCTTCCTGTAGGTAGAAATGACATTTTCCTGGGTGAAGCTTCAGTCCAAAACTCTTGCAAGCCGCGAGAACTCTCTCCAAGACATCCAACATGTTCACCGGATCCAGTGCGTACCCTAAAATGTCGTCAAGCCAAGCTAGGACACCTTGGTACAGAAGGGGTCTGAATACTTCCTCCACCACATGCTGGCAGTAAGCCACGGCGTCCGTACCTCCCATCATAACTCGGGTGGCCGTGATAATTCCGCGGTGGGTCATGATGGAGAGCATCTCTTGAGAGTCGCGGTGCAGGGGTAACTGCCAGTAACCGCGAAACCAATCGAGGGTGAAATAGCAGGTTGACTTCTCCAGCAGTCCCAACGCCGACTCCAGCACCGGCATTGGCCACTGGATCGGATCGGTTCTCTCGTTCACCGCCCGGGTATCCACAGTCATTCGATAGGTTCCAGGCTCGCTCGGCTACAATTCGAGGAGGAGATGTCCATCTGCTGCTCGGATTCGTGTACGCTAGCCCACTCGTTAAGAGCTCGTCCACGTGCTGGTCCAAGTACTGCATGTGAGCAGGCGGGTAACGTCGAGCACTGATTCGTACAGGCGTCGCTCCATTTCGCACCCGAACACGGAGAGGTTCGACCCGGATGGGTGGGTCCTGTCCTAAGCTTACTCGAAAGACGTCTCTATACTCGACGAGTAATTCTCGCAGCTGGGTCACAAGACGCTTGGCAACTCCAGCATCGGCTACCTCTTGGACTCGTTCCTCAAACATTCTTGTCACCATTTCATCAACTCCCAGTGGGCCTGCTTCTGGAGTCGCCGTCCGCAAGTCTCATCAATCCCCTGTTGACCACGACTGTCATCTTGAAGAGCATTCACTGCACCCTCCTCGGTGCGAGGTCCTGCAGATCCCATTCAGGCCTGGTACCATAAGCTTTAGCGAGAATAGCGTCAACTGAGTAGCCAAGCCGCTCCATTACAGGTCGGAATAGCATCATGGTCAGCGGCTCGGCGTCGCCCCCAAAGATCGAAGCTGGGGTACGTCGTAGTAGCAGCGGCCCAGCATTGGTGTATATCTTGAACGTGTCAAACCAGGCCTTCTGTATTTGCCATCGAACATGGACAATGATTGCGGCGAACACGTCTCCACTCGTACCGAAACACCTTTTCTCTCCAGATGGGTGACCAATGAGCGGTTAGCAATGTTCACGTCAGCTCCAGAGTTCAACAGCACTCTGTCCAGCTCCAGGACATCGTCAATCGTCACCTGACAAGTACTGTCAGTGTCCTTTGACCCGTCCGGCAGCTGGAGAGTTTTAACTCCTTGGGCTGGCGGAGCCGTGCGAGTGGCCAGTACGTTTCTCGTGTCATTCGCGAAGAAGAGTCTCCGCTCCGCCGGTTTTCACTTGGGAGCAGTCCTTCACACGATGAGCAGTGCTGTGACATTTCAAGCATGTCCGCTTCCCGCCTGCGCCAGGCGCCCTGCTGGTGCTCGGTCTTGCTGAAGCACCTTTCACGACTGGTTTCTTATTATCACCGTGCTTTCCTCCCAACAGCGTAGGCTGCGGCTTCTTGGTATTCGCTGGCTTCCATCGCAGGTAGTCCTTACAGCAGGCCCGCAGCCACTTGATGAAGGCTACCACGTCCTTGTAGAGGAGCTTGTTCGCCCCGCGTGCCATCTCATTCTTGATTGTTCGTCGAAACTCCTCCGGTAACAGAGTGTCGATGAGGTAGTTCACAATCTTGTTCGGCTCGCCCTTGACCATCCACTCCATGTTCGCTTGTTCCAATACTTGATACACTAGCCAAGCACCGCCGCTATTATCTACCTTCGTGTTAATATTAAAGCCGGGCGCCGCTGCTCCGCGATGGTGGTAGTATTATCGCAGATAGTATTAAGCCGAGTGCCGCCGCTTCGCGGCGGTGGTAGTACTATCGGCTTAGTAATATTATAATGCCAAGCGCCGCCGCTGCGCGGCGGATTAATATCAGGGTCCCCGTTCCGCTCGCCTCGTCGGCTCGCTGCACTACTCGCCATGCTATGCCAATAAGTCCGATGAAGGGCGGGTCTTGTGGTCCCGCAATATCGACCGGTGGGGCCGCCGTCGCTGCGCTCGGCAGCTTTTTGGCCAATGGGGGACCGCCTTCGGTTGCCCATGGGCAGGGTGTGACGCAACCGACTTACGGACCCACACCTGGACAGGGTGCTCTTGTAGATTTCTAGGATTTCGTGTGCCAGCTTCGACACACGAGAGTCAGCATCGGTCAGGCTCACGTCCATGCGGAGCTTCTCCTTCATCAGATCCTTCACCTTGTCGAAATCCAGCTCGCCCACGATCCAGTCCTTCTATGTGATGTCGTCGAGCGATTTGCAGATGTCAAACAGCGCAATCAGATGCCGACGCTCATCTTCAACACAGGCTCCGACGGGCATTCGGAAGCGGCGGAAGAACGCCGTCTTCAAGGCCGATAGTTGTCAACTGTAGGTTTCATAGTCCTTCATGAAGCATGCTTTTCCAACGCGGTAGACCCTCGGAAGGTTGATACCATCTTCACCGGGCGCGGCATGGCGAAGGGGTCACCAGATGCAGCATGTAGAGCCCGTAGGCTAGGCCGTCGAGCATTTGGGCCGCGTTGGCTTGTAGCATCGGGTTCTTCCGGGTTGGTGGGCACAGCCGCCGGCGAAAGGGCTTTGGGGGCTGTAGTGTCAATGTCTTGGGTTTTCGGGTCAAAGCCCCCAGCAGGTGTCGCTACTTGTTCTTCCATCGTGAAGCCAGCCATCCGTGATGATCTGGCGGAACAGCAATCAGTTGAAGCGTCTAGCGCTCACTTGCACAGCGAGGCGTTGGCTTGCATAGCGAGGGTTCCGCTTGCACGGCGGGGGGTCGGCTTACACAGCGAAGAGTCGGCTTGCACAGCGCGACCCAGCAATTAGTACACAGTACTAAAGCTAGCTTTGTTCTGCGTCCTCGGCGTTCGCGGTCGAGGAGTGCCTTATTCAAGGTAAATTGCAAAGTGAATTGAAAGTAAGATAGAGTTCGTCGCTCTCTACGGCTCCCTACTGCTCGCCTAGCTATCTAGCTTGCACAGCATCCTTGGTCGTGTCCTTGGCTACAGCGAAGTGAGAGCGGCGGCTAATGTATCACATCTGACATCTGGAATCTCACATAGATGCTCATCATCTGGGAGGTAGGCTTTTGGTCTACGATCCAGAACACCGACGTTAAAAATGGATACAAAGCTGAGCCCGGTCCCGTCAATTTCGCGACCAACCCGACGCTAACCCTTTCGCGGTAAAAGGGCACATTTATCGCCCAGATAGAGCGTTTGCAAAACACGGTGTGAAAGTACCGCCTATTAAATATAATAGGGCACTCGTTATTAAGTCCGATTGGGGGGAATGTGACGAGGCAATTTGATCCGATTGATGTCCGACCAAGCCCGATTGGCGAAAGAGCCAGTTGGGTAATCATTTGAAGCGTTGTCCGTGTATACGTGCCCATCACGTATAATCGGATACCCGGTGCGGTCCTAACGTGGTGTGGACCACGGGCGCACGGCTGCCGTGTGCGCCGTGCTGTGGCTGGGCTGCGCTCCAGAGGCGGAGGCATACAAAATGTTCCCGAAGAAGACCCCGAACGAGGGCAACGTCCCGGGGGTGCAGGCGCTGGGCCACGAGAAGGAGAGCGGCAGCCCCAACAACGACTCCACCATGGACTTCGTGGCCGCCATGTTCCAGTGGACCAAGGACTTCTGCGAGAAGGACTCGGACGGCGACGGCCTCACCATTTGTATATGCAGGCATTGAACTCAAGTCTAAGGCGACAAGGAGGTGCAGACGTTAGAGCCCACGATGTTAGCACATTTACGCAACTTATGTTAGTAGACAATGAATCATAAATGTAAATGAACAACTTGTTAAAGTCAGTTACATGCACATACACAAGTAGCGGTATCGCAGATACTGCAGCTCTTTCCTGTTTAGAAAGCTAAGGGTTTCTGCTCCAGCAAAGATCCCGAATGCTAGGAGGATGTACATACCGCAGATGTAGCTGTCCGCTTGCGCACCAAGCTCACTTGTATAACCGCGAATACGATACTTCCTCGGAGCAAAGTCGGGGAGTAATGTCGACAGCTTTTCGGCAACAGCCCGCACACCGACGCCATAGCTTGAAGCCATTGGGTCATAAACAGCGATTTCTTTGAGCTCTATGTCAAGCATAATACTGCACCAATGCTGTTTGTTGCAGCATATCGGGATCACAATCTTCTCCGTTGAAACCCCCACGAAAAGATTTTCAAGGTCACGGAGCGGCATCGACATTGCTCCATTCGCGACAGGTCCAATCACGTTGGGGTTGATGACGATGCCGTGGCTCCTCGCATCAAAATAGCTTCGCCAGGACAGTGTTGATCGTAACGTCACCTAATTGTGCCTTACCGACCAGTTCTAACACCTCAGCATGTAGGCCGTTTAGCAAACCAATATATCAGAGTGAGCATCTTCCAGTAAAAACAATAGTGTAAAGCGCTTTGTGACATACCTGTGTTGATAGCAGCGGAATCAACTTCACGTTGCGTAGCAAGTCTGTCTCCCTGGTGACGCGGAACGACGTAGGCATCGGAATTGCGAAATCGATTGTCTCAACCCATGAGATGGCATTCTCCACGTGCTTTATCACTTTCATCGCTTGATGCCATCCCTTCATGGTACGTACTGTATCGGTCGAGTAAACGCCATACCCCACAATTTCGTACGCCACGTCCTTTTCTGCTAGCACAGTGTGACTGGTCCGGTGTTTGTTCTGGAATGATATCATCTTTGAGTAGCAGGTCTTGATGTAATCAGGCCGGAGTATGCGCGTTATTGATGCAGGATCCATCAGAGGTTTCGTGGCGGGTAGACTTGAAACTTTTCGCGGTATGGGGGCTTTGAGCTTCGTGCTGTAGTCGAACATCTTGAACTGGGACAACGTGGATGCCGACGACTCGTAGGTTGCGTTGTTAGATAACGCGGTTTGCACTGTAGCAAGAGTCAGATTCGAAGCATACATCTCTGAATCGTCCTTCGCGGTAGCCACAACCTTGTTGCGAGCAGCTTTTTTGGCCCTCGACGTGCGTTTGGGTCGGCCGCGCGCCCTGGGCGGAGTTGTTAAGCCAAACGGAACGTGACCAGCAGGAACCAATGGTAAACGTGCTCCTGGTTCCGTTTGGTTGCCCAAGCCACGCGTCTCCATCGACCGGCCCAACTGGTTGCCCACCTCGATGCCCGACGCGCTCGGCTGGATGCCCGACTCGCCTGACCCGGTGCCCGACCGGATGCCCGACTCACCTGACCCGGTGCCCGACTGGATGCCCGACTCGCCCACCTCGATGCCCGACGTGCTCGGCTGGATTCCCAACTGATCGAACGGGATGCCCGATTCGCCTGGCTGAGTGGCTGACTCGTTGTCCGAGTCAGCGAGCCCGGCAATCTGGTTGCTCGTCTGGTTGTCGCGGCTTCTGGTATGTTGATCACCTCGTTGAGATTCCAAATGCGCAGTTGCGACGGGTGCTACTGGATGAGATTCATCTCGACCATGGATGCTGAAATTGCCGTCCTTAAATTGACGAGCCACGTCCTGAAGATACCTCATAGCCTGTCGATATTGTGGCATACCCAGGCCTGCCATCGAATCACAAATTTCCGCTGCAATGGGAAAGGCTTCCCGGTACTTCCGATTTGAATCCCAGGGGCGATCGTCAGTGTGTAGCACACGTTTTACTGCGAACGACGTAGGTACAGGAATTTCATCGCAGACACGCACGAAATCGATTGCGGTTCGGATCGTGGATATCAACCAGCGCTTGTTCAACAGCTGCGTGGGGATCACAGTTTCTTTGCCCGAATGCTTTCGAAGATACAATACGTGGCGACATGGTAGTAGCCGAGTACTCATGAATAAGCACGAACATGTCCAATTCCGCTTGTTGACTGAGTACTCTGCGTTGGTTTCGTCGAGAGCGCCGTCATCCGTGAATGCGTTCTTGATGAAGTATATGCCTGGGCACCCTTCATTGTATATGTACGACGCCGGACCGAGCGCGTACACGTATTGTTCGTGAATGAGCCCACATGCGTGTTCGCTCACAATATTCGCCACAAGTCATTTCCTCATCATACCCGACGTGCCGCACAACCACGTTTTTGTTGATCTCAGCAATAAACTGTTTCTCTTGGAGGCTCTGATAGTACATGATTGAGGCGATGCATTCATCCACAGACATGAAAGAGTCCACCCACTCCTTCAACTGCTTCCACGAAGCCTCCAGCCTGTTGTTGGTGTTGTTGTCCAATGTAACTGTATTCTGGCGCTTGTGAGCACACCACAGCTCGCGACAGTTATCCCAGTTCCTACGAAAGTACATCACGAAAGGGTGCTCGTAACGATTCGTAGCATCCTCTGCGGGTGCGTTGGCGTCCGACGCAACTCCATTCGTGGTTGACCCCACCCCATTTGTGCCCGACTCGACTCCAACTATGCCCGACTCGCTCGTGGATAACGAAGTAACCCCAATCGATGCGATATGAACCATGTAACGGAAGTATTTAGCGTACTCTGACTCGGTTCTTGCGTAGACCAACAGACTCATCATACCACGGAGTTGCTCTTTTTGCCATCCGTTGAAAGCGTAGTCAGAAGATGCAATCTCCTCCCGCAAATACTTCAGAACATGAAAATGGAATAGCAAAATAGGAACGCTTTCCTCAAGACAGATAGCTCGGTAAAGTCCTTGTCGATAAGCACACACTTCAGCTTCGTCCATGCAGGATTATTGCTCTTGAATTCTCCAACGCTGTCAGCAATGTAGGCCAGCGCTCGTTCTGAAGAAGAGCATGTTGCACAAACTGCCCTTTTCCAAACGTGTCATGAGCCGTGAAAGAGAAGACCTTGTACTTCGAGCGGTTCGTGCCATGGGTCGCGTCAATTAGAAGCACCTCCGGAAATTGGTCAAATAGGGCGCGCATGTGCTTGGTTTGGAGCGTGATACAGGTTGCAACTCTCTGTATAAAAGACAATAATAGTTAATATCTCTCAATGATAAAATACCATCATGCGAATAATGTTTATACCTTGTCGTTCACAGTGTCAACAAAAATGCGCCCCACATTTCCTGGCTGTTCACCAAATTCCGCCATCCATTTCTTCAGTCGTTTTCCACTGTTGCTTGGGCCTTTACCTTCTTCTCGGAGTTTCAATCTCCGAACCAAGTTCTGGACGTCTTGGGGTTTCGGATTACTATCAGAATTGTCAGTGATAAACCTGAGGATGCTCGTACTTTTAGCACCGGCCTTCCGAAGCTCATCAACTGTCCCCATCGTTTCATCATCCATCGAGATACGATTAGAGGGATGCTGCAGGTAGTCGAACTCGGCTAGGCGATGGTTGTGCTCAAGACACCATCTCGTCATATTGATCTCAACCGCGTTGCTGTCCCCCTTCACTTTCTGTACACATGCACTTATCTATAGACAGAACCCAAGTTAGAATATGAGTTGGGCTGGATAAAATTAACCGAGTCCGACTGCGCCCGACCGAGCCGAACTGAGTCCGACTGGGGTCCAAACCAAACGCACACTACCTTAGCGCCACATCCACGTTTCCGCGACTCTTGACGAGGCCTCTTGCCACTGGCTTGCGACGTGTATTTCCCATGGTAGGTACATACGAAGGTCTTCGAATATTGTTCCCAGCTATCAGGTATTTGTGTTGCTGTAGATCCCTTCTCATCGATCCTTGCATTGCGCTCCTTCACCGAGGTGTTTGAGCGACGACGAAACACCTGTTGCCAATTACACAAAGTAGCAATGTGAGCATACAAAGGATGCCCCATAGTCGAAGAGAGATGTACCTGAAACGTCTGGGCTGTGTAGGTGGCCAAGTACGTCTCGAGAGCCTGCCATGACGAGAAAACCTTTGTCTGCGCTGGCGGACATGCAACGTGGATCTATTGGGCCCCGTCACTCGTGGTGCTCGTGGCTTCCGCCGACTCTGCAGCGCTTAAACGTGGTGGCTGCTGGCATTCGTCGTCCGCAGAGGTGTCGCTAGGACCGGGAGGTGGCTGCCATTCTTCGTCTAAAGAGGAGTCTGACGCATCAGCCTCAATGGCGCTGCCTGCGACCAGGCGGCGCTTCTGCGCCGCGCGCGGCCGAAGCTCCATGGTTCTCTCAAGCCACGCGTCGCGCTGAAATGGGGGGAGATTTTGTGGTCGCCCGCTGCCAGCCACAATTTTTTTAGTATACCCTAGTATACACTATACGCGCCGTACGCATGCGACGGAAAAGTGGAAATCGGAAAAGGCCAGCAGATGAGATAGGGTAAGGTTTGCCCAATCGGGCTAAATACTCACTCTCATATAATAGAAGGGCGCATCCTGTGCCATTTTTACACAAGTTCAACCGTGAATGCACCATCTTTTATGACAAATCATAAACAGTACAGTCAGTAATCATCAAGACATACAAATATTAAGTAGGATGCATATGATCGTGCGCATCAGCAAATCACTGCAGGTATTGTGCGTTTTACTCAAAATTTCCATGCGCGGTTCTTCGAATCAACCGCGCAGCAATCGCGCAAGCCTGTATAAATGCATATATGATTTGTTTACAAAGGTATTATGTGCAAAGCACGTTCAAAACTATGTTCACTACACATCAGAAGCCACTGCGACAGGGTACACTGTACCTGAAGCCACATTCAAATAGAGTACATGGTACCTGGAACAGCAATTCTGGACAATAAGAGTGAAGCGTCGGTTTGATGGCGGTTCCGTCAATAGGCCAAAAACGGTAAATTTGGATGACCCCTCCCTTCGCACTTGCCACCGCTCGGGAAGCACAATACTGTACTATGTTACAAGAGTCATGCAAAACGAGTACCGTGATTATCCTTAGCTTAAGGCTTAAGGGCGCATCATGTGCCCTTTTAGAAGCAAATTACTTAGGTTTGTATAATATACTTAATACAAGAGGCTCGCGAAAGGGTTAAAATGGATACAACCTTCGTGGTGAAAGATTTGAGTTTGAGCACATATGTTGGTACCCGAAAGATGGTGAACTATGCCTGAGTAGGGTGAAGCCAGGGGAAACTCTGGTGGAAGCTCGTAGCGATTCTGACGTGCAAATCGATCGTCAAACTTGGGTATAGGGGCGAAAGACTAATCGAACCATCTAGTAGCTGGTTCCCTCCGAAATTTCCCTCAGGATAGCAGCAACTTATTTACGATAGTTTTATGAGGTAAAGCGAATGATTAGAGGATTCGGGGAAGAAACTTCCTCGACCTATTCTCAAACTTTAAATCTGTAAGACCTGCAGGTTTCTTAATTGAACTTGTGGATGTGAATATCAAGTTGCTAGTGGGCCATACGGGGTAAGCTCGTCTGGCGATGCGGGATGAACCGAACGCAAAGTTAAAGTGCCAAAATGCCCGCTCACCTAGATACCATAAAAGGTGTTGGTTCATTTAGACAGCAGGACGGTGGCCATGGAAGTCGGAATCCGCTAAGGAGTGTGTAACAACTCACCTGCCGAATGAACTAGCCCTGAAAATGGATGGCGCTAAAGCGGGCTACTTATACTTTGCCGTTAGCGCGATAGCATAATTAATGTACGCGTTAATGAGTAGGAGGGCGTGAGGGTCGTGAAGAAGCTCGTGGCGTGAGCCTGAGTGAAACGGCCTTTAGTGCAGATCTTGGTGGTAGTAGCAAATATTCAAATGCGAACTTTGAAGACTGAAGTGGAGAAAGGTTCCGTGTGATCAGTAATTGGACACGGGTGAGTCGATCCTAAGAGATAGGATAATTCCGTTTGAAAGCTGGGCTGTTTGGGGCGTGGGGTTCGTCCTCGCCTTTTGTATGCAGCCTCGTACTATAGTAATAGTAGTAGTACTATTGTACTATCTTTTACTAGCGTCGTGAGTTAGCACCAAGCCCTGCCAGAGTGACTCTGCACAAACGAGCAGGTGTCGGCGCGTTGCCGCGTGCATGTGCGTGTCTCGTCAAACCGCTAGAAACGCGGTCACAAAATCCTATGATAGCTGCGCGCTGCTTGGCGAGGTTTGCGTCGTGCCATTCGCGAACTCGCCATCTAGTCCGCACTCGAGTCCTGCCGTCGACGCCTCACTGCCAACGTCGCCCCACCTCCCATCTGCTCCGACATCCGCCATGCAGACCGCTCTCGCCCTCGTCGCCAAGCAAACGGCGCTCGCGCTCGTCCCGCGCGTTGTGGCCATGACCCCGGCCCTTCAGGTCGCTGTCATGAGCACGCAGCGCAGTTTGACCACGCAGGCACAGGAGAACCGGCGCCCCGTGCTCTTCCGGTACGATCGCAATCCTGGCCAGCTTTAGTTGGTAGCTAACTCATAATGTTGCCCCAATTGAGCAGTAAGGACGATGAGAAGGAGATGCGCAAGCTGCTGCGAATGATGCACCTGCAGGCGTGCTACAGCGACAAGTCCGGCTTCCGCGCTCAGATTGAGCACGACAAGCAGACGCTCGGGGAGATCCCCGGCCTCGCGCCTGGTGTGGACCTGACCCAGGAGCAGGTGGACGCGCTTCTCAACTGGAAGCACTTGTACTAAGTGACGAGAAACCACAGCGGTCTTCGCACGGGCAGGAAGCGGAGACTTGAGCGTTTTTGAGCCCTGGATTCCGTTGATACGGGACTTCAACGGCCCGAGCACCCCAGCCACCTCGGCCCCTGCCCCATATCCGTCTGGGTTCATCTCCGACGAGGCAGCTTGGCAGCTCCTGCACCGGAGCTGCTGCTACCACCCGCCGCTTGACCCCGGCCCACGTAGACCTCCTCGCTGCACGTACATTTCTCTACACCTCCGCTCCCCTCGCGACGCGGCTCGCAACGACGATGCTTTACGTTTGGTAGCAGCATCCACAACCGATTTTGGCAGTGATCCATCATCTTGTAGCTCGTCATGTTTTTAGTTTTTCGCACGCTGATCTAGCGACAGAATCAATAGATTTTCTACATGCGGACTAAAGGACGTTGGTTGTATTGGCTCTGGTACTGCTTGCTGTGTCGTAACGAGCTTACTTGTCCGCTCCAGACCGCCTATCAACTCGTTATGGATAACGATAGCTGCTGCGTATCTGTCGCATTGATCGTAGAGGAGAGGCCCACGGTTCCTCTACACGGTGAAAGGTCCGCCACACCGTCTAAACTATCGGAAGCTGACGGGCTAAACAGAAGAAGGTGGTTCGCTAGTACTTCCGACGGAGCACCGACAGACAGCTCCATGTAAACCGCGAGGAGCGACCTTGAAAGCGCGGATCGGTCCCCGAACATGTTTATGGCGCCGCGAAACACGCGACCTTCCTTGATGTCTCCAGAACTGCGCCGCATTCTGCTCGCTTCCTACCAACAAATGTGTTTCCTTGATACAGCGACTGGTTGGCCATAAAGGGCGGCCTGCCGCCAGGGGATCGCCGGGTGCGCCGCTTCAAGATCAGACTATTTTATGCGACCGCACACTTTTGCAGCGCACTATTGGGACTTATTTTACTGGGATAGCAGTAGCCATTTATGGTATTGCTGGGACAGCCCAAATCATCTTAATTCGCGCCAGTAACTGAAGCCGGTTAACTGAAGCCGGTAGATGAAACCGGTAACCGAAGCGGCTGAAGAAGAGCGGTAAGTGCGTTGACGGCGACTGACTCAAAAGGTCTGTTTGTATCAGTCGGTTTGCTGCAAGTCGTGGTTATTTACTGAAACATAGCCGAAGTAGGAGAAGGCGCTGCTGGCATGGCGCTACAATATGGTACGACGTGGGGACAGCTCGCCCCTAACAATGAAGTCCTCTCTGAAGGCAACATTGTTGCTGTTTTAAAAATTAAGGTATGTCTGCTGGCCGCTTACAATAACCTCTTGGTTGGTGTTTTTTTGTAGTTGTAGTCGACCGGGCCGCATTTCGCGATCATGACGGTGCTCATGTTGCCCCTCCGCCAGCGAGTTCTTGTGAGCTTTGAGTCACCGTCCGGAATGTGCTTGAACTTGCCATCCACAAGCGCAGATATCACGTTGCTGACAAGGATTGTATGCTGACCTCAGTCTATCTCTGCGTTGGCGAAGAGCATCTCCAACGCCGGCCTCATCCGTGTCGGATCTGCACTCCTGCACGAAACCGCGCTTGCTCGCGCCGATATCCGGCGACCATTCACTCTTTTTCGGCTTTGGCCCTGACATAATGGTAAACCTTCTTTTTAGCGGCTTGTTTCGATCAATACAGGTATAATTAGCGTGTCTCCGCTATCCCAGCCTACGCGTAGCCCTAGTGACTTGGAGTCTGTATCGCCGCGTTTTACGCAAGCATATGGCGTTTAGTAGGGTTAGGCATGCCGGGGTCCACGCCGGCGTGTCGAAGACTTTGACTCACAGGAACCTGCACCATTGATATTGATACCTAAGTTGGCGTCCCGCACTGCGAGTCGCAGAGCGTGTTCATCCGAGAGTCTCGGACCGAGACTTCCATGCTGGCAGTCTAGCCTATTTGACTCTGCTAAGCAGAGATCAATTCCAACTGTACATCGCGTGGTAGTCAGAATTTGGGGTTGCGCGCGTTGGAGTCAACATCCGTGCCTGGTTGGGGTCAACGCCGCATGAGGTGATTTTGGATCGCATTGTCGCCTGCCGTAACTTGCGGCCCGCGAGAAGTACATCGACCGAGCAGTGAGAAGACAATTTACAGCACAGCAACAGCGGACAGGCTTCGGATCTCTCAGCGCGCGTCCACAAATGGGAGCTCTTCAGCTCATGCATGCTCCGTACTTGAAGTTGTACCCGTAAAAAGTCTAAGGCAATTTACCAAGACACTTCTCGTCGACCAGAGCTGGTGCCTCCAATCAGTTGCTGTATCGCCCTCTCTTCACGTCCCGTCGGATCTTTTCCAGTTGTGTCCGCTCGTAATCGCCTCCTGTTGACTTTTTACGTAAAAAGTCACGCCTTGAAGCGTGCGGCGGTCGTGTCTTTGCCGGCTCGACCGCGAGGGGGGAACCGAACCGCCAGTACACAACATCAGCAGGAAGTGACCAAGTAAGACAATGCTCGCCGTTCGCCGTGCCGCCGCTGCCGTCCCGAAGCGCGCCTTCGCGTCGCCCGTCCAGTCCATGGGCCTTTCCAACCTGCAGGACAAAGAAAAAGCCGCCGAGGCTGTCTTCTTCAAGTACGTCCTTACAAAACGTCATATATATTTTTAACAAAAAAGATAGGATCCTATGAGAAGAATGCGTCCTAATATTTTGTGTGTGTGTGTGTCACAGCAAGCAGGACGAGAAGTCGCTGCGCAAGCTGCTGCAGAAGATGAAAGGCCAGACTGACGCTGTGGACAAGGAGGGCTACAAGAACCACGTGGAGCACGACAAGAAGGGCCTGAAGGAGATCCCCGGCCTCGACTTGAGCGAGGAACAGGTTAAGGCGCTTCTCAAGTGGAAGCACCAGCAGTAGGCCACTGGCCAGGCCGCTGCTCCTTTGTCCGTACCTCTCCTCGCCAGGCTCTAAGAAGACGCCTCTCCTCTCGTCGCTCTCTTTGCTTGCTTCAGCCCCCTCCCAACTCTACGAAACTTCTATAGCATCGAAGCAGCAACAGGGCGAGTCGCAAGAACTACCACGACCCAAATCAAGAGTCGACGACGTTGACTTGACACTTCGTCGGCGTTTTTGCGTCTCGCGCGCGTTGCGTTCGTGTTTTGGCAACCGTAGACAGGTGGGGTAGCTGGAGGACTTGCATTCAATAGCGAGTGTATCAGGTGGGAGACTAAGGAACGAGAAGACCGTACATGTACAAGAGAGCACAAGCCACGAGCAGGGCGTACGAAAACATCCGCAAAACGAAACAATAAAAAGCTAATTAACGAATCCGTCGGAGCTGCATCTTTGTGAGATGTTCGAGGACTAGACTAAGTTCAGCATTTATTCTGTCTGAATTGGCATGTCTACAGAGTGTTTGCTTGTCAAACCCGGCGTTGAAGTACTTGAAGTTTGTGGACACGCAGCCCATCGCTGTTTACACACACGCACACGCCAACCACCAAGGATCACCAGCGTGTTACATGTACATGTATTACATACTGAACGCGCGGCACTCTCAGGTCGACTCGAATGCTATGATCTCCGCGTTGACTCTATCCAGTTCCGCCGCGATCTCGGTGCACTGCTTGGTCGCGCTCTCGAGCATTTGCTTGAAGCGATTCTGAACAGACATACAGGCGGAATGGCATGGTGTGACGTGAGCAGCTGCACTCTAGAAGTGGAAAAGATAAGGGACTTACCTTGACGATGATGTTGGAGTTGGCGTCGACCTTGGCACTCAGCTCACTCATGTCGCGGTCGGCATCGCGCACCGACTTCTGTAGCCGCTCGCGGATGCCCAATAGCTTGAGATAGGCCGGGTCAGTCAAGTACTCCTTTTGGCGAGGAGGCTCCGCCGGCTTGGTTTCCAAACCGTCCAGGATATCGTCTTCCAGCAAGTCCACCTCCTTGTCGTCGTCCTGGTCACGACCAGACGAGTGGAGTTGCATAGGTGACAACCTGGGGCTTGGCGTTGGCGCAAACGCTGGCGACCGCTGCATTGACGCCCGCCCGTCTGTTTGCGACTCGGCCTCCGAGCCGATATCCGTGGCTAGTGGCGTGTTCATGATCGACGCATTGGCCGTACCCGGAACCGTGCTGTTTCCTGCACTCGGCGGCAGCAACTTTTGATGCTTTGCAGGCGGCTCTTCCGACAGAGTGAGGTACTCTGGGTGTTCTCGAATCAGCTCCATCTCGTCCGTGACAGTGATTCCATTCGGGTGCTCGTCGTCCGCCATCCACTCGTAGAAGTCCACCAGCTCCTCGTGAACGTCTTCGATCGCACCGCCGGCAATGATCTTGACGAGATCTTCTTCTACACGGGCGACATCAGCTTTCTGGTAATAACAACACGAACACAAAACCATAAGTCAACCAACCAATCAGTACTAACTGTAAGAACCTCTGACAAGTCGTACCGGGAACGGCGTCGTCTTCTTGGTCTTCTCATACTTTCGCTTGATCACATGGGTATTTGGCGGTGTGAGTCCATTCGTCACCTCCTCCTGCGTCTCCAACAGCTTCCTCTCCTCTTCTTTATCCGTCACCACAAAAATCTAAGACAACACCACACGCCGCACACTCGCATCTTTTAGCACGACGCCCCCTTCACCTCTTGACACCCACTGCAGCCTCTACCTGTCCGATCTCACCGCTCTTGTAGAAGAAATTGTCGTCATAGGTCTTGTGTGTCTCCAAAATACACGGCAACTGCGCTGCAGTCCCACACCATCAGCAAGCACGCGTCAGTGTCTTCAGTCCCTCAAAAGACCTCGTTTCGACCATCAAGACGCAACGCCACGCACCAATCTTGGCAGGATACTCCTTGCCGTTCACGTGCAGCGTAAAGTGCTTATTATCCGCTGCGAAATAGCCGAAAACAACGTCATAACACGTTAAAACACATTTTTAACCATCTATACTCGTCGTCTTTGCGCCTGCATTTCTCCTCCTAAACGCCGTATTAAGCGCCGTAAAATGCAGAGCACGCACCTCCCGACACCATGTCCACGTTCGCCGAGTCGCCATTCGCGATGCCAGCGCGCACCTCCTGCGCCAGGCGCTTCGGGAGCTGCAGTAAATACTGCTCCATTCTCCTCGTCGGGTTCGAGTGAACGAAGGGTTACGCAAACGGCCGCGTAACACTGCTCTTCTCCCATTGGTCAGCGCAATTTGGGGTCGTAATCGACCATCACTCTTCCTTCATACTGTGCCACAGATACGGTACACGCACACGACCCTCCAGGGGCACCCGCACTCCCGCATTGAATGCATTCGCCTTCAAGCCACTCGACTGGAGAGCGATGGCGGGCAAACTGCAGGTGACCAAGGCCCAGGCGCTGGCCGACGAGGAGAAGCGGCCGCTACTGGGGGGCGACGTGCACGTGACGCTGCGTCGCCATGACGCGCCGTCGTCGTCGGGACTCGGCGACCGGTACCCGGCTCAGGACGCGACGTGCATCTCGTCCGCGCTCTTCTCGTGGGTTACGCCGCTCATGGAGCTGGGCAACCAGCGGCCGCTGGAGCACGACGACCTGTACCTGCTGGACCCGGCCAACCGCTCGCACGAGGTGGCCACGGAGTTCCAGGCGGCCTGGAGCAAGCAGCTCCGTAAGGCCAAGCCCAGTCTCACCTGGGCGCTGGCCTCGTGCTTCGGCGGCCAGATCGCCAAGGCCGGACTGCTCAAGCTCGTGCACGACTCGCTGCAGTTCGTGGCGCCCATGCTGATCAAGGAGATCATCGCCTACCTGCAGAACCCGGACGCGCCGCTGAGTGAAGGGCTGCTGTACGCGGGGATCGTGTTCGTCTCGGGCTTCATGCAGTCGTTCTTGCTGAGAAACTACTTCTTCCACTGCTTCGAAGCGGGCATGAGAGTGCGCTCGGCCATCTGCACTGCAGTGTACAGCAAGAGCCTGGTGCTGTCCGCTGCGGCGAGACAGAAGAAGACGACGGGGGAGATCACCAACTTGATGTCCATTGACGCCCAGAGACTGCAGGAGCTCTCGACGTACATCAACAGCGTGTGGTTCTCGCTCTTCCAAATTGTGGTGGCGTGCTATTTGCTGTGGAAGCAGATCGGCCCCGCCACGTTCGCTGGAGTGGCTGTGATTATCTTGATGCTGCCGGTCACGGCGGGCATCTCGAAGCTCATGCGACGACTGCAGTTGAAGTTGATGGAGGTGAAGGACGAACGCATTAAGATTTGCAATGAAGTGCTGGCTGGTATGAAGGTGATCAAGCTCCAGGCGTGGGAACACTCGTTCACTAAGCGCGTGCTGGAGTACCGCAGCGAGGAGCTTAGCAAGCTGAAAACCTACATCTACGCACGCAGCGGGTCGATGACGCTCTTTTCGGCGATCCCTTCGCTGGTCACGGTGGCGTCGTTCTACACCTACGTCAAGCTGGGCAACACGCTGGATGTCGGCACTGCATTGACGTCGCTAGCGCTGTTCAACATTCTTCGCTTCCCGCTGTTCATGCTCCCGCAGGTGCTAAACTCGATTGTCGAGGCAAGTGTGAGTGTTGACCGCTTGAGCTCGTACTTCCAGGAAGAGGACCGTGAGCAGGTTGGCCCTGGAGACCTGACCAGTGTTGGTGTCCGTGTGAACAATGCCGACTTCATGTGGGATACTGCGCCGAGCGCGTCATCGCCTTCAGAGGCTTCTTCGGGTTCACACGAGGAGGATAGTTTGCTCAAGGCCGATTCGATTTTGGATAAGGAAGCTTTGGGAGGAGGTGAAAATCTGCCTGTTCTACAGAGTGTGACGCTAGAAGCCCGCCCGGGCGATTTAATCGCTGTCGTTGGCCACGTGGGTGCCGGCAAGTCGACACTTCTGAGTGGCATTCTCGGTGACGCTCGCTGCAGTCGTGGCGAGGTTCACCTGCGCGGGTCAGTTGCCTACGTCTCCCAGCAACCGTTTATCCAGAACGCGACAGTTCGCGAGAACATTTGCTTTGGTCTCCCTTTCGACGAGGCCAAATATGCTGAGGCTCTGCGTGTAAGCTCGATGCAAAAGGATCTGGCTGTGTTGCCAGGAGGGGACATGACTGAGATTGGCGAGAAGGGTATCAACCTCAGCGGTGGACAGCGCACTCGTGTAGCCCTTGCGCGTGCGGTGTACCAGGATGCAGACATTTATCTGCTAGATGATATTCTGTCGGCTGTGGACAGCCATGTTGGTCATGATATCTTCAAGGAGTGTATTAAGAAGTGCCTCAAGGATAAGCTGGTGGTTCTTGTTACGCATGGTTTGACATTCCTGGGCGAGTGCGACAAGATTGTAGTGCTGGAAAACGGCATGATCGTGGAAGATGGCTCCTACGAAGACCTCATGGAGAAGGATGGTGGACTTCTCATGGATCTTGTTGCTAAATACAAAGATCAAGATCAGCAGCAGGAACCTTCCACCATCGAAGATGTCGAGGACGAAATTTCACTCGATGAGCTGGAAGAGGATGAAGAGGATAACCCGACGCCCGAACGCCTAGGTCGGCGATTGAGTCGTTCTTCTGTGCGCAGCGATCGAACCACGAGTGACGCAGGAGCTGATGCTCAACTGATTACCGATGAAGATCGATCTGTGGGTGATGTTGCATGGCAAGTGTACAAGACGTGGATTATGGCGTTTGGTGGTATTTCTGCCGGCCTGCTTGTGATCATCGTGTTCATCGCTACTCAGTGCGTTAACTTGATGTCCACGTGGTGGCTTTCGTTCTGGTCAGAGCACTCTCAGCCGAAGGATGATGACGAGCAGCCTGCAGACCCGCAATCGCAGATGTTCTACGTATATGTGTATATGGGCCTGAACGTGGCGTACGCTGTGGCGCTGTACGTTCGTGCTATTACGACATACAAGGGAGGTCTTCGCGCCAGTCGGTCGCTATTCCAGGACCTACTGGCCCGCATCTTGCGTGCCCCGACATCATTCTTTGACACAACACCTACCGGCCGTATTGTGAATCGTCTGTCCAAGGACGTGTACACTGTCGACGAGAGCATCCCTGCAACGTGGAGCATGCTTCTCAATACCTTCATCAGTGTACTGGTGACTCTGGCGACTATTTCATACGTGACGCCGGTTTTCATGATCATTCTACTACCGGTGCTGGTGGGCTACTACATATCGCAGCGATACTTTATCAAGTCGTCGCGCGAGTTGCAGCGACTCGACTCAATCAGCCGCTCCCCAGTATTTGCCCTGTTGTCTGAAACGCTAGACGGTTTGCCAACTATTCGTGCATACCGTGCTGAGACCCAGTTTTCCACGAAGAACGAGGAGCTGATTGACCGGAACCAGCGCGCGTACTTCCTTAACTTTGCAGTTAACTGCTGGTTAGCTCTCCGTCTTGAGCTCGCCGGTACGCTTATTGCAGCTTTTGCGGCTCTAACTGCAGTGCTGGCTCACAGCTCGGACCCGGAGCGCGGTGCGGCTTTTGCCGGACTTGCAGGCGTATCACTGACATACGCATTCAGCGTGACCCAGTCGCTCAATTGGTCTGTTCGCATGCTGAGCCAGCTTCAGACGCAGATGGTATCTGTGGAGCGTATCAAGAACTACACGGTGATGGATACGGAGGCCGCGCTTACGAGTGTGGGTAAGCTTCCACCTGCTCAGGAGTGGCCGTCTGCTGGTGCTATTGAATTCCGCGATGTGAACCTGCGTTACCGCCCAGGCCTGCCTCGAGTGCTGCGCAATCTCTCTCTTTCCATCCGCCCCCAGGAAAAGATTGGCATCGTTGGGCGCACTGGTGCCGGCAAGTCGAGCCTTGTGGTGGCGCTGATGCGCCTTGTCGAGCTCGACAGCGGCTCCATTGTCATTGATGGGCTCGACATCAGTACCATCGGATTGCATGAGCTGCGCAACAAGATCTCGATTATTCCGCAGGATCCCGTACTCTTCTCGGGCACGGTGCGCAGCAATGTGGATCCATTCGATCAGTATACGGACGAGCAGATCTGGACGTCACTGCGCCGAGCTCATCTCGCGCATGTGGTGACCGCGCTGGATAGTGCCGTGGACGAGAAGGGTTCCAACTTCAGTGTCGGTGAACGTCAGTTGTTGTGCATTGCTCGCGCTCTGCTTAAGCGATCGCGCATTATTCTCATGGATGAGGCGACAGCCTCTATCGACACCGAGACGGACCGCAAGATTCAACGAAGCATCCGCGAGGAGTTCCGTGAATGCACCTGCCTCACGATCGCGCACCGCATCAATACTATTCTTGACGCAGATCGCATTCTTGTCATGGAACGCGGCTCTGTTGGTGAATTCGACACCCCGAAGGCTCTCCAGAAGAAACCGGATGGTCTTTTCAAGGGTCTAGTCGAACACTGGCAAAATGAAGGAAAGTAAGGTGTCTTGCAGCATGAAGGCAACAAGTGAGTGAAGGGAGCCGCTTGATACGTAGATAAACGAAAAATACTACTACATGACATCGTCTTATCCTCTTCGTCGGTGTATTTTGAGCGGTGCTGAGGACCAAGCGTGCAGTCAAGATGACCGGACGAGAAGGAGCTCATGACGAAGGCGTATGCTCGGACGTTGAGGAGGCGATATACCTGCTGACGAAGCGAGATCCCGTTGTCTATGACCGAGCTGCTTTGACTTGGAGGTGCTCCATCCCGGCAAAATCAAGTATCGAAACGCGCTTCGGCAAGGTAAAGTTAATGATGAAGCTACGAGCAACGGTTTGCGCAGATCAAATGACTGCTAACGGGACGGGCAGGTGTTGTGTCTGGTTGTTCGCAATCACGATGGATCTCTAGTTTGCTCTCACCCATGCGGAACAGCGTATTTATCGGTGAGTACAATTTGGTGCGATAGCAGATACCAAGCCGTGTTAACTTGTTTTTTTTATTATCTGCGTCACTTGCAGGGGTGCAACGTTATTGAAACTCGCGAGGTATGGTGTGTCTTGTCGGTGCTCTTAGGTTTTCAGGCTCAGCTGAGATTGGCGCAATCGTTAGGGTATTTTCATGGACGCAGGCATGCTGCCATCGGATATCGTCGAAGAGGATTTTGTCGGAGGGAGAATTTCTGGTCCAACAGCTACGTCTGGTCGCGGGGTCTCAACGAAAGTGCGTGAGCTGGATCTTCGAGGCTGCCACATTGGCTTAGATTCTGTTACACAGCTGAGCCGGGGGCTCACGAGCAACGTACGTACATGTACTGCCTACCGTTTGTCGTTTTGCTCAGGCTTGGATCTTATATAGACATGTGGCATGTTGCAACGTTTTCTAGCGCTTTGTGACGACTTTGTCCCTTAGTGGTAACCACTTACAGGATGGAGATATGGTGCTGCTAGCTAGTGGACTTGTGCACAATACGTGTCTGTTGGAACTTACACTTAGTTATAATGTTATCGGCGAGGTTGGATCGATCTCCTTGGCCAAGGCTCTAGCGGTGAATTCTCACCTCCGGCTACTTGACCTCATGCATAACCGAATTGGTAAGGATGGTATCATCCCGTGGCTTGGAGATACACTGCGAGTCAATTATGCGCTACGTGAGCTCAAGCTGAGCCACAACACTATTGGAGACAAGAAAACTGTCGACTTACTCCAGTCTCTATCGCCGAAGCAAGTAACAGAGGAAGAAAGGCTCAAGGCCCGCATTGCCAGTCGTCGAAGGCACACCACAATGGCTGATGGCTCGGAACCTCACGACGATAGTGAACCGTTTAACTCGACATTGAGGACACTGCTTCTGAGCAACACTGGAATTTCCGATGAAGCCTCAACGCATCTTGCTCACATGCTGACGTACACGCGATCAATGACACACTTGGACATTTCGTGCAATGATTTTACGAGTGAGGGGAACATTGCAATCGCTCGTGGCTTGCAGCATAATTCCTCGCTGCGCTGTTTGAATTATCGCGAGAATAAGTTGGATGAACCAGCAGCATTGGCGCTGTTGCGGGCGTTGAAAATGCACTCGTTTGTCGAGACCGCACTTTTCCAGGACTGCTTTGGCAGTGAATCGACAGTGGGGAGCGCATTGTGCCAGTTTGTAAAAACTACACGGTCATTAGCGACGCTCGACTTGGTAAGAGACCACTAACAGGTTTGTTTTGGTTCTTACCAAAGAAACTGAACTTTTGATGCACCAGAGTCACTGTCCGTTGGAACCGCCTGGTGTGGTTGAATTCTACTACGCACTTGCAGAAAATACAAGCTTGCACAGCATTGATCTGGTAAGTGTAAAAAAATTCAGGGGACACGAAAACTTGTTATTGGTACATACATGTACTAACATGCCACTATAGACTTGCTCAGGTCTTAAATCTGACAGTGCTGCAGGTATTCTTGCCAAGTCACTGCAGCAAAACAGCACTCTGACCTTCGTCAACCTCTCGTACAACGAGATCACTTTGCGGGGGTGCAAGCTGCTTCGAGATGGTGTTGCAGCACGAAGCGAGACAGCTGCTCGGCTCGTGATGTCCCTGGAGGGCAATTCCGGCGAAAAATGTCCGACAGGAACTGTTATCACCGGAGGGATGCGGCCCGTGAGGCCACCGCTAATTCACTAAAACCTGTCGCTTGCCAAGGTGCAGCTTGAAGCTGGTGGACTGCAATCGATCTGCAGAGTTGTCTAAAAACTTTGACATGTGTAACGCTTTACATGTATTAATACATGTAGATTCGTCAGGATTGACAAGTTGTGATTCACGTCTGACGTCACGTGAATACATGTACTGTACATGGACAGTATGTCATTCCTTACCAAAACTGGTCGGAAGAGCTGCACATGCTGCGAAATTTGTCATTTACATGTACACCGTTCACCCTTATTAGTCGTGCCACTTTATTAGTCGTGCATTGGCACTTTAGAGACGTCACAAAACTGGGCGTTTCTACAAAAGTCCACTTTTCGCAGAAATAAGACCGGATTTGAAGAGATCTCGTCGCCCTGGTGAGGAATATCAACATATCATTGGATAAAAATAAAAACTGCCAACGCTATGACCAATCAAAAATCGAAAAAATCGAGCCAAAATCCTTACACCAGAATTAGTCAGGGTCCGACTAATAAGGGTGGTCGGTGTACATGTAATGAGCGAGGAATTTCCATAAATCAGTGATTTTCACTGAGATTTATCAAATTGACTTGTAGTAGTCCAAAGCACTGAGTCAGTGATAGTAATATGGTAGTACTATTACCGGTACTATTAATACTCAGCGGTATACTAGTAAAGTGCAAAGGCAAGGATAACTATCGCTACAGACCCCAACTGACCGTAAATGCATCCAAAAACCCTGGGCCGACACGGAAATAGTATACCATCAATTTTAAGAGAGCATGATGCATTTGCGGTCAGTTAGGAAAATTCACGGCCAGTTGCGATAATTATCCCAAAGGCAACGACAGCCAGCGGTGTGCGCTTGCACTACCAGTGCCTGTCATGCATAGTTTGCTTTCGGCATTCTCCAAGGCACCACCTATCAGACACACACCAAATACAGCCCAGTCGCCCAAAACACCGGAAGATGGCCACGTGTTGGCAGTGCCACCTCGAACTAACATGGTGGAGTAGGTGCTGCTTCAGTGTCACCGCTGTGCTACTAAACACAAAAGCAGCACCTACTCCACAAGTCTGGCTGCGGACCAAAAATGGTCTCTCTTTAAAACGAGCGCAAGAAACTTGCCATCCGCCTGACCTGGAAGGTCTACTCCATGAAGAGGGGGTTGGATACGGTGGCCTGCGGAGAGCGAGGTCGAGGAGACCAACGATGGCTGCGGGTCGCCTACTGCGTGCGCACCCAAAGACATCAGGGTCACTGGCACTGAAACTGTGTTGGCTCATGGTATTGTAAGACGGCGAAGTTGGTTGGGTGCATCCACGCGACTATACTACGCGCTTAGTGATACAGTATGGCACGCGGGCGAATGGGCTACCGCCTGGGATCAACTCAAAGTCGAAACCAGGAAAGAAACCTTACTGATCATTAAGCAGAGGCGGAAAATGGCGCGAGCGACCTACAAGCAACGACTCCGGCGGCTACGGAGGCAGGAGAGTCGCATACAGGAAGATACGAAAGGCTGTCCACCGACGGAGATGATCACGGACGCTCTGGATGCCCTGAATTTGCAGGACGGTTTCGGGGGCACACCATTGAAACGGGTGCGTCACGCGATCGACACCTGCACACGACAACGTGCAGCGACGCACCGACAACGGCTTTTCAGAGAAGGAGGTTATCACTCCGGCAAAACCACGAAGGCATTCTTTAACCGCATTAGCAACAAATACGCGGATAACGAGGTCCACCGATTGGATGCGGCAGCAGGGCACGCGGCTCGGGGCGTCCACGAGAAGGCAGACACGCCAGCCGACGCGTGGACGCCGATTTTCCAGCAACGTGGGTCTACACCTGAGGCCCGAGCTGAGGTCCTGGAATGGCTGGGACCGAGAAGTGCATACACAGCGGTGCTGGAGGACCTTACGGAACCGGTCACGGAGGCGGAGGTAGCGGAGGCGTTTGGTGATTTGAAGCGCGGGAAGGCGTGCGGCCCAGACCGCTTGAGTAATGATTGGTACCGAGACCATGCTGATCTGCTGGTGCCAATCATGACTCGACTGTATAATTGCTGGATTGCCGCTGGAGTATTCCCAGCGACCTTCCTAGAGGCAGACATTTTCTGCTTGAAGAAAGGGGGGGAATCCCAAGACCCTTTGAACTTCAGGCCGCTTGCCTTACTCGACTCTGACTATAAAATTCTGACACGGATCCTGGCCACCAGGACCTGCATCTGATGATCCACCCGAACCAAAACGGGTTTGTCCCGTTCAGGACAATCCATGCGACAGTGGACCTGTTCACTGCAGCACAAGCCGCAGCAAAATCAGACCCGGATATGGCTGAAGCTCTAGCGCTTCTGCTTGATTTTAGGAAGGCGTATGACTCCGTGGACCGGGAGTTCTTATACGCGGTCTTGGATTGGCTGGGGTTCCCGCCAGAGTACGTAGCCGCAATGCGCGGCCTGCACACTGGAACGAAAGTCCGGTTTCTAGCTAATGGGTATCGTTCTAGATGGGTAACGGTGACCTGCGGGATCCGACAGGGGTGCCCATTGGCCCCTCTCCTATTCCTACTAGTACTGGAAGCTCTCTATCGACGAATCGACAGTGACCGCAACATCGAAGGGGTAATGCTACGGAGCAAGACGGGCGTATTTCAACTCAAAGTCGGCGGCTATGCGGACGACACCGCAAGCTATGTGCGTCGGGCAGCTGAAGTGATCATCATCCTCGCAATCACGAGAGTATTTGCGCAGGCATCCGGCCTCACTTTGAACGAGAAGAAGACCTTAGTGGTCGCACTCAACCCGGTGGAAGCGACGAAGGTGCGGGACGTGCCGGCGCCCCTGAAAGTCCAGGGTCCTCTGGTCCTCTCACGGTATCTCGGCATTCCGGTCGGCAGCGTACCGGACGAAGAGTACACGTGGCAGTTGGTACGTACGCAATTGGCAACGCGGCTCGCACTCGCCGCCCGGAAGACAACGACGGCTGATCAACACAGTCTAGTGGTCATGGCAGTCGTAGTTCCCAAGCTATTGTACATAGGGCGGCATCGATGGCCGTCCAGGGATACGATCCTAGCCTTTCAGCGAATAATCAAAAACTTCGTGTGGCATGCACGATTTACAGACGAAAAAGTCTCGGGTCGAGCATGGCTGAATGGGCATGTTGCTGCCCTCCCATGGAGTCACGGGGGCCTGGCGGTGCCGGATCTCAAAACGGAGCTAATGGCGTTGGCTGCTGTGACCGTGAACGTGTGGGCAATTGAAGCGGACACAGGAGCCAAAATTGTGGGGGACGTAGTTGGCAACCCGGTTGTCAAACCGGTTGCGGACTCAATCTATATTACGCCTCGGCATACTGCAGCGCAGAATCAAGGCAAGCTCATGCATGACACACTATGGGCGACCGGGATGAAGATCTACGCCATCCACAGTGGAGCGGGTCCACTGCCGGGGAAACGCGACATGGTACGGGCGTTGGGGCGTATGGAGTACTTCAAGGGGAAGGTCGAGTTGCAATGGCGGGGACGGAGACTGCTGGTGAACATGAGGCCAATGATGGGGTCGCTCTGCGACCAGTACATATCGACTGAAATCACAGCACACGGAACTTTCATTACGGAATGGCTACCGTACGTGGACGTGGCAACGGCGCGGCTGTACACGACGACGGGGCGGGTCGTCACACCTACCTCGCCGTTCAAGCTCATCTGTACACCTGGACAACAACTCAGGGATGTCATTCACTGGAAATGGATGGACAATGGGGGGCTGGTGGCGACGGCTCTAGCTCGCAAGGTGTCCAAACCGGTGCAGCGTCAGATCGGGGGCCTCATCCGCCTACTTTTGTTGAACTACCCGCAGCTCACGAGACGCGGAGAACATACCGGTGCAGTTACGTACTTCACGACGGACGACACGCATGTGCCGGTGACATTCCAGGTAACGGCAGACAGACACTTTCTGTCCAACGTACAGGGATCGGCGGCGACGGAACCGGTGACACTGGAGTCTCATCGTGATTTGGTGGCCGCCATGCAGACGGAGGTGGGTCCCACGACTACAATAACGGAGGTGCTCCCGCACCCGAGGCTGGCCAGATTGGTGTGCCTCTGGGCCGGCAAGCGCAGGTGGAAGACCCCCCGTCGAATCTGCAAAGCAAAACTACGAATTAGAGCGGAAGCGAAAGGAACTGCCATTGCCGCAACCCGACAAGGGCGGTGGGCGGAAATGAGCAAGGATGCGGCGGCGGGCATCACGGCGTTGGCGTGGAAACGCATTCGTCGGGTGGTGGGCCTAAACCCCTGGGGCGAACAAATCCTATTGAGGATTAAGCTCCAAGCGGTATCATTATTCAACCCGGTGACGGCCGGACTAGGATGCCCGCACGCTGACTGCGTCCGGTTGGACCGCATTGACCTGCATCATGTATTTTGGGGTTGCCCTGCAGCCACCGAGCTCCGTGCCTCGCTGATCAACCGGTGGAAATCCGCCGGGGTGAAACGCACCGATTTCGAGGAAGCCATCTTCTCCCTAACACTCCAGGGGACGCCCACGGGCATCGCACGGGCTACCGGGCGCATCGTGGCGGAGCTACCAGCGGATCAAATTGAAGAACTTGGGGACGCGATCGAAAAGGCGACGGCGAGCTGCTGGAGTATTGGGGCCGCCTAATACTTACTTGCGGTGTGGCGATGGCGGGTAGCGTTTTTCGACGACCACAACGACGTGTCACCGGCGTGCCATGTTGCGGGGCTAGCCAATCGGCTCAGGACCGGGCATCGGGATGTCACGCAGGACTGCCTGGCACATTTACCACCCCAGTTGTGCGACCGCATCAGCTCGGTCATCTGCACGGTGCTTGGGGCGGAATGGGCGGGCCACGATCACGCAGTCCCGAGAGGAGGATACTGCTATTCGGTCGCCTTCGCTGGGCGATCAGCAACGACAGGAATGAGAGGGGGTAGCGGCACGGTGGTAGTCAAAGTGCACCAAGGCACCGGGGACCTCTTTCTCCTACTTGCGAGCAGCATATGCTACGCGGGGCAGGCACTTGCGCAGCAACGCGCAAGTCAGCTGGGATTACTACAGGGGTTACGAAGATGTAGTACGCACTTCTGGAGTGAATGCATGTTATGGGGGATCATGCAGAAGTGATCAGACAACACAGCACCCGGAAACCACCGAAGGCGCAGACGCTAAAGGGCGCATTCTGGCGAGCGCGACGAGCGGCGGATGCCGTGGCTGTGACCAGCTGGACCGCTCAACCGCGCGAATACAATAGGACTGCAACGGAATTGGCGCGCGTGGCACAAGAAAGCCGGCAATCCACACAGTGGATTGGCACTGGACAGCAGGACGAGGGGCGGAAGTGGAGTGGTGTGATGACATCACTAACGCAGGATGTGCAACAATGGCTACAGGCTCAGGAGACGAAGACCACCTCGGCGGTCGCAGCGGTCCAAGTGTAACCATGTAAGGTAGGCCGACACCTGCTTTATGCAAAAGTCGGCCAAAACCCACTGATAGCAGCACTGGCGTCGGATGGGCATGGGCATTAGGTGGCGTTAGACTAGACTAAATGACATTGATGTACCTCACTTCAAATTCAAATTCGATACAGTATGGCTTTACAAGTTGCAATTTGATAGTAAGCTTATAGTAGTATTTTCGCTTACAAAATGCTATCGGTGAACGGTGAAACCGTTTTACCATCAATTTGATAAATCTCAGTGAAAATCACTGATATATGGAAATTCCTCTGTAATGAGCAGCACTGCGACCGTCGCAGTGCTGTCGCATAGCAGTGCAACGGACTCATCGGAAGGGAGCGTTTGCAGAGCACAGGGCCCGGATGCGACAGTCGAATCGACTGTCGATGGGTATTATAGAGCGCAAACAGTTGATTGCCAGGGGTCATCAAAGGTTTGAGCATGAAAGTTAAACAGATTCGGTTGACAACCGACGGTTCTTACACCGTGATTCAAAAGAGTCAAAAAGAGTGGCTGGAGCCCACTCCAGTGTGGAGTCCACACACTGCTGCTGGTAGTTGAAAGAGCTGCTGCAAACACGGTGGTTTGATGGTGCGCACCCATCCACAAAGTGTTCTCCCGCGCTGCAAAATCTACCGGATCTCTGAGCACGACAGCGCTGCGCAATACGAAGTCGTGAAGGTTCAAGCCGAACCTGCATGGACAGCAAATGCTCGCTGTAAGCTAGAGTACTACATGTACTACCGGTAGTACTGGTAGTACTGGTAGTATACATGTACTACTACTACGTAGTAGTATGCACGAAAGAAGTACGTACATGTAGTAGGGGTGTATTCATACTACTGTAGTACTTAGTATTAGTTAGTGTACATTTTGGCAGCCTAGATAGTTCCTACCATCATATCACCTGATGCTGATGGTCCAAGCTGGAGCGGCATGCGCCGCACTCGCAAAAACGCGCGAAGTTCCCGCAGGAGAAGTCGTCGAATTCGAGAGCGACCAGGTTCTCTTCGTCTGAGGTGAGGGATGTCGAAGACGACGAGCGCTTGAAACTGGTCGGCGACAGCGACATTGACGAAGTCGTGGACGCCGTGATCGATTGAACCCGCGATAAGTCCTTGGTGGTCTGCGTGCTGCTCGCCACGAACACTGCAAATACCTTGCTCACGTCGTCACGCATCCGCGAGCAGCCGAGGTTGCCGTGGTTCACCAGAGACGCCTTGACCGTGTTGAGCATTCGCAGCAGAGCCACGCGAGTGCCCTCCACGCCACTGGGGCAGCTTCTGCAGAACAGCGAGGCCCGGGGGAAGTGGCGCTTGATCACGTTGCCTAGCCACTTGCACTCGGCGTTGCAACGGTGACCCAGGCGCAGCACCTTCACGAGTCTCCGCCGCAAGTCCCGGTACTCGTCGAACGGCCGTGACAGGGTCCATGTCGTCGCCTCATCCGTTGAGGTTTGGTAGGTCATGTGCAGCTCGTACAGCACGTTGCGCTTGCCCAGTCCGTGGCGGGTGCTGGTGGATGTGGTCATTTCGAGGCTCAGGTGCTCCAGCCACGCCACCGACTCGGGCAGAGCCGACGGTGTCCTAGTGAACTGGCGGGTGGAAGCGAACATGGTATCGCTGGCTAGCGCTTCGCCTCACGGGTCCAAAGAGAATTGAGAAATGAGCTCAGGTCGGCGAGTACATGGACCTGCGTCCCGCTTGATGACGAGTCTACACCCGCCATCCAAAGGCTCCAACAGCTCATAATCAAGGCAAAAACCCTCGCATAGAGCCCCGGTCCACCCAACGCCAATTATGAACGATTGCGCGCCAAGGTACCAAGTGTAGCTTGGTCATCAACAGGCTGCGGCCGAAAAAAATAAAGAAACGCGACGTCTTCCGTAGACCAAGCAGGGAATCGGTTCGTCAGCGATTTGCTTCGGGAGGGACGTTGAGCCAGTCGCAAGGTGCACCTTCGCTGTGAGTGCGAGGAGCGTGAACTTCGAAGACACGATGATAGTGTACATATTTCGCCCTCACTTCTGACACCGTGTTTAACCCATAACCTGTAAGTCACTTATATTATTAATTACCAAAGGTAGTAATCCCTCGTGTTCACCGATGCAAGTGCACAAGACACTACGGCCTACCTGCAACCGATGTATGCCCGCATCCATCGGCAGGCATCATCGCAGCTTGTAAGCAGTGCTATCGCCACAATCAACTAGAGTGGGTGTATGATGAAGCGTCATGAACCTATGGACAAGAAAGCATGCGCAGTCGATCAGCGGCGTGCTATGAAGGGGGGCGACCAGATCTGGCAAGACATGCAGAAGACACGCACGATATGCAACTGCTTTCCCCACACTGGGGTTGTTTTTCGAATGGCATCAACGAGAACCTACGGGAACGAGGGTTAGCATGACGGAGATCATTGTGCATGCATACTGTAACGCTGATGTTTTGCTGCCAGTTTTTGGATACACGTTGCGGTAAGACTCTTACCAAACAGTGGCGGTAACGCGAAAGGAGAGCATGACAGGGTAAATCTGCATCACGTGTCGACAAATAAGTCTTTTTTTTTAAAAAATATTTTACTGCACGATTTGACTATCGCGTCACGCAGGCTGCGTGGCCTTTTCGTAAAACGAGCGTCCACTCAAAGTGAAGAAACGGAGGCGACATGCTGATTCGAGCCAGGTAGCAGAACAATAGACTATGGCTGCGATTGCCGTTTAACTCGTTCGATCGTCGCTGCGACCAGGTTGTGGCTCGGATATCACCGCCACCGCTTGTTTTCACTTGTTGCCAACGTGGCATATCCAACAAGTTGTTGGATATGCCACATGTCACGATGAGTGACAAATCATCAAGTGTTTGAACCATCAAAATTCATGCATGACTTTGCAATGCATATAAGATATATGTGGACATGTATTACATGTACATGCACGCGAAAGCTGTCGCACCGCCAAGACAAGTATCGTCACAGTGAATTACTGTCAGTGAGTCACTGACACCCGGCTGTCACTGTCAGTGACAGCTGGGAGTCTCGGCCCACGCTGGACCCGATATGTTGTCGGACAACGGTACATACTGGTTGCATGAGTTCGCATAATAATTTCACCCTGAAAAGTGAAGTAAATAGCGCTTCCTCTAAGCTGGGCCTGAACGACAAAATACTAACGAGTCGTTGGCTGTCGGTGTCAGCGACTCGTTGGCAAAATATAGCCTGTACTTGTACGTGTAGACCGCGAGGTGGGTATCACCACGTACATGCACTGTAATGCCAAGTGTTTACAGAAACAATCAAAACCCTCGAGTCGTTTTCTGGTCTCTGTGACACCTGCCCTCGACCGCCAAATTGGCGTGGTGCTTGGGCGCCGGGCTGCCCGGCGTTGGCCGACAGGGGCCAACGGTGACGGAAGCCTGTAAGGCTCACAGTGTGAGCTGATGAAGACTTGTGGATTCCCATTTTGGCTAGATTGTGCCTAAATGCTTCGTGAAATGACCACCACAGCCGTCGCGAGCAGCTACTATTTTTGGTCAGAGAAGCTGGCATCCGTTGTGCTTCATATAGCGCACTCTCTCACGCCTCCATCGTGTGTGAACGACTATCCCTATGGCGCCGAAGAAGAAGGCCAAGAAGTCCAAGAAGTCCAGCGCGGCTGCAGATGCTGGTGATGGTGGAGTCGACGGATCCTCGGTAAGTTTCGCAACATTTTGGTAATATACGAGTTGATGTAGCCATTGACGTTTTGTCGGCTCCTCCGCTCTACACTATCTATTAGCTGATGGACAACACTCCTCCAATTATCATTGAGGCGGATCCAGTGCACTACGTGACGCTCGATATGCGTGTACGGCTGCTTTTGACTCGCCATTTTTCCTATGAGTCATTTTTTTGCTAATGAACTCGATCCCTAGCTACTTAATTGGAGTTATCTCAATTTCAAGTTCCGCACCAAGACCACCACACGATTGTTTGCCATCAAGGTGATGCGATGCTCGGATGCTTTGACAACTGGATCGCTATTTTTCCTAACGATTGGCATTTTACTTGCAGCAACAAATCCAAAAGCAGCACGGGCCGATCACTGACCTCAAGATCTGCAAAGGCCATTTCTCTGAGGCGAACGAGATGAGGCACGACATGATGACTCTGGCCGAGTTCGGTATTGAAGGCGCACCCGAAGGCAATCCGGAAGTGGTAGGTTTGCTGCAGCCAGTAAGTACCTTGTAAATCAAAACTCACAAGTTGCGTACGTTCATTTCTTTCGGCAGGTATGCTTGATACACTACGACTTCAAACCAGAGCAGCACGACAACCCGCTTCTTCTTGCTACAGAGCAGAACTAACAAATTCTACTGCACTCTATCATAATACGCAATATGAATCAATGCGTCAGCTTCTTGAGCGCAGCACCAAGAATCTCGATCGACTTAGCCACAACTTCCTTGTTCGCCTGCGAGCCCATGTGGCCTAGACGCAGCACCTTGCCCTGCAGCGGACCATACGAGCCTCCCACCAGCAAATTCTGAGTACGCAGCTCTTCCTGCAATGCAGCCCAGTCACAGCCTTCCGGGAGCTCAATAGCAGTCACAGTGGGAGACGCCGCGCTCTCCTCACCGTAGAGCTTGAGCCCCAGCGTCTCCTGCACCTCTCGACGCGCAAACGCGCTCACCTCAGCGTGTCGTTGAATAGCCGCTTCGATGCCTCCCTCCTTCTTGATATTATCGCACGCAACCAGAGCAGCACGAATCGCCTGCCAGTTGTGCGTATACGGCAGCAGACGCGGCTCCTGATGCGCCGCGCGGTAGAACGGCTGCAGCGCGTCGTACCCCACGTACTTGACCTCGTTGATTCGCTTCCAGGCCTTTTCGCTCACGGTCGTGAACGCCAACGCTGGGGGACCAGACAGAGCCTTGTGAGGGCCTAGCAGACCCAAGTCAATCTTCCACGCGTCCACATCTAGCGGAGCTCCGCCCGCACTCGACACAAAGTCCACGAGGAACAGTCCGTCCGACGTGTGGTTGGCCACAATCTCGCCCACGCCTTCCAGGTTGTTGAGGATGCCGCTGGGTGTCTCGCAGTGCACTGCAGTCACGAGCTTCGGGTCGGAGCGGCGGATCTCGGCGCACAGCGCGTCCACGTCGATGGACTTGCGCCAGTCGCACTGCACCACGCGCACGTCGGCGCCGAGCGCCTTGGCCATGTCAGCGAAGCCCGCTCCGAAGAGGCCGTTGGCAGCGCACACCACCACGTCTCCAGGCTTGAGCGTGCTCTTGAGCGCGCCCCAGAGGCTCAGCATGGCCTCGCCCGACTGGATGGCGACGCTGCAGCTCTCGGCGTGCAGGAACTGCTGCAGGTCGCGCTCCAGAGCGAGGTAGTCGTCCCAGAAGGCGGGGTCCAGGTCGGACGAGCCGCACGCAGCCCCCAGAGCTGCCAAAACGTTGGGCAGCATCTGCGACGGCCCGGGGACGAGCTCCAGCATCTCGGTGCTCGGGTGTGTCATCTCCAAAGGGTAACTGTACCAAGTGCGTGGCGCTCGACCAGCAGAGATGAGGCCGTACAATGCCAAATACCTGCAATAATTAATAGAGATACAATATTTAGGTTGAACCAGAATTCAGAATCAGATTCCGGTACTGAAACGGACCAAAATATCCATGTACCAGTATACCGGTACTCGGTCCCTTCATTCGATTTCCCAGTCCCAAATCCAAAGCCTCAACCGTCGGCGGAAGATGAAGATGCCCTCGCTCCTGCTGCTGCTAACAGCGGCCGCTACGGCCTCCACCGCGCTCGCTGACCAAGTGCTGGTCCTGGGCAACGCCCCCACCCAGCTTTTCCACGAATCCGCGTCCTCCTCGGCCTTCTCCGCCGCCGGATTGGCCGACTTGGCGCTCAACTCGCTGGGCCTGCGCACGGGCCGCGTCTCCACGCGCTCCGCCGTGCAGAGCCCGCTCCAGGCCGACGTCTTCACGCAAAGTGAAGCCTACGCCCTGCTGCTATTGGACGACGCGTCGGCAGGCGCGTTGGACGTCGTGGACGCCGCGCTCAGCGGCTCAAAGGCCTTCCACGCAGTGTACCCATCTCAGCCCGCCAATATCAAGGTGCCGGCTGCTGTGGCGCAGGAATTCCAAGCCAAATACCGCGTGGGCGTCCGCTGCGCCGGCAGCGTCGCTCTCTGCGCGAGTGTGGAGGCTGACGCGCCGTCCGTGGCGGCGGACGTGGTGCAGGACGTGCTCAAGGCCAACAGCTTCTTGGATGCAGGTGACGCTGCCGACGTGGCCTTTGCCCGCGAACTGGCGCAGGTGATGCAGCTGACGGCTGCGCAGACCAAGCAGCAGGGAGAGCGCAAGACGTTGTATGTGGTGGGGCTGTCGGGGCTGGAAGGAGAGAAGCAGAAGATGGCGCAGCAGGCGGTGGCCACCACGGTCACCGAGTTCCTGGCACAGCTGATGAAGAATTCCGAGCTGGCGGGGGCGCAGGTGATGACGGGCAAGCTGCCGGTGGCCACGCAGCAGGTCGCGGCGCTCTCGCGTCGTGCGCGAAACAGGAAGTTAGTGTCAGGGCTGACCAATGAGGAGGACGAGGAAGATGACGAGGAGAGTGATAGTGAGAGTGACAGTGCGAGTGACAGTGACAGTGCTGGTAACAGTGAGGAGGATGAGGAAGAGACGGAGGATCTGGCGGCGCAGAGCGGCAGTGTCTGGGAGGAGGTGGGCGACGACAACTCGACTTCGACGGCCAACACGACGGCCCCCGGCGCCGTGTCCATGCCCGACATCGCCGAGTACCAGATCATCTTGTGGACATCGGTGCTGCTGGGCGCCGTGCTGCTTATGGCGGTGCTGGCCATGGGCAACATGGACACCGGCCGCGACAGCCTGCTGTACGCCAAGTTCATCGCCGACGTGAACGGCCGTAAGACCAACTAAGTCTGCTCCAGGTTCGCGGGGGGAAGCCCCAACTCAAGTGGAGCTCCCTCGGTTTGGAACATGAAGCAGTAGTGTCGGAGCGAGTAAATCCTTTAATATGCATATCTCGCCTACCGCTTATGCGTCGTGAGTCACGACTCGTGACTGACTGATCTTTTTGCGGCGCGACCGACTGGAGAGTCTCCCTGGAGCCTGAGAGGACACGGGATGAAGAATCACCCGCGCAGCGACGACAATGGAGATCACCCCGAAGCTGCTGACGAAGAATCAGAGGTGACAACCCCATCGAGGACAGAGCAAGGTGCGTCCGAAGACATGGGATCACGGAGTGACACAGGAACACTTAAAGTCTTTGGCTTCGTGTGTGTGGCGCACAAAAGACCATCGCCTGGCTGGATTTCAAGCAAGGTGCGCGCAGATGAGAGAGGTATGTTCACATTGGGTGTTTTCAGGTGTCGATGCGTGCTCAATGTGACGTTGAATTGCTTAGAAGACGCAGCGTGAGCTTGCGCGGTTGGCTCAGCGTCGTGCCGATGTTCGGGCGCAAGTTGGCATCACCTCGGCGACGATGGAACAGGTACAGAATATTATTCATGTACAAACTTGCTTTCGAATGGCATAGTCGCGAAGTGCACTTGCTGAATCGGTGTAGTGGAAGCAGGAGCATCAACAAATGCTTCGCGACGGAGAGTCTCAGGGACAGTGATGGCCAAAAATGTATTGCGGGTATTGGCATTTTGCAATACTGGGAGAAATACTTTACTAAGGCCGTGTAGTTGCCCGGAACAGCTCAGGGTTTTAAGATTGTTTTGCGTCTTATAATACTTCGAATTATACTACAACGACAGTCGTGAGGCACGCTACCTGAGGTGTGCATCAGTGTGCATCACTCGTTCGTTCCGTCTGGGATGCTTGTACCCCGTAGATGGGTTTGCTGCACAGCTCGAAGCCACGGTGACGTGTGCTGTCGTGTACCTCCGGAGGCCGAGATCAGCCCCCCCCCCCTCTTTTTCGATACGCCTTAGCGAAATCTTCAGCCTCAAATATGAATACTATACTTCTTTCATCATGTAATGGCTGTGTGAATCACGTGAAAAGGCTACACTATGGTGTCCGTGAACGTGTCGACGGACGCCAAGATCGTCATGCAGACGGCCGATCGGTCCGTCAAGCTCTCGGCCGTCGTGAAGCTGGAGACGTACAGTACAGGTCAGCGGCTAGTACATGTATATTAGTACTTGATTGTATTGAACACACCAGTAATACTACGTACAGGTACTACCCGACTATTCAGGTAGTAGTATTACTACGACCGCATAGTGCGGTATTCAATTTCTCTGAAATTTATTTCAGAGTATATCAGTGATCACATTTTCCGCTCACAAACTATACTAGTCTAAGATCTTAAAAAAGCACAATCAGCTCTCGCTCAAAACCTCACCTCCAAATTTAATAAGCCTCCAAGATCTAACAAAAATACACGTCAGTTTTCGCTTTTGGTCATACTCCTCTCATAAACCAACTTCAATTTGTAGACTCTAGAGATTTCGACACTAAAATGATCTCAACTTCCTTCAATAACTAATATATATCTATGAATAATAACATATTTGGATGTTGCCTGTGGCGTGCTAGTTCAACATTCAGGCGACATCTCACAATTTCACCTTCAATTACGACAATAGGTCAGCCCGTTGCGAGCTGCTGAAAAACTTTCCAACGGCAAAAATAATCTTTCCAAACAAGATGGCCACGCAAGGTGAAGAGCACGCTCGTTTGCGTCGGAGCCTCCAACCCATCCCCCGTCGCTCCTCTGTCCCCGACAAGTTGGCGGCAACGCACACGTGAAGCTGCCCCGCCGTGGCCACGGCTGCTGCAACGCAGGCACCGAAGTCTGCAGCCACCATCGCTGCACGTCACACGTCGCGTGGGGTGTCGTCGGCCGGCAAGAAGTCCGCCGCGAACGAGAACTCCAACGGAGGCAACAACCGCCAACGAGAACTCCAACTGAGGCAACAATGTGAACGCTAAATGCGACCACGTGGACCAATGGGTGCGCGGGGCCGTGAACTCCAACGCACACGCCTACATTCACAAGATCCAGGAGAACCGGCAGGCGCTGCTCGTGCTGCTCATCGTGTCCACTACGTTCACCAAGTATGTACTTCAGCAGTACTTATGCATTAATACAACTCAGATGAAGCAGCTTCATCAATCAAGTTAGCCAGAGAGAGAGAGAGAGAGAGAGCAACGATGTGACCAACTTCGCTGCAACTAACTCATTTTTCACTTTTAAATTTCAGAGCTCACCCGGGCGCTTGCGCACGGCCTTGTATGGGTAATACGATGCTATTACCGGCTAAGTAGTGGTAATACTGTTCAAAGACCCTAAGCGTCGTTTGATTGGCTCTCGATTAGACCCTCATTTAGCTCTCGAGGAAGTTCACCATTTTCACAGCAAACGAAGCATGGGTTGTGCCGTGAAAGATTGTCAAGAAGGTGCTGTGTGTAGCGTAATCCATGAAGCGTGTGTGGGGGAACACCAGTGAATAACCTCGACAATTAAGCTAATACAATGTTTTCAAGTGAAAATATTGTCAATTTCAGGAGTATCAATAAATCTATACTAAAAAGATTTCCCTGGAAGATGTTGTTTGCAAGAGTGTGCAAAGTAGTAGCAGCAGCTCTTCCTCGACATCACAAGAAGCACAAAACATGAGACCAACGGGCACGCTTCCGTCAAAGGAGGATGGTGAAAGGGCAGTACTCATCGTAGGCAACTTACTGTAGAAGATTCCAGGTGTTTCACCTTGGTATCACCGCAGCGAGATCCTGACAGTGCTGTCGAGAGAACCCAGTCGCCCATGGGTACACTATCTGTGGTCAGCCTGACTCTCAGTGGCTGAGCCTGGCTTGCAATCTGCATATAGAAATTTGTATGCCAGCTGCATCTATATATTAGCTCACTAGTAACGGTTCGTATCGCTCAGCAAGATCCTGTCCACGACCGTTCGATAGAGAGTCAACGAGAGACGTCTCGCAGCCTCAAGAGCTCACTCTTTAAATCTTCTCGCTATCCAATATACGTGGCTGCATTATTGTGCGGGTTTGCCCCCGCATCGCCGTGTGTTTGGATTTGTTCTGAAGTCACAAGACCCGGGAAACACTACAAAGAATTCTTTGGTGAATTCACTGCTGGTTGGCAGCAGCATCCCTCGTTGCGCCACTCGGCAGTGCTGAAGATTAAACTGACTACAAGCCACCACCACTCAAGATCCGACGTAGCAGATATCCTGAGCTATGGCGGACGCTGAGGCTACGGATGGTGACTGGCCGGTGGGGTCCGTCCCACTTTTCGCAACTCTGGCAGCTCACGAGATCAGAAGCATCTCGCATCAAGCGCTTGTGAAGTGGCGACGCGAACGCCGTGAATATGAGTCCAAGCTGCGGGCTCGCTACCGTATTTATGGTGAGGATTACGCTGTCGTTGTCCAGTCCATCAAGGATTCCTTCAACAGAGCTTTTTTGGGCGGATTCTGTGAGCTAAGGTTGGGGATCAACTCCGCTGATGTCACAGATGATTAGTTGTCCGCGGATATTGAAAGGATTGTCTCGCATGTGAAGAACGACTCGTTGCCGGACATAAAACAACTTTTCAAACAAAAGCTGCGGCTCAAAATGGCTGAATCCGACGTCGACGCGCGTGTTCTGGACTATTTCGTCCGTTTCAAGACACTCGTGGACGAAAATGGAGTTGGGGGATATTTCAGTGGTGCTTGTGGAGTTCGAGAGAAGTGTAAACGATTAATAGCTTCGCTGCGCCCCGAATCCCTGAAAGCTGACGTAAAACAGTGTGTACACTCACAAGTCTGCGGCGCCCGACGCTAACCAATTGTTCAACCTGGTGATTGATAAGGCGAAGGAGCAGGAACGCCGTTTTCAACTGGCTAGAAAGCCAGAAAACGACCGTGCTGCGCGTGACGCCGAAGCTGGTAAACTGCTTAAACCTTCAAAGATACAGAAGAAAAAGTGGCGGCTCTACTGCTACTGTCAATACTGAACCTTCTGGCAAGCCGAGTATCAAGCCCTCAACGATCCACAAAGCTTCACCATCTTCCAAACGAGATCTCCCACCTTCGCCATGTCCTAAGTGCAAGGAAAAATGCATTGGTTACGCGAGTACACAAAGGCTAAAGATGAGGGGAAGAATGCGCTACGAAAGAGCCTCAGAGATGCTCGTTGGTCAACTAAGAAGGCTCGTCTGAAACGTCTTAGCGAACTGATGCCGCTTCCGGACCGCAAGGTGATGCTCAATGGACTTCTCGAGCTGCCTGTCCGGATAGCGGCTCTGAGTACACAGTCATTGGTAATTCGCACTGGGAACTATTGTGCTCAATGGATTCGAGTGCCAAGTCTGTCCAACTCCAAGTTTCAATTATGAATCAAACCTACGGTTCCACTTGGGTGTCTGCCAATCGCATGGCAAAGCTGCAAATTCTAATTCAGACCGCTGCTGGGCCCGTGAGGCCGATGGAATTATGGGATGTGCTCATTACTGATGTTGATGATGATGGATTTATCGATGGAAACGATCTTTTGAGCGCGCTGGGAATCGATGTTGAACGCCAGCTCGAGCAACTAGCAACTCGCCCTGAAGACGAATCAAGTCGTGACCCAATTTCTCTGGAGGACGATGATATGCCTGTGCCGGCCAGTGAAGATAACCAGCCTGATGGCAGCAGAAAAGATAACATAGTCGCCGCTTTTGAACGCCTAATTAGTCGCTTTGGATGTAACACTCGTGTCCCGCGGTAATCCAGCTCGTTTTGCAGCTATCATGCAAATTCTCTTTTGCCTCAGAAACTCGAAGAAGCGTGAAAGGACGCTCAAGCGGGCATCGCCTATGTCGTTGGTCATGCTGACAAAAATGATCACTGTTTGAAGTCGGATTCAATGTTTAAAGAGACCATGAGCGTGTGGTTCTCTGCTGTCAGTGCTCTCATATTCTATGGCATGTGCCGGGTCAACGAAGTTCTTTTCATGAAGAAATGTGATATCCAGCTCGGGCTTCGTAGGTCATGCAACCCCACCAAAGAGATCCGGTTTGTCTGCTTCGTCTTCCGTGTCCGCAAGGCCGATCACGACCCACTCGCCAGTCGAACGTACTCGCTCCACCATCTGCCTAATGAAGGAGGTACTAACCTCCGGTACTAACCTACTTAGAGAGGTGGTTCACGTATGCAAGCGCAAAGGTTCATCACACGTGGCTCGTTAGCGACTACGCGTTTCCGGCGCTGACGAAAATTCTTCGTGGTGGTGGATCGAAAAAACCGAAGCGGGGTGATGGGTCGAAGAAACAAGAGTGGCCCCGATCACCGGAGGTACTGGACTGTGTTCACGACTTGACTCTGGGGTGTTGTTCACGACTTGACTCTGGGATATGCTTCACGACTTGGCTCAGGGACGTAAGTCACATCTTCATTATGTGACTTCTTCACGGGGTTTCTTCAGGGAGGCTCTGTGACTTCCGATCACTCTGTGACTTCCAATCACTCGTCGTTCGGAGTCCGTTCATCGTCTTGACCCCACTTCCTTGTGTGCGGACTCACAAATTTGAGTGTGTGGCGACCGGGGAATTTTTGTTCAGTCACATCGTGCCACTACCAACTAACCCAACGTTTACGCAGCTGCGTAGAATTGACGACCACCAGCGAGAAATTGACGCAGCAGCCCAAGCGCACGAACCCTCGTGATAATTAGGTGTCGGTATAACGGCGGGTTAATCCCGCTTGAGCTTAACCTAGCCGACTTGCGAGATGCACTAGGTCTACCATCGTACGACCTTCGACCCCCGTACCGGCCACCAGTTCCAAGTAGTGCTCCAGCTGTGAACAAGAAAGATGAGGTTCACATGCACTCGCCCGATGTAAGCATGGATGAGATTATTTTACTGGGAATACCGAAGAATGAGGGATGGACAGATTAAATTCACGGTACTTCGTAAGCGTAACCTGGGTTAACATTCGCACAACATTAGAAATGTTGCATGAACCGCGCGCAGATACTGCGACGGCAGCACGATAGAAATGGACGGCATCGGTGGAGTAGCACTGCTACTACATGTATCATAGCAGCATGGTAGAAATGGACGGCATCGGTGGAGTAGCACTGCTACTACATGTATCATAGCAGCATGGTAGAAATGGACGGCATCGGTGGAGTAGCACTGCTACTACATGTATCCGAGCAGCATGGTAGAAATGGACGCCACCGGTGCAGTAGCACTGCTACTAGTAGTAGCAGAGCAGCATGATAGAAATGGATGGCATCGGTGCAGTAGCACTGCTACTAGTAGTAGCAGAGCAGCATGATAGAAATGGACGGCATCGGTGCAGTAGCACTGCTACTACATGTATCATAGCAGCATGGTAGAAATGGACGGCATCGGTGGAGTAGCACTGCTACTACATGTATCATAGCAGCATGGTAGAAATGGACGGCATCGGTGGAGTAGCACTGCTACTACATGTATCCGAGCAGCATGGTAGAAATGGACGCCACCGGTGCAGTAGCACTGCTACTAGTAGTAGCAGAGCAGCATGATAGAAATGGACGGCATCGGTGCAGTAGCACTGCTACTAGTAGTAGCAGAGCAGCAGAACACAAATGGACACCATCGGTGCAGTAGCACTTCTACTACCGGTAGCAGAGCAGCATGGTACCAATGGACGCCATCGGTGCAGGAGCGCTGCTACTACATGTATCAGAGCAGCATGATAGAAATGGACGACATCGGTGCAGTAGCACTGATACTAGCAGAGCCTTACAGCCTAACGCAGGTCGCATGCAAAAGCGCTGCTTATGCGAGGCAAATTGGTATTCCAAGTCTGAGTCGAAGACGCCCTAGTACGATTCACTGAAAAACGATTCCTTTACTAAGTCTCGTAATTTGTAGCCACAGTGATGATACAAGTTTACGCCAACGTTGTCGCTGCTCTTCGTACACTGAACTAGTGCACCACTGGTAGTCCAAAAAGGGTCTTGTCGAAAAGCCAGCGGCGCGTGTTGTGTGCGCCATTGTTTCAATAATGAGAACCTCACCTCTATTGGGTTAAGTTGAGGAGAGTATGGAGGCAAAAAGAACATAATGCTCCCCCGGGAGTGTACTAGTTTTTCTAATTCACGATACATGTGCATCTTTGCTTTGTGGAGCACTTTGATCTATCCATATGAGAAACAAAGGCAAGTTTACTCGGAGTATAGTATATGAGACGGTTTCAAACGCAATGATGCTTCGGCACCATTCGGGTTTTCCGAAATAATCGGCCTCAAAGATTGGCTACTAACATTCGAGCTTAAACGAAAATTTTCAGGGCTAGCCCTTTCCCAGCTGTACCTTTTTTAAGGTGTATCGACGGTGGATCTTTCATTATCCAAAAACTGAAGAAAGCAATGAATCCCGACGCAACCAGCTCAGCCACCAGCAGTGGGCAAACCCCCAGCCGCAGCGAAGCTCCCCGCAGCAGTGAAGCCCCCCGCAGCGTTCAAGCAGCGACCAATCCCCCCGGAACGGTCAATCCTCAGCAGCGACCAAGCCCCAAGCAGCGGCCAAGCCCCCGACAGACAGCGCCCAATCCCTAAGCAACGGTGAAGCCTCCCGCACCGGTCGTGCCCCAAGCTGCTGTCAGCCCCCAAGCAGCGGCAAAGCCCCCGACAGACAGCGCAAGCTTCTGGGTTCACTGCAGGAGGACCCAGAAGAACTGGCTAGTGACGTGTCAGAGGACAGCTCATGGGACCTGGACACTGAAGACGCCGACGACGATTCTGCAGCGGATGTGCAGGCGGAGGAGCTGTCCGACTCGGACTCCAGTGATGGGGCACCCGTGGATGGAAGGATCATTTTGAATGATGAGGATCTACATGATCGCGTCGTTCAACTAATTACTGAAGACGGATGCTACGATAAATGTCTTCAAGGCAAGGCAGCTGAGCTACAGAACTTCCTGTGTTCACTCTCGCACATGACATCTCAAGAAAAAAGCAGAGCGTATTGACGTCGCTGGCAATGATGATGAAGATGAACACTGTTGTGCGTCGTCGTGGTACTGGTGTGAGAATGACCTTTGCCTATTATCTGCCCCTGGTAGGTCGTGTGTGCCGGGATACCTGGACTTCTGTCTACAGTGTGTCGACTGCGACGATCACCCGCTACAGGCGTCAAATTCAAAGTGGATCCTTCTCTGTGAAACCCCACGGTGGGGTCATGAACCTCAATGCAAGACAGACTGATATTCAGTGGCTAGTGAAGTGGTTTCGATCATTCGCTACTACCCTAGGCGATGAGGTTCCCGTGCGCGTTCGGACACAAAAGAGGTAGCTCTGTAGACTCTTTAAATATTTGTATGCTTCCTTGACAACTGCACGAAACACCTCATGATTCCGTTGTCGTGTGGGATATGAACCAGAGCTGAGCTTACCGAAGCGGAGTTAACGACTTCTAGCAATTGCGCTGTCGTCCACACGTCATCCTTGGCAAATTTCTTTCGAACGTGCCCAAAGCCATCATCCACAGCATTTTTCGTGTGGCCTTTTACGAAAAATTTCAGCTCGACACGCTCTAAATCACCCGTCTGAGTCACTGCGAGCAGCATCTTCACAATGTAGTTATTCATATTCTTCCCTCCGCAGTTGTCCGCGTAAATGGTGAGCTGGTGGTGCCTGTTTGGGAGCACAATCTTCTTGATGAAGTGGTGAAGCATACTGTTGACCTCGTCCGTCCCCTTCCCGGCGGTCGATTCGTCGTATACGTAGTTGTATTGGATTTCCATGTTTGCATAGTATATCCCGAACATGTGCACGTTCACCAACGACAGGAACTACCACCGCGAAGGGGTAGAGGTCACACTGGGCAGCGTCAGGTTTTGGCTAAAGTCCATGACAATGACTGCGTGGTCATCTGACGCCCCCAGCCAAGTCCGTCTTGTACTACAATCTATAAAAATGTTTTCAACAGTTCAAAATGATCTTAGTATCCACAGTCAAATCAAAATGATGCTTACATCCAGTCCTACTCACCTCATCTCTTTGGCGGCAGCAGTGTGTACGCCAAGGTCCTCAGTGAGCTGCAAGGTTACGCCGGACCGCATCAACGAGAACATGATGGAGCACAAGTCGCAGACATTGCTTCTAGGCGAGCGCACGCGAACGGTCGGGCAACATTCCAAGAGAATCCGCCGAAATATAGACGGCCGCGACTCCCGCACGTCCATCTCATTCTCCAACACGTAGTTGTGCATTTCGGTATAGAGCTGGTCTCAGATGAAATACGCAGGAAGCAGCGTGAGTTTTCGATCGTGTACTGTTTGCGAACGACTCCATCGGAAGAATCGAAGCCTGGTGTTGTAAGCTGTCGTGCGACGCCCTCTGACATGACCGTTGTCCAAGACTTGCGGTAGACCTATGATGACATTTGCACAGAAGCAGAAAAGCTCCACGAGTTGTTCCAGGTCCACCTTGACAATCTGCGCCCTCCTACGCCAAACTTTGAGAAGAAGCGGTAAATGTACAGGAAGGTCCGGTCGTACGTGCCTAAAGAATATCTCAACGACCCGATCTACGATGCTCCTAATGATGAAGAAGAGAAGATTGCAAAGACAGCAGGACAAGAACACCAGAAGGCTGCAGCCAAGGGGGAAAAAGCTGCTGGTGAAGCTAAAAGAGCACACTCAATGGGGGAACCAGACGTAGAAGAAGCGCAGACAAACGAGGGTGGGCTCAGCACTAGCGCTGCTGAGGCTAAGGGCGATACGCAGCTTAGGAAACGAGCCAGGAAAGCCCAGTAGGGGTACTGTTCATCAAAATTGTTCGAAACAAATCAAAATGATCCTCCCAACCATCTCCCCCATAAACCCAAAAGTTTGGTACTGAGTACCCAAAATATTCAAAATATACCCAGCGATTATCGGCATCGCTATTTAAAGCTTAAATTTAACAATGAAGGACGCTGAATTAGAAGCTGAGAGTGGTCGCAATCGATTCCGCTGCCAATTTTACTTCTATCTACACCATAATATGTTTTTTGAAAAAAGTCAACCTCGAGGGAGGCATCTTGTTCAAGCGACTACAACTTTGCTTGAGTTGAGCTTTCTCGGAACCTGAATACATCAACAGAAAGAGGAGACGCTGCTCTTTGCAATGGTATGCCTAAATCGCGATTCGTACTTAGGTTCGGAGCATCTTTTTGTTTGAAACCGTCTCATATTTGACAGTACAGCACATACCTGAGAAGTGGCCATGGATTTAGAAATGGAGCGATTTTGCAGCGAAATACCTCATGAAAGACATTTTGATCAAATGTGCCGGGTGTAGAATCTCAGGCGAAAACACCGGTAACATCGAACGCCGCTAATATGGACAACCGCTCTGAAAACGGCATCGATAAAGCAAACTTTCTAAGGGAATCCCTGCCATCTTTCGAGATTTCATCAATAAAGAGGGGCCACTGTAAAATGTCCGTAGTTTACGATAAAAAACCTTCAACTTCAGCAGGTACGTTTTTCGCGAGCACGCTTAGCCAGTAGTTTTCTGGTGATATTGAGGTCAAAACGCAATAGCTGACAGTGTGTAGGAGTAGAAATGATTAGAGAGTCATCAAACTGCTCCGCCACTGCCTGCTGTAGTTCCTCTACATAAAAACATGGATGTGCACAAATATAACCTTCTACAAAACGCACTGCGTCTGAAGGCCATCTCGATGACTTGTTCTTGGTCTCGTTAGGTAGTACGTATCCATTCGTCTTAAAGCGATGGTTCCATCGCTCAATCGATCGAGCGGACACTCCTAACACAACAGCAACCAAGATGATTTCAATGTCGTACATGTAGAACAACACTATAGCGCGCCAGCGCAGGTCAGTAGACGGCCTCATTTGGAACTCGAAAAGGAGAATGTCACAATCCATTTGTGGGGATTTTACCAGATTTTTATGAACAGGTAGTGTTGGCATGTCAAAGCGTGTTATTAACTTTACTCGCAACTTACAAATCTAACGTTACTTAGCGTTATTAAAAAAGTAACGCCGAATGGAAAAGTACTTTTCCATTCGACGGGGAAGAATACTCCGGGAATGAACTGTAGCTAATTCCTATCATAAAAAAAGATCAAAACCCGCTCACATCCAAATCTACCAGAGACAAAACAAGGGGAAAAGAGAAAACATGGTGAAGCTTGTGTGCGCGATTGTCGGCCGTAGGGGAGGCGTCTTCGGCGTGGATATCGATGCCACCAAGTGTGTGGATGTATTGAAGGAAGCGATCATAAAGGAGAGTAAGAACATCAGATGTGATACGCCCGATCTGGAGCTCTATCTCGCCAAGAGGGGCGACGCGTGGCTTCCATCAAATGACCCAAGTGTGCAGGATCTGCGACTCGGACATACTGATAATGAAATCATAAAGGAGATAATTGGTGGTGAAATGGTGGACCCAACATGGACCATTCAGAAATGGCTGAACGAGAACAAAATGGTCGGAGAGCACGCTCCAAAGTCGGAACAAATCCACGTGTTGGTGGCTGTTGAGGAAGACGGAGCGAGCGAGGAGCAACAGTTCCAAATTGACGTTGATCCAGCATTTGTCGATGACCTTCAGCCATACAAAGCGACTGCACTGCATCTTAAGAACCACGTTATTGTTGAGTCTCTTGCGAGACAGATTGTGGAGGTTTCTACATGCTCTCATGGTGAACCAACGCCGTTTATTGTATTGGAGAATTCTTCGGGCACTGGCAAGACTCAAATGGCGTTTAACCTGCAGCACAGTGGTCTTTGTGAGGTTTTCTACATCGTGTGCGCTAAGCCCGGAGATTCAGACCAACGCGTCTACAAAGCGTTTGATAAGCGATCGAAGTCCTTTCGGCGGTGCGTTGCTGCTGACATGAACCAGCTGAAGAGCGGGTCGATTGGTGACATTCGTGGCACACGCCAGCTTTACTTATACGGATTCATTGTTGCGGCTCTACGCGGCGATTCCACGTTCTGCGGTCCAGCGCTCCGTTCCGAGGTCGTTGAAGCACTCGAGCGTCGTCAAAAGTGCGGGGCCAAGCCCTGTCTTTTTCCTCGATGAGTTCCGCGCGTTGGGTCTCGTGTTTTATCGAGTGAATACGAGGAACGAGAGAAATATCTGCGAACGATGAGAAACGTGTTTCGATCATTGTCTCTTGCTGTCGTGGTGAGTTCGACGAATGGAACAGGACGCAACCTTCTCTCGACTGGAGAGAGATCCCGACAAGGCGCTCAGTTTCTGTGGTGTGTGGTGTTCCCGACGCTCCCGGAGGTAGCCCGCAACCATGATTTGGTAAGTGTCAGGATTCCTGACCAGCTGAAGAATATTTTCAAGCATAGCCGTCCGCTCTTTGTGAAGCTTGTGCTTGGGTATATGCAAATGAACCCGTACAATGGAGCCGACCCACTCGAGTACATGAACGAAATGGCCGATTCTCTGGCACCGCGATTTTGTAGCTTGAAAAGGCGATCGATTGAGTTCGTATTGGGACAGCTTGGATTGTTGCTCTGTTCAAGTTTTGAGCTGATCGACGATCGCGCAAATCTTATCGACAGTCACTTCGCTCGACTAAGTGAAGCGAAGGCGTTGGAGCTAGTCCTCGACGCGAATGACGAATTATTGAATGATGGCCGAAGGTGGAAGTGCCGATGTGTTTTTTCGCGGCCGCATGAAGATATGTTGTTGCATTTGGTCATGACGGGTGGTCGAGTTGTCCGTCCGCTAAAGCAGCCGTTGCACGCGATGATGAGTTCACCAAGTGTTCAACAATGGATGCACTACAATAACACTGGCCACCGTTCGAATGACGGGATGGATCTTGAAGCGCTTGTGACGGCGGCACTTGTTGTCGCAAGTCATCGCGGAGGTTTCGGTGGTATAGAACTCCCGACATTTTGGGGGGTGCTGTTGCACGAGTTGGGTATACGTGCATCGTCTGAGAGGGTGGAACTACCAGTGAACCTCCAGAATGCGGGGGCAAACCATCTACTGATTCCGTTTCTGTCGCCTCCGAATGTAGAATGGCCAGATTGGTTTCTGCGCGACTGGCAGAACACATCGGCCAAGTTTGACAACCTCTGTCGCTTTGTTAACGCTGATCGCATCGACTTCCGGACTACGTCGAACCTGTTATCTGGTGAATACAAAGATTACAGCAGTCTGGTAATGATCAATCCAATGTTGGATCATATGCCGGACGAATCAATAATTCACTTGGTGGTGACGAAGAAAATGGAGGAATCGTATTTTACTGGTGAATCAGCGTCGGCGTTCCTGCGCCAACAAAATCTCCAGTACGTCAACTTTTATCGCATCTCGAAAGAATTGGGGATACGAGATATTCGTGGAGTGAGCGACATCCGTCCAAGAGGAACTGATCCCAGTCAAGGTACCACAAGTCCTCGGGTTGACAAAGTAGTTTTCTGTATTGAGCTCGAACCGATAATGGCTCCACAAGTGACCAGGACGAGAGGATCATTTTGAACGACTCGGCTCAGTCAAACAAAAAATGAAGGCTGACATTTAACTGATTCGGTGTAGTGGAAGCAGAAGCACCAACAAATGCTTCGTGACGGAGAATCTCAGGGATGATGAACACCCGCCACTCCAAGCTCGCCTTGATAAATATAGTCGAGTCTCCACCACGGAGGTTTGTTTTTTCATGTCTTGGTTCACTTCTGTGTTTTTAGTGTCTGGAATTTGCTGCCAGAGATGTCCTCACGGCAGCAAAGCGAGCTGGATGCAGCTACCCAAGAGAAGATCACGGATCTTTTCGACAATGAAGGGATCTGGAATGCGGATGACACGGACGGCTACATCGTGCAGCTCTTCCAGGAGCTTGAGGCCGCTGGGGCCAACATCGTCACGATCAAGGATCAAGGCTGGAATTCGTTGCTGCACACGGCGTCACTGTGGAATCGCCCCAAGATCATGGAGGAGCTCATTCGCCGCGGTGCACCGCTGAACGAGAAGAACAAGAATGGACACACACCACTAGACTTGGCGATGCATTGGGGTCATTTCGATCTCGGCCAGCAGCTCCAGCACTACGGCGGCAAACACACGTGCGAGAAGGAGCGCGATATCGCTATTTCTCAGCGAGATTTGGCGCAGCAGGAACTCAAGAGTTGTGAGCTGGAGTATGAACACGCCGTAAGATCGCTCAAGCAAGCTAAGCAAGAACGAGAACAACTGCGGATCGAACGAGATCGTCTCGTGGTGCTACGAGCTCAGGTGGTTGAAGACTGCAGAGCTCTGAGCACGCAGGTGGAAGATTTCCGAACTGCAGTCGCGTCACTCACCAAAGAGCGCGATACGTTGCATATTCAAGTTGCTCAACTGCAGAACGAACTGGTTTGTGAGCAGACAGCAAGAAACAATGCTGTACAGAGCTGGAGGCTGGCCGAGAAAGTTATCGCGGAGTTGCAACAGGCACAGGAAGAGTGTCGAGATCGAGAAGAAGAAGCACTCCGGTTACGCAACGAAGCGATTCAAGACCGAGACGTGGCTCGTGAGCGAGCGATGGAAGCAGAACTAGACCAGGGGATCGCCAAGCAAAATCAACTTGAGGTCGAACGTGAGCGTGATCAGGCGATTGAGCAGTTGCTGGCAGGGGAAGCTGAAATCGCCCACGACAAAGAGAAGTGGCGAAAGCGAATCGCGAAAACGGAGCTGGAGCGCCGCAACATCCAGATCGAAATTGACAGACAGACGGAGCTACTACGTTGCGAGAATGCGAAACTGGAGAAGATGGTTGCTACCCTCACTGTGGTCGACACTCGACAACGAGCAGATCTGGAGCGAAATCAACTAACGACTCTAACGCTAGAAAAACAGTTGAGCCGGCAGCAGCACGAATTGCTGGTTGCAAGTGAGCAAACGTCGAAGCTGAAAGACCAGGTGGAGACTTTGCTGGAAGAACGACGACAGGAGCATAAAGCGTGGCGGACTCAAATGGAATCCAAGCTGAAGCAGGAGTATGCGGACAACCTCAAAACTATGCTGGAAGCGGTTGTCTCGACGTGGAAATCGCTTCAGAGCTGCCAGCAGGAAATGGCTACGCTCGGTTCGTCTTCAATTGAGCACCATCCCGTATCTCCATCGCGCACCCCAGCTATTATGTCGGCTATTTTTCAGACCCAACGCCCGCACACAAGCACGGCGGGTCTCCATTCTCCCGCCAAGTCCGGATTCCTGCCATTTCTACAGGAAGCTCCAACAACGGGGCTCAAGACGTCAACTTCCACTCCAGAACTATCCGAACCTTTGCATCTTTTTGCCATGAAAGCCGATTCCCCACAAACAATTTGTGATGACCTCGAGCAAACCATAAACAGCCATCGCGAGCACGCAGAAACCGCGTTGCAAGATCTCACTATCGGAGCAGCGTCCGAGCAGATTGTGCAGCTCTGTTTGTTCGTCCAGAAGTTCATGACTGATCTCTCAGCTTACATCGCTTCAAGCTTGCAACGTCTCAGGTTCGTCTTGCGTCGGCTAGTTGTTTTCTTCTCGTTGTCGCTCTAACGCAGTAGGTCGTTTTGATGGCGTTGTAGGAAGCAAACGCTAGCACAGGAAAAGATGATTGAGCGGAAGGGCGAACTCATCCAACGCTTCACGCACCACCGTCAGGAAAAGGCAAAGCGGCAAAACCCTGCTCGATTCCGGGAGTGCTCGGTGCGCCCACAGCTTTGAGATGTATTCGATCCTGAGCAACGTCTTTTTAAGTGGCGATGCAATGAGAACAAACAGGTAGCGCACCAAATGACGTCGGTCTGTGGTTTACTTTGATCATGTATTTGTCTTCACTAACTGATATCACGGGACGGGCGTAACGAAAGGGACGTCCAACCTTGCCATCTTCACTTATGTCTCGAAGAGTGACCACCACAAAAATAATACCAGTCCGTTGGCGGTAGGTTTCATGCGGTCGTACTGCACTCGAGCTCTATGAATATATTTTTTCCTGCTGCGCCATAGCAACCAGAGACCATCAGTCAGCCTTCTGCAAAAGGGAAGGATGGAGTCGATACGAAGCATCGGTAGCTTCGTTTCAAGGAGGAAGTCAAGCGTCTACCACGTGAATGGGAGATACGTCGACAAAATCAATGCAGACCTCTTCACGGCAAAGAGAGTACTGCTGTGTGTGTGGATGTTTGTCGGGGTCGTGCCGTTGATCCTGCAAGCTCGGAGTTACGCCAAGTTCATGGCACCGCACAAGATCACCCAGGATCTGGTCGTTCCCGATGGTGCAGCAATCGAAACGATAAATCTCCATGAACTATGCCCGGTGAAAGGATTGATGGTGGCTGGAGCGTGGTGGAACGTTGCAGTCACACACTATTACACTATTCCCGATGCTAAACTCTGTCACTTTGTCGTGCCGCAGTACAACATTCACGGAACGTATCTCCTCGAAGCTGAGAAAGTATCTCCATCTCCCACGACGCCATCAAGCTGCTCCAACGAAAGTTTTGCGTTCCACCACTACTTCTACCACGGGAGTATCGGCTACTACGCGTTTTACGAGGAGGCATCGGGCACGTACTGCTCGATTGACGAGACGGCCTATGTGGAGGTGAATGGCCTTGGAACCTACGACACCAATGGTTCACATTTGGCCAAGGATACTGGGGATACAACGTACAGGCGATCGTACTGGTATGGCTTGTTCGGTGCTGTCTGGATTGCATATCGGACGTTGCTGATGAGGCGAAGCTTCATTTCTTGCAAACGATATGGAAGAAGGAGCGACATCATGCAGCAGAAAATGCGGTTCAAAGATGCAATGGTGTACGTTCAGGAGAGCCTTCGACTGTCAGCACACGGGGCGAGAAATTATCACCGCGCTGCAATCCTTTATCTTCTGGTCGAGGGTCTCATGAGCGACTTGTTCATGCTCATCGCACAGGACGGCTTCATAGCGAAGGTGCAATATATATCACTGGGCTACAATTTGTCCGGAGTTCTCTCGATGCTTTTCGAAATGGTGGAGAGCATGAACTGGCTGAGCGAGAAGGCTCGCTGTCTGACCAAGCGGTTGCTTTTCAATTACGAGACAGCCTTGATCGGTGAATTTTGCTGCGCAGCGGCAATGCAATTCTATCTCACGCTGTTGAACCGATCGAGTCTCAAGCAGTCTCAGCCAGCAGCAGAAGCTGTTTCATACTACGTGTGGAGTTTGGTGGGTCATGGTGTCATCGTTCTCAGAATTGTTGCCACCATTCTATCGATTCGAGCTACAGGTGCCATCATTTCCGTCAAGTGTGCCTTCGGATCATTGAAGCTCTTCACGTCGCCTTGCAGTGTCGATACTGCACTAGGTGTCCGCTCCAAAATGATTCTTCTCAGCGGCTATGTATGGGAGAATGGCACACTTTGCTACAGAGTGGAGACTCTGAAGTCCTTTGGAATTATGAGCGTGGAGCAGGAAGACGAAAGGCAGTTTCTCGTTCTCCATAAACTACGTTGGTTGGGGATTCCGCGGCAAGATATGATTACCATTGGGGAAGTCGACGGAAATCGAGTACAACCTTGCATCGAACGACCATGTGCTGGCATTGTGAGCGCGTTTGGGATCCCGCTAGGAGGTCCGACGGATACATCGATATCGGCGAAACCAATGTCTGCTCGCCAATCGGTCTATCTCAGCTGACCCGTTGCAGTTAAAAACCTTGCTTTGCTTACAATATACGTGAGATATACATGTACCATCCAACCACGTATTGTTTGGCACAAAATGAGCTGAGCCGATGCAGTTAAAGGGCAACTTCAACGTTACAGGTCGCCGAAATAGCATCGACGGTAGCGCGTAGTGTTGTGGTTATGAAACGACTGCCATCGCTCTGTCACCTTGCTCAATTGCATTCTCGGCCGACTCGAGTCACGATGCCCGCTCCACTGACCTCCGAGATGTCTCGGCGAAGTTTAAGGGAACGTGGATACCCAGCAACAGGGTTCTTGTCACGGTGTCGGCTGTTTCAGGGGATTCCAAGTCACTACCCGCTGCGAACGCAAGTGCGCATGAAGCTTAAGTTCTCCAAGCTCGGAACGGCGTGGGAGGTATTCCAGACGTTCTTCGCTCTGTTGGTGTCAGCTGCATACGTGGTGCAGACATACGAGCCGTATGAAAGCCAGGTGCCCACATTCGACACTACCACCATGATAGTCTTCGCCTCGGACTATTTCCTCAACCTCTACTGCTGCGAGAATCGGTGGCAGTTCGCATTCAGCGTGAACGGAATTCTGGATGCGCTCACCATTTTCCCAGCTCTCGTGGATCAGTTCGGTGCCGGCTACGGCAAGTCCTTACCGTTCATCCGGTTCGTCCGAGTCATGCGCATGCTTCGACTTATCCGCGTTGTGCGTGTGGCTGGTTCGCAAACAGTGTCCGCCGTGCAGAAGCAAGTGTACACGATCATTCTCATGACGACCTGCTTGATCTTCGTAGCTGCTGGTATTTTCCACGCTGTTGAAAGCAACGAAGGTGCCCAGCCACATTTGACGTTCGGTGAGGCTCTTTACTTCATCGTGGTCACTATCGCTACCGTCGGCTACGGCGACATCGTGCCGGTCACGTCTGGTGGTCGTGCAGTAGCTCTGGGTGTCATCATCGTGTCTTTCACTATGATTCCCACTGAGATTTCTCGCCTCACTCACTTAATGGCACTGCAATCGCACTTCCGAACGACGTACCATCCGTCTGTTGGCAAGCCGCATATCTTGGTTGTCGGTCATGTCATGGAGCCGCGCAGTCTGCTGAATTTCTTCCGCGAGTTTTATCACCCAGATCGTGCCTTAGGATCGACTTCATTTACCGGCCTTGGTGGAGCACAACACGAGATCGACCCATCGATAGTCGAGCTCCCTTGTGTGATTGTTGGTCCGAAGGAGCCCACAGAGGAAATCATAACCCTGCTGGATCACCCTGTTCTCCAGAACCGAGTGACTTACATCAAGGGATCAGTGATGAGTGAAGAAGATATGTGTCGTGTAGGTGCCGATGCTGCGAGGGCATGTTTCGTCCTCGCTTCTAAGGCAGCACCAAACACCAACGAGACAGACGCCGAGACGGTCATGCGTCTGCTGGCGATTCGAAACTATAACCCAGACCTGCCGGTGTACACCCAGATTGTCAGTCCTGTCTTCTTGGACTACATCAACGGCGTCGACGCGGATCAACTCCTGTGCTTGGATCAAATCAAAATCAGCCTGCTAGCCAAGAGCTGCCTTTGTCCAGGGCTCGTAACGCTCATAAGCAACTTGTTCCGATCTTCGACTCTGGTCAACCGCGAGACCCTCACAAGCTGGGAACAGGAGTACGCTGAAGGCATGGCGCTGGAAGTCTACGCCACCACGCTACCGTCGGTGTTCCATGGTCTCACATTCAGCCAGGCGTGCGAACTTCTCTACAACATTTCGTATGGAGAAGTCATCTTGCTAGCAGTATACGAGCAAGCAAGCGCACCATCTTCGTCGATGTCAAACTTGAACAAAGCTCCCACCAATGAAAAACCGATACCACAACTGCGTAGGTGTTCGTGGACACACCAAGTGGAACACCCCGCGCAAATGCTGAGCAACCCGGGCAGCTCAGTTGTCATGCGTCCCGGTCAATTAGTCTACGTGATGAGCGAGAGTAAAAGGCTCACGCTCACAACGTCCATCTCCAACGAACTGAAGGCCTGGCTAGCCAAGGGGAATGTGTTGCCCACGCGAGGGTCAAAATATAACGCGATGTCGAAACATCCCCCACCGAAGCCGATACCGTCGCGGTCGACAGGATACAGTACGACGGAATCAGCAGAAACCAGGGTAGTGGAAGAAATGTTCATCGAAGAGGCCAAGTACCCGTCCACAGGCGAAAGCATCCAAAACCATATCATCGTTGTGTCCGACCTCGACATAACCTCCACAGTAGCGTTCGCGCAAATGCTGCGCCTGGAGCGCCATGTTCCGGGTAGTAGTGAGTATCATCCGATCATTTTCCTGTCGTGGTCTTCCCCCAAGATCGCCACCGCCACTTGTCGTGAGCTGCGCGAATTCGACGACATTTTTGTCATGCTGGCAACTGGAGCTTCCAAGCGCGAGCTGCTTCGCGCGAACATTCTCGACGCCAGCCGCTGCGTTGTGTTGGCTGACAAATCCAACATCCAGAATGTCGACGGTGAAGCTGTTGATAGTCAGACGATTTTTCATTACCTGGCTGTGTTGTCGATCCAGGCTGAATTTGGTATGGATACCACGTCGGGCCTCATGCCTATGGTAGAGCTGAACATGCCTCGCACGATGAAGATTCTCGACTCAACACTGAAAAAGCGGACAGCCTCGTCTTATCAGCACCGCCAAGAACTTGACTCCATTGTGATGACCACTGCCCCAATCAGTAATGTGCCTGTTGTGCCGTCGGATTTCCCCCCAAGTCTTTCGGAGCAACACATCACCGACGACGCCAGCGACTTCAAGCGAAAACTTGGTAAGGGAAATGTCGTCAAGAACATCTACTTGCGTGGGGCAGACAATATCAGCACTCTTGACCAGCAAGTGAAGTTGAGCAAGCGGATCAACACCAAACGCACACTTATCCGGCGTGAGCTTGAATCCACTCGACGGCATTACTTTGACGTGCGCAGATCGGCCCTACTGCCATTCTTTGCGGCAGGTTACGGGTTTTCAGATGACATATTCGACAACATGTTGTGCCAGAGCTTCTTCACGCCGGGGATGATACGCTTGATCTACGAGCTCCTGTTTTCTGAGAACGGTCGCCCTGCAGCTCTATCGGGGGATGACAGAAACTATTCCTCGTGCACCGCAAGCTCGATAGTGCAAATTCCAGTGCCGTCCAGGTTTGTTCAGAGAACTTTTGGCGAACTCTTTCTGCATCTGCTCTCCACCAAGGAAATTGTTGCCATCGGTCTCTACCGCGGCACTGGCACTCCATATCAGTTGCCGTACGTGGCCACAGGTCCCGATAGTGACACGATTCTAGTTGAAGATGACTTGGTATTTGTCCTAGCGCACCCAAATGCACTGAAGACTGCAAAACAGACACGGCAGCAACAGAAATCAGACCCGTTTCCGGGCGCGTCAAGCCACAACCACGTTAAATTCTACGAGAGGGAAGACATTACCACACCGACTGCAGTGAAGGAATCGCCAGCGACATCATTGCCACCGTTGGCAGCAAACCCAAGGGGGGCTGCGCTCTTCCGAGGAAACTTCAATTAGGAAGAAGACTCTGATATTCATATGGTATCTTCATGCTTTCGTTGATCTGATCGCTTCACACCGAACATGCGCCGCTGAGACTATTATCAACTGAAGAGCTTCTTCAAGATGATATCACTGTTTGTAATGCTGGTTCCACCCAGAATAATTTGATATTTGGTGTTGTCGCTCAAAGCATCATGAACTTCTTGAATCTACAGCAAAGTTCACAAGTTAGCACCTGGTCCACACATCCACAACAATGCACAACTTCGCATAAGGTTACATGTACCTCTTCAAACGTGATTCCTCCCACTACAAACACAACAAGCACATTTGAGTCACCCAGCAACCGACTGCCGTTGGTGCCACGTTTGCCACTGCCATTCCCGCTCCCCGCACCAAAACCAAATTTGCTAAAGCCACTCTTTAGAAGGTCGATGCCTGCTCGTGTCAGCTGTTCGGATGCGTCGACAATCTATGAAAAGATTAGGATAATGAATGAAACCTGACTGGTTAAAACAAACTTCAAATAGGACGTACTTGCTCGATTCCCGCAATAGGCACTGCCGAAGGATCCACAATGGAGCTACAGAGCTGCGCAATCAATGAACTTGGTGAATCTTCTGTCTTAGACATGGTTTCTTTGTCCGTAATGTTCACAAATTGCTGTGCGCAATCCTGGAGTAACAATGGCACAGTGCAAAATTGTCTCGTCAGCAAAAGTCACCAATTCTATACCCTCTCTTCAGATATACTGTAGATCCATTACCTTGAGAGGGTTCATCAAGCTTTCCACATAAGTTTCGATAATTGACTTCGCCTCTATGAGCTGGAAGTCGCTGTTTCCGCTATCAGGAATTTCTTTTGACCCGGTCGGTGAATTGCTACCGTCATTCCAATCCCAATCATCACCTCCGGTATCCACTTGCTCTGAAGGAACACGCCCAGCATTCAATCCTTCCAGGTTGATGTAGGGGGATAACTGGATAAATAGCTCAGGAACTGCAGCCTCCACGGATACCGGATCTGTTCTTGCAGCCTAATTAACGCATGGGAGCAAGAGCATGTAGTTAGTGGTGGCTGGATTAGCGCAACGAGATAAGAAAGCACATAGTCTACCTGCAGAACGCTCTCGACGAGGGCTTTTTGCACCATTTGGATGGTAAAGTCTTCCAGCGTTACGCCAGATGAGAGCGCAAACGCATGCACCAGTAGGGTTAACAACTCTTTCAGAGGGATAATTTCCTCTCCAGATACCGAGGCACCTGACTGCACCGTAGACATCTGACGCTGAATGACATCAGCAACTTCAGGGATGATCCACTCGCGTCCACCTTGCTTTTTCCGAAGCTCAAGCTGGCGTACGGTGCGCTCACGGCATTTTTCCCACAGCTTTTGCGACTGATCCATTCGCTCCAGCGTTTCCAGTACGATCACCCCAAGCTCAACTAGCGAGCTATACTCGAGATTGGTGGGTTCGCCAGCCTCTAAGATCTTGCTGATTCGGCGGAGGACCACATCACGCCCACGCATTTTCTCTCCTGGTCTACGCGTGACCGCAGTCTTCTGGATTTTGCCTTGCTGGAGCAGAGACTGCTCCACAGCTTGAAGCCGCTTATCCAAATCACGCAGCGCGAGCTTTGCCGGTCGGAAAGCCAGAGATCGGAACACATTGGAGCCGCTGGGTATCGTCGGATGGCACAAACTAGCGCCGCCCTTCCACTGGATCTGGGAAACGAAATCCGACGTCCGATACCCAACTTCATCGAGTGTGGCAGTCAGCGGCGCCGATACCGACAACGGTGTCGGCTCGCAACCGTGAATCGGGAAAATTTCTGTTACGTTCAGCATCGCTCGCTTCTACAGTCAAGCACAGCAGACGTTAACGCTAGAGTCTCCCCGTCAGTACAGCAATAATCCCATGGTTATCATACCGAAGCGTTGCCTTCAGCAGTATTCTGTCCAGCAGTCTGCGTCGGTGTTTGGGGCAGCAGCGCGAGGATGCGGTCGAGCAGAGAGCTCCCAAACGAGCACGGGGTCGCCAAGTCACTCGTCCTGCACTTTCAAAGTAAAAAAAAAATCACTCAATCAGGTCAAATTCATCAACAAGAAGAGCAAAAAATCACAGTAGATATAGACAAATCCCTCGTCCGCACCGATCAACAATCACCAACGCAGCCCCCTGTCGACCCTGCAGCGTCTCCTCCTCTTGCATCTCATTGAGGATCCTCAGCAACGTGTGTCCGATCTTGAGCGACGTCGCGCCCAGCGCGAAGATCCGCTCCTTCACGTCCAGCCGCGCGCCGAGCGTCACCTCCGCCAGCGTGTAGGCCAGCAGCCTCATGGCGCGTCTGAAGGCGCTGGGGATGTGCACCGGCAGCACGTCCCTCACGTTCTTGTACTTGTTCAGCCCCTCCGTCGCTGTTCCTCTATTGGTGGGCGACGTCGGTGACGCCGCGGCGTCCTCCACCTGGTGCAGCAGCAACGGGAACGCCGCCGCACACGTCGCATGCGACAGCACGAAGACCGACGGCTCGGGCGTCGGCGTCTTGTTGGACAGCAGCGGCACCACGTTCAGCGGCAGATGCAGCACCTGCACGCCGCTGCGTTCCACGTCTGCGTCGTCCCAGTCCCATTCTTCCTCTGATTTGGGTCCGTTTTGGGTCGGAGTGACCAATTTCTTACCCAATTCCGCCGCGAAGGCCTCAAACTTCATGGCATTGGGCGCGCGCGCGCCTGCGGCGCCACCGCCGCCGCCGAAGTCGTAGCACTCGTGCGCGCGCTCCGAGAGGCTGCTGCAGACCGTGACGCGCCGCGCGACGCCCAGCGCCAGCAGCCGCGTGAGCGCCGCCTCGTAGTCCCATAGGAAGCCGCTTAGCAGCAGCACCAAGTGACCAACACTCTCATTTTCGTCCAATAGCAGCAAAGCGCGCAGCTGCGCGGCCGACGCGCACTCCAGCAGCCGCTCGGCCGCCAGCACGTTGCACACGCCCAAGTCCCGCAGCAGCAGCGGCAACGCGCCCGCCCAGCGCAGACTCTCGACGCAGCCGCTCTCGGCGCCCACGACGGCGCCCTGCAGATGCTCGGCGGCCTGCAGCACGCCGCTCAGCACCAGCTCCTCCGCCACGTTCACTACCGCCATTTTGGGTCTCGGAACCAGATCGCAGATCGCAAAATTAGTGTATTAATTGGTGTGGTACACATGATAAAGATGGTGTGAAGTACGTAATTTGTGGTTGTGTGCATTTTGTGTGGGACCATTTTGATTAGCGGTGGCGGAGCAGAGTTGAGTTGCAAGATGAACAAGGGCAAGATGGTGATTTTGGGCTTCGGCGTCACGTTGGTAGGCGTCGCAGGTGCGTTGCCTTCACGCTGCATTGATGATGGATCTATAATGTCTGCTCTTGGCATCAATGGGACTAAAAAGGTGTATATGTATCTATTGGTATTGAGCAGGAGCCCTCGGCATCTACTTACCGCGATACAGCAGCATGGCGCAGCAGGGCCGCGAGCGCACGTCGAGACGCCGCGAGGCCGTGGAGAAGGGCGAGGAGGAGTCTGCGCCGGAGAAGGCGCCGTCCTCCATGTGGAAGAACATGGACAAGAAGCGGCGCGGCGAGTAGAGAGAGACAGGGAACTTGGTCACGCCCGGCTCCAGGGTTCTCAAATTGGGTTTTAGAATATTTGGGTTTGGGTATTTTAGCTATTTTACCCACCCACCTCGATTCCCTGTGGTTTTGGGGTTAATAACAGTCCTTTAGTCACTTGACATTTGTATACTGTATGTGTCCTATCTCATCATTGGTGTGTAGACTGTGTACGAAGCGTGCTGATGCAGCCAATACAAAATTCAAGCTTAAAGTATGATTTGAAAAATCCATACCCACCCACCTCGTCTCTGAAAATGGTTCTTTAGAACCCTGCCCGGCTGCTGTTGGGGTCGATGGAGCGCACTTTGGCGATCACGCGCTTGGGGATGGCACCCAATTCGCTGTTGGGCACGTAGCGACCGCCCTGCAGGATCTGTGCACGCGATAATAGGAGCGTCATTATATCTGTCTAGGAGCTGGAATGAAAACAAACAACAAAACCACGTACGGTGCCGACTTTGAGCACGCTGTCGCAGTGCGCGAGCTTGCCGACGGACGGGAGGCAGAGCGTGGCTGCGGCGCACACTTTCTTGCCGAAGTAGGACGCTGAGCCGCTGGGCCCGAGGAAGAAGAAGGACGAGCGCAGGTTCGGACTCGCGGTCTCAGCCCCGCGGTAGATCCAGCGAGTGAGCCAGCACGGTGACGCCTCTTCCTGTGAACGAGAGAGAAACGATGTTAGCAGTGTATTTGGTGGGGGCTTCAAGCAGAACAGTTTGCGGCGTACGGCTTCGGCGGGCTGGCCGATGTTCTGGATCTCCTTGACGATCGCTACGAGGTCCCACATCGTCGTGAACCGCGCTGGGAGGAGGATGTCCTGCATCAAATGGTCTCCAAAGTAGCAGATGCGCTGGGAGGTGGGGCTTTGTGTCAGGGTGTGTTGGGAGTTGAATCTGCTGCAGAAGGGAGGTTGAAACGCACCTGGTCTTTTTCGACGGTCAGATGGGTGGAAGTCGGTCTCCGTGCGTTCTCGCTGAAGAAGGTCATGAGTGTCTTGACGTTACCGTGAGCGTAAATCTTACGGCGATGCAGCGTCTTGACGACCTTTTTCGGGGCACGACCTCCTACTGATTCGCCATTTGCTACACCTTCCACGTTCAGTTCCTGGCATACACCAGCAAACAACAAGTTAGAAAGATGAGTGCCAGAAACAGGTTCGTGGCTTGGCGTACGGAGAAGAACGCGTCGTTGAACTGGTCGAAGAAAACCTCCTTGTTGGCCTCCGTGACCACGAGGTCGAAGTAGTTCATCCAGTTTCGGCCCACTGCGAACTGCATCACAGTATTGCAATGCGTCCACGATCCGTTCGTGAGAATGAAAAGCTGCTTGCCGAGGTTTGTCTTGAGCAGCTCGAGTAGCGTGATGATGTCTGCATTCGGTTGGATAAGCAGGTCTGGAGAGGTGGTGATTGTCTTCCAGAAAGCTCCAGCGTAAAACGATCGCGCAGCCTTGAGGGCGAACCCACTCAGCGATACATACACGACCTTGTTAGCGAGGAAGGGGTCGTTCGGGTTGCCTTGAGGCTGGTCGATAATATCCGGGACAAGATAAAGTGAAGCTCCAAGCTCTTCCGTGACAATCTACCAGCGACACAAAACACGATTAATTTGAATTCCCAAGCTCAAGACCATCAACTATGTAAGTCTGCTTACCACTCCAGAATCGAAGGCGTCAACGATCCACGCGTACAGAGGGGCATAGATGATATCTGCCGCTGTATGGAGGTGTATCAGCTTCGATGAACCACCCAGTAAACCGCAAAGGTTGTCATCTTTGGTGACGGTGTTGCCGTACAACACACTGACGCTGTAGTATGAAATTTCATGGGAGCCATGATAGGCACGCTGGATAGAGCCATCCTCCCCTAGGTGCAGAAAATTACCACGAGTTGTATCGACGACAATTCCGCGTTGAGCAATTGAAGGCAGCCACTCAGCAGGGGGAACAGTGCGGAGACCAGCGAAGTTTTTCTGGAGCTCTTTGGTAGCTTGGGTGAAACTCGTTCGCAGCAGATACGGAAGGCGATATTCCACGAGCGTATGGTCCACGTCGAACCCAATCCAGGAGTAGTGCGAGTGGTGGAAGATATCTCGTTGGTGTTGGTTCACCAATGGCTCATAGATATCTCTTTGGCGGGCTATCGTGACCGCTTTCAGCCGCATTCGTGTGATGTTCTCCATGTACAAGTCCAAAAAGGCCTGGGTGTGCATGCTTACACACTTGGTCCAGAAGGCTTCAAGCTTGTCGTTCGTCAGCCAGTCGGCGTGTGGTTGCTTGATGCAAGCGACAAACTCTGTGCTCGTTCTTGTCTGCAACAACGCTTCTTTTCGCCACGCTAGGTAGGCCTGACGCGCGCATCGCAACAAGGTCAGTAATAAATACTAGTAGTATTGCCATATTTCATTCAGCTTCTTACCAACATTGCTGACACAAGCGCTACACAGCCTCTAACGAGCACGAGGTCTAAGAATCGTACGCGCAGTACGAGTGGTAGAGTGTCAGAAATGAAGACCTGAAACAGCATCCAGACAACGTATCGGTCGACGCCGATCGATAGCATGTGCTTATAAATGCTCGGATCACACAATTGGATGCACGACTCGAAGACATCGGTGTAGATAGCGTACGATTCCGTCCCCGTGGGAATACATGGACGACGGTTGGATGGGACCTGGTCGCGATAAAGGATGAAGGAGAGTACTTTTCCTGCCTCTGCGTTGGCTCGGAGCTCGGAAGCAATGATCAGACACAGCTGCTTGATCTGCAAAGATAGCTGTCAGCAAAAGTTGTACTTCGAAGTAGTATTTAGAGTTGTAACAACGCAGCGTACAATAATGTTGTTGTACGTGTTGACTTGAATCGGAAGTCCAGCGATCATCGCCTCTATGATCTCGGGTACTCGAGTATCCTGGGATATCTGAGGAAACGAAGTATCATCTTCGCTTGTTACTCCTTCAACCTCCGGGAGCTTACTCGAAGCTCCACTGCCGTGGGATGACATTGTCATGCGCCTAGTAGAGAATTCAAAGTTCTGATTTCCAGCAACAATAATTCGTCAGCCCTGCACAAGTTTTGCTGTGATTTCGAGCGCTCACCTGGCCAATAATGGATTTTGTTTTCTTTTGCACTTCAACGTCCACGATCTCTAACCAGATCTTACGCCGCCGCATAGCGAACGACAGACCTTGTCGAACTTGAATGGACACATTGTGCGCGCTCATGCCGCGCCATATGATGAGATCATCGCTCAAGCTTCTGCGCTTTGACAGCATAACTTTGTGGCTCTGGATATCGGACGACTGTCGGGCGCCATCTATTTGAAGAAATCACAATCGGCTAATTGTGAATAAGATGCGGCAGTATCAATAATTGTCATAATTTCCCACACCAAAATTAATGTTGGGACCTTGTCATTTTTCGTTAAAAGCATTTTGTCTGCATGTATTTTATTAATAAAAAATACATGCAGATCTGTTTGTTTCATACTTAGAATCGATCAGGTATCATCGTCTCAGCTCGAAATCATCACCTGCAGCCATTTCGCTGATGTCATCGTCCAGCACAGCTGACCAGAAGAATCCGAGCGCATTCAGCTGCACGCGATCGATTTCAATGAAGTCTGCGAATCGCTTCCTTCTTACGGGGTTTGTGGCCAGTTCCCCCAGCTTCAATCCACGCGATGCCTCTGGCCACGGGTCTTCCGATGGTACCACGAAATCAGCCGGAACGTCAGCATTTCCAAACGCAAGCACATAAGTAGTCAATGCAGGTAGTACTCCGTGCTCCCACTTGGCAGCGGTTAAGTTCCACACAAACCCGATATGATCCAACTTGTCAAAGTCCCGCGCAACTTGTCGGAAGAAGTCACCTCGGTTCCGAATATTCTGTGCTATGTAGCCAAGTCGAATGCCCCATGTCGACTGTGGCCACGGGCCCTCTTCAGGCACAACAAAGAGCGTGGGGATGCTGCAGTCTCCGTAGACACGATGGTACGTCTCGAAAGCTGGCAGAATGGTTTCTTCCCACTTCTGGTCGTTGGTGTTAAGATAAAACCCCAACTCCTCCAGCTCCTTCCTGTCACGATCCACGTACTTGGAGAACGCCGAGATCGCTCGAATCCGGTTCACCATCGCTCCAAGCCGAAACCCTCTTAACCCTTTCGGCCACACATGCCCCTCGTCTTCATCTTCACCAACCACAAATTTTTGGGGAACATCACAGTGACCATAGAACTCTTGATACTGTCTCAGAGCTGGCATGAACATCACGTCCCAATTGTAGTCCGCCACGACCCACACGAACCCAATGTCGTCGAGGTCCTGAATCTGGTACTCCGCCAAGACTTCCCTTTTCCGACGTAGATATTCGACATGAGAGCCCAATTTCAGTCCCCACGTGGGCCTCATCCACTGCGGATCTCCCTGGGGTACCACGAAGCTTCGTCGCACCAGTAGGTCGCCCTCAATTTTCTTGTAAGTTTTCAGCGCGGAAAGTGAGACTTGGTCCCACTGGAAACGCTTCCAGTCGTGGATTTTGGGAAACCCGACGGCATCCAATTGGCGGCGAGTTTCCTCGATTTCTGGCGACATTTTATGGCTTGAAGTGTCCACAAACTTGCGGATCTCACGCCCCAAATTCAGGCCACGCGTGTCTTCCGGCCATTGAGAGGTGGCTGCGTTCTGGGGCTCATTCTGGGGAACCTGGAAGGTATAGGGCACCAAAAAATGGTCATTCTGCTCGTGGAAGACCCGCAGAGCAGCAGACAGCGACGAGAAGGGCTCGGGGCGGCGTCTGGAGCTCAGGAAGCGCCGGGCGCCGAGGACCACCTGCTGCATGGACTGTCAATTCGAAACTGTCGTAGTAATCGAGATATGATTCGCTGCTGTACTGAGATATTTGGGTATTTAGTTTTGACGAATGAAATCCCCTATCTATTGTGAAAGTTGCGCTAGAAGTCAGTGATAATGAGCGGCGCTGGTGATGAGGAGGTGACGGCGGCGGAGCAGCAGCGCACGCTGAGCGTAGTATCTACGGTGGTATCCGTAGTGGCTGCCGTGTTTCTAGGTGGAGGTGAGCTTCTACTGCATTTATATCACTTTATTTTGTGACGGTATAGAGTTGACACATATTCCTATTGTGATAATGTGTCGTAGGCTTCTACTACGGCATGACCAAGCAGCAAAAAGCGCTGGCTGAGGAGGAGAAGAACGCTGGCAAGACGGCGGGTAGCAAAAAAGAGTTCAAGCCCAAGCCGGCCACTTTTTTCGAGAAAAAACTGGCTCTGGACAAGCCTCTGGCGCCCACCACGACAGCCTGGAAGGCGCTTTTCGGGGTGACGCTTGTGTCGGTCGCGGGTTGCTGTGTGGTGGTGGGCGGAGCTGCTGCTGCGCTCGGAGTCAGCAATGTGAGAGCTGCAGAGGTTGAATGATGCAGTTTTGAAGAAAATTTGCACTAATCTATTGTCATTTTTTGATAGATGACGGAGCTCCGCGAGCGCCTGCAGAAGACGCCACGCTCTCAGAAGAATGCGATGGATATTCAGTCGAAACGACTTGACTTTGAAGGACTAGGCGAGGTGAAAAGAGAAGTTCTGGACGTCATCGCTGATGAAGTGAAAGAGGATGGACTAAAGGGGGGCAAGTGAATTGTTGTTTGAATCGGTGTCCAGGGCTGCACAAAATACAATTCGATATTGATTGCTTCAGTGCTTCAGTCTTCGCCAAGATATGGCTATTGTTTTCCACTAATTAATGTACCCACCCCTATCGCCGAGATAAAACTTCTGAAATGATAAACCGAGCAAAATGCAGCGATCACCCAGTGTACACATATTATGAATTGAACACGATTGTTGGAAAGCCAGCTACGCCTTGCCAACAAGTTGATGAGGTGGTGATAACACAAATAAGGCGGATACATGTACGTATGTTGCTCCAAAACGAACGATGGTGCTATGGGGTGGCTGAAATAAGCCACAGATGCAGAACTATGGATCGGCATTTCCGTGCTTGTCACGTGAAACCCACTTTTGAAGTGCTTCGAAGTGAGTTAGATGGGCTGCGGGGACTGTATTCATAGTTATGCATCAGAAATATCGTTTCATCATCGCGATTCTGCTGGCAAACTTGTCGATAATAAGCAATAATCACTGCGAAGTTCTAAGGCTCGTGTTTTTATTTTCTGTAGGAGGTTTGTGGTTGAGCGCATTCTTGTATCCCTGCCATTAAGAAGTACTACGAAGTAATATTAATCGGCGATATTCCAGGCTGCGACAGAGGAACGAAGGACGTGTAATGAGGACGGGGTGGAATTTGCTTAGCTCAGATATGGCAGTTGGCGAGCAAAAGTCCGTTTCGTCACTACCGGTGGTTCTTGCGCTGCATCTGTTGGACCTCCTAACGATTTGTCGAATACACTCACGACTCCAGTACAGGGCCGCTCGATGCAAGGTTGTACTCGGTTTTCGAAAACTTCGCCGATAGCGATCATATCTTGTCGAGGAATTCGCAGCCAGTGTAGTTTGTGGATAACGAGAAAGCTTACTTCATCTTCTTCCTCCATACTCAGTATCCCGAACGACTTTAGCGTCTCAATTTTGTAGTGGAGCTCGCCATCCTCCCACACATAGCCACCCAGAAGAATCATCTTCGACCGTACTCCCAGCGCAGTGTCAACACTGCAAGCGGTTGTGAAAGGTTTCAATGACCCAAAAGTGCATCTAACCGCAATGATGGCTCCTGTAGCTCGAATCGCTAGAATGGTGGCAGCTATTCCGAGAACAATGATACTGTGGCCGGCCAAACTCCATAGATAACATGACACAGCCTCCGCTACTGGTTTCGACTGCTTTAGACTTGATCGGTTCAACAAGGTGAGATAAAATTGCATAGCTGCTGCACAGCAAAACTCGCCGACCAAGGCTGTCTCATAGTTGAAGACCAGTCGCTTGACGAAGCAGCGCCACCGCTCAGTCAGCCAATTCATGCTCTCCACCATTTCGAAAAGCATCGAGAGAACTCCGGACAAATTGTAGCCCAGTGATATATATTGCACCTTCGCTATGAAGCCGTCCTGTGCGATGAGCATGAACAAGTCGCTCATGAGACCCTCGACCAGAAGATAAAGGATTGCAGCGCGGTGATAATTTCTCGCCCCATGTGCTGACAGTCGAAGGCTCTCCTGAACGTATACCATTGCATCTTTGAACCGCATTTTCTGCTGCATGATGTCGCTCCTTCTTCCGTATCGTTTGCACGAAATGAAGCCTCGCCTCATCAGCATCGTCCGATATGCAATCCAGACAGCACCAACCAAGCCATACCAGTACGATCGCCTGTACGTCATATCTCCGGTATCCTTGGCCAAATGTGAACCATTGGTGTCGTAGGTTCCAAGGCCATTCACCTCCACATAGGCCGTCTCGTCAATCGAGCAGTACGTGCCCGATGCCTCCTCGTAAAACGCGTAGTAGCCGATACTCCCGTGGTAGAAGTAGTGGTGGAACGCAAAACTTTCGTTGGAGCAGCTTGATGGCGTCGTGGGAGATGGAGATACTTTCTCAGCTTCGAGGAGATACGTTCCGTGAATGTTGTACTGCGGCACGACAAAGTGACAGAGTTTAGCATCGGGAATAGTGTAATAGTGTGTGACTGCAACGTTCCACCACGCTCCAGCCACCATCAATCCTTTCACCGGGCATAGTTCATGGAGATTTATCGTTTCGATTGCTGCACCATCGGGAACGACCAGATCCTGGGTGATCTTGTGCGGTGCCATGAACTTGGCGTAACTCCGAGCTTACAGGATCAACGGCACGACCCCGACAAACACCCACACGTAAAGTAGCGTTCTTTTTGCCGTGAACAGTCCTGTTTCTTCTTTTGTCGCTTCGATCTTGTTAATATATTTGCCGTCCCTGGCGTAAACACTGGACATCCTTCTCGACGAAGTTTGGATCAAGCTCCCGACACTTCGTAGCGATCTCATCGTACGCGGCATACCCAGTTGATGTCGGACAGAACACTCGAAAGCTAAATCTCTAATGAAGTCGTTGTCGGACAAGGACTGGCGATAGCATCCCATGAGCGCTCGCCTATTGTTGTCCACTGCGTCGGTTTCACTGCAAGCTACAACAAGGCATACCGTCCATGAGCCGCTGGGCTTACTTCTTCTATCTAACAACTCCGCGTATTTGCAGTTTCACACACACAAAAACTGATACTAGTGTTGGCTTGAGCTAACAAGGCTCCTGCGGCATAAATATATTTGAAATTAGATGAACGATCGGTGGTAAGTGACCAGATAATATAATACATAGTTGTTCATGTAGGACGCTACCGGGTAAATTTTTGCAAGGGTCGGGCCTGACTTTTAGTCAGATAGTCGGATTTTTAAATACAAATTGACACCAGCGTCCAACCCATCGTTCGGTATCCCTCCCGAAAACCACCGACCAAAAGTCAGACCCGACCCGAGTGCGACCATGTAAAAAGTTAACCACGCTACCGCTATTCAGCCTGAGTGGCGGGGGTAATTTGGAGGGCAAACGCGTGTTTCACCATTAGCGGTGGTACATGCAGTCGGCCTGGCGGACCTCCTAGGGTTTTCCCGAAAACGCTCATAATGCCAGTGCTGGGTCGCTCAGAGCAGGCTTCCACTCGGTGGTCGTGAACTTCACCGATGACGATCATATCTTGTCGAGGAATCGCCAGCCACCGCAGTTTGTGAAGAACGAGGAACTGCCTTCCATCATCATCGTCCATACTCATCATTCCAAAGCACTTTAACGTTTCAGCGCTGTAGCGAAGCTCGCCATCCTCCCACACGTAGCCAGTCAGAAGTATCATTTTGGAGCGGACTCCCAGCGCAGTATCAACACCGCATGCTGTAGTTAATGGCTTCAATGACCCGAACGTAAATCTAACCGCAATGATGGCCCCTGTAGCTCGAATTGTGGTAATCGCAGCAACAATGTCCAGCACAATAATGCCATGTCCTACCAAGCTCCACACATAATACGACACAGCCTCGGCTTCTGGCTTTGATTGTCTAAGGCTCGAACGATTCAATGATGTGAGATAGTACTGCATCACCAGTGCACAGAAGAATTCGCCTACCAAGGCAGCCTCATAGTTGAAGAACAGGCGCTTAAGGAGACAACGCCACTTCTCGCTGAACCAATTCATACTCTCCACCATTTCGAAGATCATCGAGAGCACCCCCGACAAGTTGTAGCCTAGCGAAATGTACTGCACCTTTGCAATCAAGCCATCCTGTGCGATCAACATGAACAAGTCGCTCATAAGACCCTCGACTACGAGGTACAAAATTGCCGCACGATGATAATTTCTCGCCCCGTGCGCTGACAGTCGCAGACTCTCCTGAACGTAGACCACAGCCTCCTTGAGCAGCATTTTCTGGTGCATAATATCACTTCTTCGTCCGAAACGTTTGCACGAGATGTAGCTTCGCCTCATCAACATCGATCGATATGAAATCCAGACCGCTCCGAACAAACCATACCAGTACGAACTCCTGTACCGTGCATCGCCCGTGTCCTTCGCCAAGTCTGCGCCATTGATGTCGTAGGTTCCGAGACCATCCACCTCCACATACGACACTTGATCATTCGCACAATACGTGCCTGACGCTTCCTCATAGAACGCATAGAACCCGATACTTCCGTGGTAGAAGTAGTGATGGAACGGATAGCTCTCATTGGAGCAGCTTGCTGGCGTCGAACGGGATGGAGAAACTTTATCGACTCCGAGCAGATACGCTCCATGGATGTTGTACTGTGGCACGACAAAGTGGCAAACCCTTCCTACCGGAACAGTATAGTAGTGCGTGTCCACGACGTTCCACCAGGCCCCAGCGATGATGAGTCCTTCGACTGGGCAAATGTTCTCGAGGTTCGCCGTCTCGATTGCTGTGTCAGCGGGGACGACCAAATCCTCGGTGATCTTGTGCGGCGTCATGAACTTGACGTAGCTTCTGACCTGAAGGAGTAACGGCACCAGCCCGACACACGCCCACACACAGAGCAGGATCCTCTTTGCTGTGAACGGGGTCGTCTCTTCACGTAGTGCTTTGGTTTTGTCAACGTAGTGGCCATTCACGAAGTAGACTTCGCAGTGTGTGGGCTGAAATGAACCTACTGACACTTCGAACGGACCGCATCGAGCGAATATGCCGCATCGTGTTGCTCCACGCCCGACAGCTCTCAGAACACGAACTTTTACAGCCCACGTGCCTGATAGCTGGTTCAGGCCACAAGGGTGTATATATATATCCATAGAGCACACGAAACCTACCATCGATTTATCAGAATGATGCTTATCAGATGATGAAACTCTGGAAGTTGAAGTTGCCTTTTTACCGTATCCAGTCAGTTTTGTGTCAATCCTTACGTGGTCCACCCCACATCCACTGTCAAAACGCATCACCCTATCCAGATTCATATCAATATCTCATTTTCGTACGAATCAATCGCAATGATGCTACGCAATGTGTGGCTGCGCCATGGCGCCTCGGCCCGGCGGCTGTCGACCACGGCGGTGCCTTCCGCGTCGGTGACCGAGGCCATGGAGCGGTTCCAGAGCGTGCCCAAGTTCCAGCAATACCCGCACTTCTTCCCCGTGACCATGTCCCTGCAGGAATATCAGAGCAAGTTCGAGGCGCTGGAGCCCAAAGCTCGTTGCACGGACGAGAGCGTCGCGTTGGCGGGTGAGTTCATGTCAATACTCGCTTCAATTGCAATAAAATATATATTGTAATATTTATTTTATTGGCTGTGTGAATGGCAGGACGCATTGTGGCTATCCGTCACGCCAGCAAGAACCTCGTGTTCCTGGATCTGCAGAGCGACGGCCACACGGTGCAAGTTTTGTCCGAGGTGAAGCACTTCGAAGGTCGCGGAGACGAAGCTGCTACGGGGGACAATGAGGCCGTGAAGAAGGAGTTCAGGACGTTGCACGAGAGTCTGCGTCGTGGCGACATCATCGGAGTGAAGGGCTTCCCGGGCAAGTCGGGTAAGGGGGAGCTCAGTATCGTCCCGAGGCAGTTGGAAGTGTTGGCACCTTGCATCCAGCCCTTCCCGAACAGTAAATACGGCATTAAGGAGCTGGTGAGTGCGGTGGATTTCAGGTGGTTTGTTGGTATTGGGGAGTTGGCTGACCTGGCGATTGGGCGTTGATAGGAGATCCGATTCCGCAAGAAGTACCTGGACTTGCTGACGAACCCAGGCGTGCGACCGATTTTCGAGACGCGTGCGAAGGTGGTGAGAGGGATTAGGAGATACCTGGAGGACCGGAACTTCATGGAGGTCGAGACTCCGATGCTGTTCTCGGCAGCGGGTGGTGCAGCTGCACAGCCATTCGTGACCAGCTCGCGGGCGCTGGGGAAGGACTTGTACCTGCGCATTGCGCCCGAGCTGTTCTTGAAGCAGTTGGTGATCGGCGGCTTCGACCGCGTTTTCGAGATCGGCAAGGTCTTCCGCAACGAGGGCATCGACGCGACGCACAACCCGGAGTTCACGATCTGCGAGTTCTACCAGGCGTATGCTGACTACAACGCGCTCATGGACACGGCAGAGGAGATGATCTCGGGCATCGCCAAGGAGGTTACCGGATCGTACAAGATCCAGTATCCGATGGAAGAGGCGGCGGAGGAGGGCGATGAAGATGAGCCTGCTATGGTAGAGATCGACTTCACGCCGCCCTTCAAGCGGCTCCCGATCCTTGAAACTCTTGAAGAGTGCCTCGGCGAGAAGCTGCCTGACGTCAACTCCCCAGGTGATGCACGATTGCACTCATGATGTGTGTAGATTGTTGTGCTCACTATGACTGCTTCTCATGCTGCAGACTCGATCCCGGCACTACTGGAGCTGTGCGAACGCCACGATGTGGAGTGCGCCAAGCCGCACACTTGCACCCGCCTGGTGGACAAACTCATCGGCCACTTCGTCGAGCCCAAGTGCGTGAACCCGACGTTCCTGTACAACCACCCGACATGCATGAGTCCGTTGGCCAAGGCGCACCGCGAGCAGCAGGGTGTGACCGAGCGCTTCGAGCTGTTCGTGGCGGGCAAGGAGCTGTGCAACGCGTACACGGAGCTGAACGACCCGTTCGATCAACGCCGGCGGTTCGCGACGCAGCAGGCGGATCAACAGCGTGGCGACAGCGAGGCACACGGCAAGGACGACGAGTTCTGCACGGCACTCGAGTACGGCCTGCCGCCCACGGGCGGCTTCGGCATTGGCATTGACCGTCTGGTCATGCTGCTAGCGGGCAAGCCCCACATCCGGGTACGTGACCGTATTGGGTCTTCTTGTGTGTTGGTTGTTTTGTACTTATTCATTGCGTCCGTCTTGCACAGGAGGTCATCATGTTCCCGGCCATGAAGCCCAAGGACGATGCGGCCGAGCTTTGAGCGGCTGGCTCGTTGAACTTGACGTGCCTTCAACTTGCGAACAGTTGTTTAACAATCGAAGGTCGCGCGCCCAAGCAGAAGTCGGAGATCCGTTAGCGTCCCATATATCGGACGCGCCGTAAAGCAATAGAGGCATGTACGTTCATGTAGTGGAGATCCATTCTGGAAGGCGGCCCGCCGGGAACCTGGCCGCAGACCATAGACGAGCGCGGGCCAAGCGCTTGCACGGCGGCCGCAGAGACGCGCGCTGCCATTCACTCGAGCGCATGTGACAAGGTGCGATCTCGACCGCCCGCTCGTCATGGTCCAGCAGCTTTTGGATACTGTACTGTACGCTGGCGTCTTTGGAATGGTCCATGACGCGCGGCGAGTGGCGCGCGGCCGGGGCCAATCGCTGGCCCAAATCGTGGCCAAATGGGCTCCGTACGCTCGCAATTGGGTGTTAAGTCTGATCCCGCATCCAATCGGCCCGTACCGGTGCAATTGCACGTTGTTTTGCACCGCACCGACAGCCTGGCGTGCCTGCGTTGGCAGCCTGCGAGCGCGTTTAGACGCAGGCCACGTCGAGCTCTCCAAGCAGCCTGGTTTGCTGCGTGAAAACCCTTCGAAATTAGGGCGCGCCAACCGCCTGCGATTTGCCTGTCGCGGCTGGTCGAATCTCGGCCCGCTGTCATTAGCAACCGGCAGCAACGATGTCTGCAACTTTTGCAACGGCCAGCAAGAGACCATCTGCGAGGCTGCCGGCAGGGCTCACTCAACTTCGCATCCGCTTGAGCCTTATCGGGGAAAGACATGCATACTAAACCCAAGTCACGCGAAACCCCCCAACATTATCACTCATGAGAACCCAACAAACTATACAAACCGTGCATTCAGGAAACCACGATAACGGATCTGCGACCTCCAGTCAACGATATTGGCCATCAAAAACGCAGCCAACGGCTCGTCCATACACACCCCAAGCATAAGAGCGAGGCACTGCAACAACAACCGCTGCGTCCAGTCCACATTGTGTCTGTCACTTTCCATTCGGCGCTGAAGAGCTCAAGTGTATCGATCGATGCCCGTCGTCAGCGTGGGCTTCATCGGCTCGGGCCGCCTGGCCGAGCGCGTGGCCCGCAAGCTGGTGAAGAACGTGGCGCCGCAGCGCAAGTTCTGCTACAAGAAGCAGCGGCTCGTGTCCACGCTGCTGGCCTCGGACCCGTCCGAGGAGCGGCGCCGCGTGTTCCACGGCCTGGGCTTCACCACCACCGCGGCCAATCAGGACGTGCTGGCCGACTGCGACCTCGTGTTCCTGGGCACTGACGCGCGCCAGGCGCTGGCCACGCAGGCCACCAACGCCCACACGCTCTACGTGAGCCTCATGGGCGACCTGCCGGCGCTGCAGGTCGAGGAGCTGCTGTGTCCCGGCGCCAAAGTCATCCGCATGATGCCGCAGAGCTACCTGGAGAGGGCCGGTCTGCCCAAGGGCGTGTTGCCGCCGCGCTCCTGGGCCACGGTCCGCGGCTCCCACGTGAGCGACCAGGACATGGAGAAGGTCCTGCGCATCGCCGGAATCGACAACTGCGTCGAGGTGGACGAGAACTTGACGTCCTGGTCCTTCCCGCGGGAGGAGGGACACGGTCTGATCCACCGGTTCGTCAACTCCATGAGCGACCATGCCGTCGCCGCCTCCAGAGCAGTGCACGAGCTAGAACAACAGCAGGAGGTGGAGGCTGAAGACGTTGAAGCCGACTTCAAAGACACGTACGAACTTGGAATGGAGCTCGGCTCGGGCAAGTTCTCCACGGTCTTCATGGCCACGCACCGAGACACTGGCGAGACCGTCGCGGTCAAATCCATCAAAGACGATGCCATAACCCAGGAAGGATGTGAAGTGCTGATCGCTGAGGTGGGCGCGCTTAACCGTCTCAAGCACCGGAACATTATCTCGCACCACGGCTTCTACAACGAAGACGGCAGGTACCTGCTCGTGCTCGAGTACTGCAACCGCGGCAGTGTGCGCAAGATGCTGGACGAGCACAAAGTTGTCCCGGAGCACATCGCCAAGCGGATCCTCAAGCAGACGCTGTCTGCTCTGGAGTATTGCCACGCCATGGGGCAGGTGCACCGAGACGTCAAGGCGGAGAACATCCTGCTGACGGAGAGCGAGGACGGGTCCTTGACGGCAAAGCTCGCGGACTTCGGCCTGTCCGAGGAGCTGCAGCTGGCCAACCGCCGCCTGCAGACTTTGTGCGGGACTCCGCAGTATCTGAGCCCGGAGCTCGTGTCTGGTCGACTCCACGGCACGCCGGCCGACATCTGGAGCACGGGCATCTTGGCCTACATGATGCTCAGCGGCGTGGTGCCGTTCGACGAGGCCAAGAACGACACGGAGCTGTTCAAACTCATTAGTCTCGGTGCTCTGTGGTACGACCAGCCGCAATGGTGCAATGTGTCTCCAGATGCAAAGAGCTTTGTGCAAAGCATGTTGGATATCTCACCAGAGTCGCGAGCCACTGCAACGGAGCTCCTGAAGCACGAATGGCTTCAACACGCATGAAAGATGGCTACAGCCTCTGATACGGCATAGTATTAAGTATTCTAGTCAGTAAGTAGTCTAGTGAGTAGGTTCCATAAAGTTTCAAAGGGAACCTTTTCATCCAATCCATGTCAAATCTAAAATCCCTTTCTAACCAATCAGAGATCTTTATTTTTCCGCGGGTGATAGCTACACAAGTTTTTGAAAATGGCGCGGACCCGGCAGCAGGAAGTCGTTCAGGACTGGAGTTGCCCGCTGTGTACGCTGCTGAACAGCGCGGACGACGACCGCTGCCAAGCTTGTGACAATGCCCGTCCCCCGGCGCATCTGCTGGAGAAATCTCAGCCTCCAGACGTCCCTACAGCCGCCGCTACAGGCTCCGAAGTGCAGCGCATGTATCGTCCAGTATCAGGCGTCTTCTTCAGTGCCTCAGTGCGTGCTCAGGGCGATTCAAGCTCCGCTGCTGCGTGGAGACAAGAGCCGCGACTCGTGGTGAACAGACGACGCGGAAGTTGGAGACGCGCAGAGGCTGTAGAGCGAGAGAGCGAGCAGATAAGCCGCAGGAGTGAGACAGGGACTGCAGAGCAGACTACGGACTCTACAGCGACGGAGAGAGGCCTACAACAGGAGATAAAGTGTGCTGATGAAGTGCAGAAGAGTGAGGATGCTGTGGAGCCAATGGTGACAACGGAAGTGCTGGAGGAGGAAGAGGAGGAGGAGGAGACGGCCATGGAGCCGTGCTTTAACTTACTGGGGTCGGGGGCCTCTGTATTTGCCGCTGCTGTAGTGGAGGACGCTGTGGAGGGTCAGTGTGCAATTGAAGAGAAGGAGAGTCGAGAGGAGGGGGTAGAAGCTGATGGAGATGACGATGTGGTGTCGATTCCGTCGGCTCCGAAGTATCCGGGCTTCATGCCGGCGAGTAAAGTGCGCATTGAAGAGCCACTGATTGAGGACAAGTTGGCAAGTGCTGGGTTGGATCTGAGTGACTCGGATAACGACGAGGAAGAACCCAAGCTGCTGAGAAGAGACAAGCATGAAGTGACGGACCACTCGTGGGAGGATAAATGGGTCTGTCAGATATGCACGAATCTCAATGATCAGAGCGCGATGGAGTGCGCGAGCTGCACCTGCAAGAGGTACAAGGATGCCCCAAGTATATTGGACACGGCGACTGGATCGGACTTGAAGTGGGCTTGTCATATCTGCACGAACCTCAATCCTCCGGAGCTCACGGAATGCGACGCCTGCTTCACCGACAGGAGGTGGAATGCTCCGATATCGAATAGATCAGCAGATGAGAAGTGGAGATGCAACGTTTGCACAACGTTCAACGCTCCTGGCACCACTCGATGTGAAGTTTGTGATCGTACACGCGAAGATGAACGTAAACAACCAGCGGGAAAGGATGTCGAGTGTCCAGTGTGCACGAATACGAATCCACCGGGAAGTAAGCAGTGCACCATTTGTGAGACGTCACTCCAGCCAGGTAAGTGAGGTTTTTATCTTGCATCGCTCTACTCGCCTACCGTTACTGATGTTGTTATTCATGTGACGACGGATAGACGATACTCCAGACGACCATTTCGTCGACTTAGCTTCTAGCCCACCAGCTCGAAAGCACAGCTACTCGATCGACGATGGGTATATACATATAGCGCCTTTGAATGTTGGTGCTTTATTGCTACGACGCCCAGGTGCTAATTGATTTTGCTCCTGGTTTGTGCAGTGATCTCAATAATCCGTACGCAGACTTGTCGCAATACAATAATTACGATGCGCAAGACGAAGTTGCCAATCCTGACCCGGACTTTGTAGAGGACATCTCCGACAATGAGGTAAACTATGCTTGATCGTGTTTTGCTCCATTCTGTCCAATGTTCACACCTCGTTTTGTTGCTCAATTTAGGCCATGATGTCCTTGAACAACACACGCCCAACGACTGTGCGAGCGGAGTTGAAAGAGTTTAAACACTTCGTGTGCATGGAAGATCTACGCAATGACTACGGATGCCGCATCAACTACAGTAAAATGTTTGCTGGGCAAAGGTACATCATGAACCACTTCCGGTTTGAAAGAGCAGCTTTTAACTTTAACGTTGTCGACGCCAACATCATCAGGTCGCGTAAGTCATACGCTGATCGCCTCGCCACAAGAACGGCCGCGTCACGAAAGCGCCAACGAAACGCAGCTCGCAGGGCAGCAGGGGAAGCAATTACACCTCCGCCACGGGGCGGCAAGGCCCGTGGTGGCAAGAAACGAAAGACGCCGGCTGGATCACGACGAGGTTTGATCCTGCACCTCGATGAAAGCGAATGCTAGTAGTATCTTAGCTAACTCCTTGCTCTATGAATTGCAGCTTCATCGGCTGGTACGAAGGCACCGAAAGCCAAGAAAGCAAGAAAAACTGCAGCATCAGGACGGCGGGCCAGCTCTGCGACGACGCCTTCGCCCATCGTTAACCACTATGACGACTCTGGTGCAGATTTCGGCGATGGCTTCAGCACCATGGCGTGGGAAGGCGTCGGATCCGCCGGCTATCACTAACTCAATATCTAATCTGCTATTTAACGCTTTGTCGTGTCTTGACATGCGACTGTTTTGTCGAGGGTCGCTGGTGAATCCTTTCAAGAGTCGAGCGACGGTTCAAAGCTGGCATCGACTTGTGGCGCTTGAATAGTTTTATTGCGCAGATCTACACAAGACGGAAGCAAGCACTTACAGCCATGACGACGCTGGAGGAAGCCAAGGCGTTTTTGAAGAAGGAGTCGCCCGACGGGACGAACCTGTACGACCACCTGGGAGACGTGTTGCTCAAGATCATCGTTGAGCGCCCGGAGAATCTGCATGAGACCTTTGAAAATATTTCCGCGTTGGTCAAGCAGCAGCGCTATCTCGCGCCTCAACAACCGCCGACAGTGGATGCTACATCGCAATTGTCGAGTTTCAAGAAGCAAGCAGTACGTCATCACTCATTCTCTGGTGGGATTGAGTTGTGTCTAAGGTATGAATTTGTATGTCTGTTCAGCTAGCACATCAAGAAAACTGGTGCAATGTAGCACTGGAGCTACTGAAGCTCAAGTCGGAGGAAGAAGCCCCACCAGACCCTGCTACTGGCGTGGCTGATCTGCTGGATGAAGCGAACATGTTCGAGTGGGCCGGACTGGGGTTTTCCAAGGGAGAAACATTCCGATTGTCGTTGGCACTGCAGCGCCTAGCTCAGACGAACGGCACTGTGAACATGCGCTTCTGGGGGAAGCTGCTAGGGCGTGGAGCTGACTACTATGTCGCTGAAGGCGAGTTGCCTACTCCGTACGAACCAGAGGACCAAGAAGCTGAGGAAGGTGCCACTGGGGCGAACAAGCTCACGTACTGGGTGATGAAGGACAACGGGGCATACCAGTGGGTCCAACTGCCTCCTGTGCGTCGCGAGCAAATTTTGGCAGCACGACAACTGCGCCGTTATGTGCGGGGTGATCTGGAAGCCCCGGTTCTAGGACACCCGCCATTCCCCGGTTTGGAGAAGAACTACCTGCGAGCGCAGATTGCTCGTATCTCTGCAGGCACCGTGCTGTGCCCTGCTGGGTACTTCCAGGTAACTGAAGAAGGCGATATCACCCCAGCCGAGGAGCCAGAGATCAAGGCTGCTGCTGACTTGGTGGACTTGGGAAGTTGGTCGCACTTCACAAAGGAGATGAACGCACGTTACGGTCGCATGACGCCTATGCCGCCTCAAACAAACGCGGACGGAGAGGAGGAGCCGCGTGAGGGAGAAGAGTTCGCACCACCCCTCCGTGCTCTGAGTGAGGACAAACCCTTGTCGTGGCGTGTGGATCGTTTACCAGCTACCATAATGCCAGCGGTAGGGGAAGTGGCAGTCGTTCGCAGTCTCGTGTGGCCTGGAGCTGTGAGCATCGCGGTAGGCAAAAAGTTCCTGAACGTGTACGTGGGCCACGGCGTCAAGTTCCTCTCGGAGCCGTTCCAGCTGCCACCTCCACAACGTCTGCAGACTGGCAGTGGTGTCGGTCTGAGTGAAGACATTGCAGATGGCGAGGGTAAGCCGACCTTGCGCTGTGAAGTTCCCGTTGAGCAGCTTGACTTGCTGGAAGACCCGTCGCCACCTGCAGAAGAGGAGTAAGTAACTATGCTGTGGGCCGTGAGGTCGCTTTATTTTGCTTTCGTAGCTGGCATCGCTTAGTAATTCAGCCTACACCTCGTCATTCAGTCGGGTCGTTGGTTCGGCTGCTACAAATGTAGAGCTCGTTGCGAGACAGCGCCCAGATCTCGGGGGTCTCTGCGTAGCGACTGTCATAGAGGCCAGACTTGAGCTGAACCTGCTGCACTAACGTCGAGCGCTTCTCACTCATTGTCGAGTTCTTTGCGGTTTTCACCTCCACTGAGGCCACGCAACGGCCATGCTGCAGCTCATAGCTGTTCACTGCTTGTGGGTGTTGCGTATCTCCTCCAGCAACCACCACGATCTCTTGAGTGTCCACAGCACAGCGCAGGTTTGGCAGGTAGCGCTTGGGCAGTCCCGCCACGAATTCGACCACAGGTTTGCAGTTGCGAAGGTCCAGCAGTCGAAGTTCGCCATTCGACCGCTGCACCACAGCTCTGCAGCAGTCGTCTAGAACGTGGACGTCTAGAACAGAACCTGCAGGGTTTCCTGCCACCATCTCCGCCTCCCATTCATAAGCTCGACTAGGGGAACGCAGATCCCAACCCCACAGTCCACCGTCCTTCGTACCATTTAGCACGACTTGGCCCTGGGTTCAAGTACCAGGTTAATCAATTGCAACTCAAACTTCATGCAAGTCCATCACTAACCGTGCTATAGAAGCTCTGAGCGTGTACGTCGCTGGTGATGGTTCCTGTTGGCGCACGCTGAATGGTTCCAATATGCCCCACTGCATCTACATACGCTGCGGTTGATGATCTGGTGATACAGGAGGAAGTCAATACCAAAGGCACGAACAGGATTCAAGCTCAGCTAAACGTAAGCTTACCCACCACACCCAACGCTGAAGTTACTTCCGTCTACTGGGTTCCTGATACAGATAAACGACAGTAAGCAACAATTAAGAACTTGAGAAGTCTCACGAGATGCGGCTCGCTTGAAACAAACCATTTCGCTGTCCAAGGGTCGACAAATTGCCAGTTCTGAGAAGAGAAACAAACCACAATATTAATGCTAGGCGAGTTCAACTTTACAGTCGAAGCTTCAACACAATCGTACCTTCACACGTGAGTTGGACATCACTGCTCGCCCTTCATTCCCCTGACCACCCACACGCATGAAAGACACACCACCCGATGGGTGCTGCGAGTTCCGGCGACCTGATCCGAGGTTACAGACCAGCAAATCGAGTTCTCGGACTGGCCGCCACTGCAGCGCTGTGATAACTCCGTCAATATCGAAGCTCACGATTGGCATGACACCTTGCGAAGGAGCCTCCGTCCCAGGCTCAGACTGCATTCTTCTCAGCCCCAGGATATCCAGTTGTCCGCTACTAGCTTCAAAATAACACGAAAAGACCCACTTCAGCAAGAAGAAAAAGAGAAAAAAAATGTAAAATAAAACTTACCGCCCATTGCGCCGAGATTGGTAGCACGAGGATGCAGAGCCAACGCCGTCAGTCTGCCTTGAGTGCGCACGTCCTGAGGTTCCACAACCTGCGACGACTTGTCCGACATAACACAAAAATCACATTAGCATCAACTCACGGGCTCAGAATATAACATTCTGTTTTATACCAAAAATCCCGCCAACAATTGTGGCATTAACTCTCGGCGATCTCGGCCTCGTGCACTCCAGCTAAAGTCACTTTGTCGTTGGGTCAAGTAGTCCACCCAATTGTGGCTGGTGACCCCATACCGACGGTGCCGAATTTTCACATTAAGTTGTGATTTTTGCTCAGCAACTTGTTTTTGCTGTTGTTTCAGCTCCAATTGCTCGCGTTGGCGTCGCTCGGACGCCGGAGAAGAGCGAAAGTAGCGCTTCTTGCTCTCGTCGTAGTAAAAACCTGGCAGAGCCGTCGCCGCTTGAGTTTCAGCAGGTTTTTCGGCGCTTTGATTGCGCGTGTTGGCGCGCTGGGCCTCTAGAGCCTCGAGGAACTTGCGACGGGCAGCTTCCTCGTCCTCCACAGACGCCGCGCCCACACGCCGCTTCTTGCGAGCCATCTCAACTTACGCAGTACAGAAATAAGTGCGCATCCAAACGTGATATTGTATTTGTTATGGCGAAAATGTAGATGCTATTGCGAAAGTGTATTTTTCTATTGTGAAAATATATTTCGCTCAGGCGCTTCTAAGCGAAAACGATTTCCGGGAGGTCTGGCGAAGGCTTCGTGATAGATTCCTTCGCAAGGTTCATCTCCAGTGCTCGACCAAGTGAGCTGTTGTTGAACAAAATATCACATCCATCTGCTCGCAATATCCCGCCCAGCGACAAATATCGAGATCGTTGGCTTCGTTGCCGTTCAGCTTGCTACAATAGTCGCAGATAGTGGCTAAAAGTAGAAGCAATCACTGTCGCTCACAGTGAGCCATTCAAAGTGCTCTCTTTCAACATTTTCGAAGTCCATGTCAGTAGCTGTCCAGGTCATTTTTGGCAGATAAGAGTGTCGATCTCATGCCTCCACAGTCGTTACCAGCGTAACAGTACTAGTACGCGGATGAGCTTCATCGCCAATTCTGTTTCTTGCCTAGAGGCTTCCATTACACGTGGGATCGTTGCATTTCTGCCATTAAACTGCAAAATCTTACCCCACCCATCGTTTCGACAACGACACTTCGCTCGTTCACTCTCGAATTTCGGCCTCGCCAGTTAAACCCATTGAAGTTCTGCCTTGAGCGACAGCGTAGCAATTTCTTTGCAAGCAAAAATGGAGATCGGATCTCCATTCGTGCTTCTCGTTGCTGCATTTTACCTGCTAGTTTCTCGATTTGCTAACGCTAACAGCAACACCATTGATTATCCACTGGAGACGAGGGCATTTTACGCCGCCGGCGCTTGTGACAAGCTCATTTCTGCAGACATGACGAGCCCTCACTACAAGTTGTGCACCACGGAAACAACGTGTTCATCTCAGACCGCGAACGACACGTCCGATCACATCCGGGTCTGCGTGGAAGACCGAGACTAGTACTTTCAAGATGAATTTGGGGCATCCCCATACTTACTGGTGGACTATTACGCAGACTCATCGTGTCACGAGTTCTGGAAGTCCAGGGTGTTTTTAGCTGACGGCGAGTGCCATGCTCAAGGTGGAACGAGTGGGGCTACAGGACCGTACCTGGGCGTTGTGACTGATGCAGAAGCGATGACAATTGGAGTATACATGTCATACGACGGCTGTGACAACTTGCGCTTTTACTACGGCATTTTACGACTATCTACCACAAACTTGAACTCGGATGCCTGCGTCAAAGACAAGAACGGCTACGTCAAATACTATCTCGTGGATTCGTCGGCTCCACTTCGTACGAATCCAACAACGGAGAAAGTGGACACTTTGACAATTGGAACGGAATCGTCGCTAGGAGCTTCGTTGATTCGGCTGGCGACTTCAAGGTGGTATCTGATCGCAGGACTCGTATTATTCAACGTGTTAGTCTTCTAGCAACATTTTCATCGCCAGTAAATGATTTTTTGCTGGGGCAATGCACGACATTAGTAGAACTCAATGACTTCTTTTCGGCTTATAGACGACAACAGCTCTCAGATCTCAATACAAGACGATCGGCAGAACATCTCAACCGGTCTCCATTGTTACAAAGCGTACTAAGGACTTTGAAGTGCACTAAAGAATAAGGATTCCTCGTACATGAGCGCCGGGAGCCGCGTCGTGGTGTTGTTTTTAGTTGTGCAAGCTGTTGCAAACTTTGCGAGTTGTGGTGTGTTGAGCTCTGTGTTCGAGCAGTAATGCGACCGACAGGCTGTAGCATTAGCTGGAATAGCTCGATCGTATCTGCTGGCCACAACGAGCGAGATCCTTGTAACATAATATGTTATACCCTGCGTTTGATGCAGTAACGGGGCCACAAGGTGAGATTTTCCTGGATACAGGACGTCTGCAGATATCGTTAGGATACGCCGAAATTTGGTGGCCGCCCAGGATAGACAGCAGAGCGATCATACGAGTCAGGATACGCGTTCCTTGGTGACAAATGAAGGATGTTGCCCGCCTGAAGGGTCCATGACCCAAATAAATATTTAGCCATGGATCCCAATGTCCGGGATTCGAGTTTCCCCACTGACTGATCAAATACTCCCAGTCCCAGCCACCTCATTCTTCAAGTTTGTTCTTATCTTGCTGCATCAAACCCGAGCCTGGTAAGCTTACATGTATTCATAGGATATCCCCTTTATGAAGTCAACACTGTTTGTTTGCAAAACATTGTGCAGACTGGTCATCGCGCTATGATACCGGTACATCCATTCGTGTCCTCCATTCCAACGAGTGGCTGGTCGTGTCCGGTCAACGATAAGAAATCTCCATTATGGAGAGGTACCAATACCCGCGAATTAAGCTCAAGCTTTTGCTCCTGCCCTTGGTTCTTATTCTGTCCCCGATTCTTCCACTCCGTGTGATACCGATGAGACTTCTAACCTTGATCAATATCGGAGAAGATTGCTGTGGCATATTCTCATGTAGCAAAATGAAGAGCCATAGGTCTCTTCGAGACCTACATTGTGGCCAAAGTGATGAGTCAGGGTAGCCACGATCAACATAGATCCGGTACAACATGCCGCGGTTTGCCAACTGGTATTCCAGTCCTGAAATTTGGCACCCATATAAACTAATTGCTCATGACAGTCTATTTGGATTTGAGCACTTCTGAAGTTACATCTACCCTTAAGAAACTATCAGTTCGGTATATTATTATTATCCACTCTACCGAATTATAGGTGCAGAACTGTACCGACAAAATGCGGCACCGCACGTGCGCGTTCCAAGCTGGATGAATGGACAGGACTCCGATCTTAGGAGTCTGTACCGTAGGTACAGACTCATGTACATTTACTGCGTTGATAAGTATTATTATACCTATATATATATAAGTATATGGTAGTAGCGCTCGTCTACAAACAGCTTCTGCTTCGCTTTTCTAGCAGAAAGGACGAGATCGATACGCTCTTCACTTGGTGGTTCACCGTGAGCCTCACGGCCAACAAGAGAACTTTGACCATCAATTTGCCACCTCCGGAGCTCACAACATGTAAGGAGCTCTTCTCTACTCCCCAAATCCCTTGGACGCTATCCCTCAAAGTTCCTAGAAAAGCCTTGGGAGCCACTTGTCTTTTGCCGGCTCGGTGCACTGCAACGCAAATGCTGATGGAGTTGTCGCTTCAAGACCAGGAGTACTGTCGCGACCTCACCACGCAACTTCTCGACAGATCGCTGTACGAATGTGAAGAGCTTGGGTTGAGTACTTCACAATCTGGAACCCACGCTGACCTGAACTCTCGGCGATGGAAGAAGCTCCAGTCACATCCGGACGTGACGCTGTACGCGGATCGAAGTCCAGGCTCCAATTGGCTCCCGGTGATGAACCGCGGCGACTGGGAGCAACCCATTGCAGTGACAAGTTTCGGGGAGATCAAGTGCTCGCTCGACGACTTGTTACTTGCATTGGTATCCCCCAACATGGCTACGATCAAGCTGCGAGGCGTGCTAATGGGTCGACGCCCGGAGGCGAATCTGAAGTTGATGCCTATTGTGACCCCCACACAGGCGTCACCTTTCGAGTTTCTTGGGGTGGCGCAGTTCGTGAACACGCAGCACTGGCCGTTGACCATGTTCGTGGACCCTCGAGAGATGGTGCTGGTGCTCGCTACGGGCGAAGTGGTGACCGCGAACGGCAGACGCTTCGGCTACGAGATCATCCTGTCCGTCCCGCTCTTGAAGTCTGCCATGACGCGTACACAAGTCGTCGAGACGCGGGTGTTCTGGGAGCAGAATGACGGGTCTGTGGGGATGTACAGCAAGCTCATTGTGGACATCCGGACGCGTCTGCCGGAGTCGGTGAAGCAAGCGATGCTTTGTCGCGGTGTCATGCGCTTCTGGAAGTTCATTCCGCGCTCAGTGGAGACCAAGAATCTGCGCTGGTGTCTGAAGCGCAGGAAAGCGCTGGTTCGTGACATCCGTCCTCCGTATCAAGTCACGGGTCCTGTCAGGTGTGGTGGGTGTAGCTTCAGCACATTGAAACCTCAAGACGGGAGCTCCAGAAGGCGTAACCAGAACCGATGCGAATTGTGCGAGGTGTGGCTCTGCTCCAAGTCTTCCTGTCGATCGGCTTGTCAGATGACTGCAGTAGTTCGGGACGAAGCGAACATTTGCCAGAAGGACATCGCAGTTTGTCCGCGCTGCAGGGCGTTCGTACGAAGCCAAAGTGCAGCAAATATAGCGCGGTCGGAGCTGTTGAGATAAGTTATGTGCATAATGCTAAGGAAGTGATAAGAATGAATCTCCCGGTCGCGTTATTGTTGCCCACGACACCCCGTTTAGGCCCATTTCACAAACCTCGAGCGCAATTTAGTTGAAGTTGTTGCACAAGTTGCAGTGTGATTACCGCTTTCCTGCCAAGATCGGCTCGTCAACACAGCAACTTCGACACCGCCACGTCAAGGAAGTGTGGGAACAGTACATGTACATGTTCTCGATACTGTGGAGCTTTGGACGAAATGACAATAACGAGGCTAACGCTAAGCTTAAACGAAATAAACATCCTGTCAGTACTTGGTACTGTAGTCCCTCCCCGCAGTTGCCCAACAAAACAAAGCGTTCCTCCCTCAATTCTCAGGATTTGCCTAGGTACAGTACCGTGTGCATCTTACAACACGCACAGCGCAAACGAAGCAGGAAGGCATGGATGGATGGAGTTGTTCATCTCGAGCGCCTTTCATCCTCCAAGCAGAAAGTGCGTCATAAGTTCGTGGACACCTGCGCTGCAGCACACAAATTTACTGGCGCCGAGTTCACGACCAAGCGACCCGGAAGAATCAAATCTCGTCGTCAAATCCCCCCAACGCGCAGGAACGCACTTCACGTTTTCCAGCGTGGGTACCGGTATCCAGAACAGTACAAGCAGCGAGGTCCAACCAAACCTCATGGAGTTGTCTGAAGACGACCGAAAACGCTGTCAAGTCCTCACCTCGAAACTGCTGGAGAAGGCTCTGGTCGACTGCGAGGAGCTGAACTTGGTGCACGGCGGTGACCATGCCAAGCTGGATCGAAATCGTTGGAAGAAACTGCAGTCGCACCCGGATGTGACGATGTATGCCGAGCGCAACGCCAACTCTGCGTGGCTCCCAATGATGCGTCGCACCGACTGGGAGCATCCTGTTGCTGTGACCGCAGTGGGTCAGATGAAGTTATCGCTCGATGACGTGCTGCTCGCTTTGGTGACTCCGAACGCTGCAACTCAACGGCTTCGGAGTTTTATCATGGATCGGCGTCCGGAGAGGAATTGCCAGTATGCGCTGATCGAAAAACCTACGAAAGACACTCCGTTCCGGTTCCTTGCGGTGTCGCGGTTCCTGAATACGCACAATTGGCCGTTCACGATGTTTGTCGGTCCTCGCGAAATGGTGCTCGCTGTTGCTACGGGTAAAGTGATCTCGGACTCTGGTAGATGTTACGGCTACGAAATGGTTCAGTCGGTCGCGGTGCGGTGCAAGGACCCGCAACGCGCCTCGATGATGAGATCTCAACTTCTCCAGGCTCGACTCTTCTGGGAACAACCTGATGGGTCTGTCGGGGTGTACAACAAACTCGTTCTAGACTCGAAGAACCGCTTGGCCGATTCCGTGAAGCAGGGGACTCTGTGTCGGGCGGTTGTGGCCTTCTGGAAGTTCGTGCCCCGATGCGTTGAGATGAAGAAGCTGCGGTGGTGTGTGAGGAACAAAAAGTCTTTGATCCGTGAGCTCCAGCCTCAGCCTCAGCCTCAAGACACAGAGGAGGAGTCTAACGTTCGCTGCGCTGGTTGTGCAGTGATGTCACTGGATTTCCGAAGCGAACAATCTGTGGAGAATCGGTGTGAGTTCTGCGAGAGGTGGCTCTGTGGCAGCCCCAGTTGCCGCCCGTCCTGCCAACTCAAGCTCATTATACGCAGTGAATCAAGCATGTACGAGCAGAAACTCATGCTCTGCCCTCGCTGCATCGCATTTGTACGAAACCAGAATGCTGCAGACATCGCCTTAGCTGATCTACTGGAAGCGCAGCAGCCCTCGTATGGCAGCGCTGCGTCCTTTACAAAGACGTCGGCAGATTGGGATGAAGACTCGTTCTCTTCAACTTCGACGGCCTATTCCCCAACTAAAGCCTCCTAAAGAATAAATCAATCAATAAATAAATGAATGACCTTTACCAGCTCGCGTTTCCACCTTGAAGTGTGCTTTGGAGAGCCAAGTCTCACAAACAAACAACGTCGGTTCAATATGTACACATGCTTTCGACGTTGAGTTTCTAATGCCCGTATTCCTCTCACTCAGGCGTTGTGATACTGAAAGGTACTGTATAATATGTACCGGTACATGTATAGAGATTTCATCTGCTAGGATACTGGAAGTGTTGCCTGCAATAGCGATCACAGTGAAGCGTTCGTGTTGGTGGCGCGAGAGCTCGCTAAAAACGCAATATAGTATTGTACATGTAGGAACGCATCTGTAATGCAATGGAGTCCATGGCGTGCGGAGGATGAGACCTGTTTCTGGGCCATCAAACTGTGTTGGACCAAAACGAAGATACCATTTTGAGTGAGGAAGCAAGAGGTGGGTGGCCACCCAAATCCATGCTGGCTACTTTATCCACAACTCGTTGTTCTGGCGATGGAGAGTATTAATATAAGCTCCTAAAAGGAAGACTTCTCAGCAGTTATTAATTTGTACCTATACCTATAGAAAACCTTCTCCATGCTCGGACATGCACAATTGTGTGGACACCTCGTTACATGTTAGTTTGTGTGGACGACGCTTGCAGGTGCACGTGAACCAAAGCGTTATCAATAGCAACCAAACTTACACAAAAAGAAATCTAAAAACTGATGCAACATAACATGCCGTTGTTCTCTTCCAGTATCTCTGTCCACCCTTGGCACTGCCAATTGAGACCTTGTTCAGAACAAGGTCTCAATTGGCAAACATGAGAACAAGTTGTTTTCACTTTCAACCGCGCTGTCGCTTCTGCTTCAGTCCAACGCAACTCCAGAAACGTTCGGGGCTTCGAGACGCCCATGTATGGCGGGGAAGCATGACGTTTAACTCCCCAACTCGTCTCTGGTCCCGAGCAAATCTCGGTGATTTGAGACCGTCGAATCGAGCGAGAGCTGCTGCGTTTTGGACCTTTGACCAGTTCCTCTTTCCCGACGTGCTGGTCATTTGACCAAGAAGGAGGGAGGGAGACGGTAGACCATCGAGTGGACCTCGTCGAGAGTGGACTTGGAAGATGCTCGAGTTAACACCGGACGAACGCGAGTACTGTCAAGACATTACCACGCAACTGTTGGACAGAACGTTGTACGAGTGCGAGGAGCTCGGTCTCGACTCGGCTGCACACGCAAATCTCGCACCTCTGGACTCCAGACGATGGAAGAAGCTCCAGTCCCATCCGGACGTGACGTTGTACGCCGACCGCAGCTCCAACGGTGCATGGTCTCCGGTAATGCACCGAGAGGACTGGGCGCACCCTGTCTCTCTCGTCGCGATCGGAGAGTTCAAGTACTCACTCAATGACGTGCTGCTCGCTTTGGTGACCCCGGACATCGCCACCCAAAGGATGAGAAGTGTGCTATTGGGTCGACGTCCCGAGAACAACTGCAAGCATCAGACACTGGTGAGACCCAGTGATGAAGCCCCGTTCCAAGTTCTAGCCGTGAGTCGATACGTCAATACTCAGCATTGGCCGCATACGCTGCTCGCGGGCCCTCGTGAGATGGTGGTGGCATTCGGAACGGGCGAAGTGGCGACCTCGAACGGGAAACGTATCGGCTACGAAGTCATGCAAACGGTGTCGCTGAACGAAACTTTCCCTCGATCTCCTGCACTGCCGCGGTCTCAAATGATCCGAGCTCGAGTTTTCTGGGAGCAGCCTGACGGAACCGTGGGCATGTACGGCAAGACGTTCGCGGACGGGATCTCACCCATCCCGGACTCAGTGACGCAAGGAATGTACTGTCGGGCTGCGATGTGCATCTGGAAGTTCGTTCCGCTCACGCTGGAGGTGAAGAAGTTGCGCTGGTGTCTCAAGAACCGGAAGGTGATCACCCCCATGCTGCAGCGCGGGACTCCTATGACTGGCTGTGCTGCGTGCGGAATCATTAAGTTCAAGTCGCAAGCTGGAAATATCGGAGACGCTAAGAAGAAGGCGAAGAACCAGTGCGAGTTCTGCGAGACGTGGCTCTGCGGGACGTCGTATTGCAAGACCAACTGCCAGCTCAAGATGGTTAGCTGCAGTGAGACCAAAGTTTACGAGCAGACGCTGCTGCTTTGCCCGCGGTGCATCGCCTTCGTGCGGAGCGTACCAGCGATTGACATTGCGCGGTTTGAATTGGCCGAGAGAAAATCTCGCGGCGGACTGCCGAGTTGGGAGCGAGACGTCTATTCCCCGTCACCAACCACTTGTTCGTCCACTGACTATGATCCATAACCCCTCAAGCCCCAAAGAGTGTTGTTTGTATAATTCTCTATCGACCGAGAGACGTTAGACGTCGATAGGCAGACCGTCGTGCTCTGCTCCACTTGTGCCGACATAGTGAGGTGCACAAACGCCAGCGACATAGCGCGGAGAGGGCTACAAGAAATCCACGCTACGTATAACAAGACTGCAGCAGAATGAAGACAGTACTTTATAAAAAAATAAACTCGGCTTCATGATTATTGACGCGAACTTCCCATTTCGGAGTATTTGGCGCACCACACGACAATGTGCTTTTGAGCACAACCACGACAAACAAAGTGCACAGCGATAAGCTTGTGTTGAAGTGGACTCTGACAAACGATGTACAACGGCGCTCGCGATATCCTCCAAGCTTCTCTTTCGACGTTTCAGCAGCGGTGAGCCGCATACACAACACGTGAACGAATCTGCAGACCTGCACGGCGACTGTCGTGCTGAACGATTGAAATCACGTGAATGCTCGACGCAGTAGCAGAGTTTCTTGGCTTCAGCGCAACGTGGTGTCATCTTCCAGAAATTCCGGATAGCATGCCACAGCGAAGTCTGGACGACAGTATCAGGAATGAAGTTCCTGGAATCCACGACAATCTTGTGGTAGACGCCGACGGAGCCGTCGGGGAGCTCCCTCAGTACGCGAGCTTGAAGCACCTGCTTTCTCTCCGCTGAGCTCTTCACCGGCCATCGAGACATCGACACGGACTGAGTGATCTCGTACCCGAGGTGCTCCCCACACGATGTGAAGACCTCTCCTGTAGCGGTCACAAGCACGTACTCTTGAGGTCGACTCAAGCACCCGTGATTGACGATATAGCGAGTCACGCCCATAAACTGGAACGGTTCCCCTTCGGAAGGGACAGTGATCGCTGCGATTTGGACGTCGTCTTCTCCTTTCTGGCCCATCAGCGCAGCCCGCAGCTTGAACTCTGCAGGGTCAGACACCACCAAGCCGTACAGCACGTCTTGAAGCGAGCAGCAAATGCGTCCGACCGCCACAACTGCAACAGGATGGCGCCATCCACCTCCTCTCATCGAGGACACCCAAGACAAGTCAGAAGCTCTCTCTGCATACATCGATACGTTGTCTTGAGACCGGAGTCTCTTCCATCCGTCGTGCTCCACTTCCGAGCGGCTGCTGCTGCTTCCCGAGGCCCATGACGCTGTGTCCGCGTAGTCGTGAAATGTGCGGTCGAGCACGTTCAGTGTAATGTCTCGACAGTACTCGATGTCGGCAGGCGTAAGCTCCATCACTTCCCCGTGCGATCGTGGCCCTACAAAATGAGGAATGAGGGCCGGCGTGACAACGGATGGAGGGTGCAGGACCGCGTACGACAGCGGCAGCGACATAAAATCACGCTACGGTGTAAACTTTAAGGTCGTTCACGTTCGTGTTCCTCGATCTCGTCTCGATTGCGGTGGTGCCAGTCTACCAAAGTAGTGCAGATGCAGACATGCCAGCCTTTCGTTGTGATCGGATACTTTTTTACTTACAACTCAAATGTGTCAAATTGAAGTGAATAAGTTGCTCGCAAGTTGCGCCAACGTTGCACTAGAGTTGAAGTTGCTGGAAACTTCAACTTGGGTCGTTTCTTTTCTTCAAAGTCTCAAGTCCAAGAAGATGACGAAGATCACAACTTTTATGCGCGTTACCAAGCAGCCCAAGGCGCATGGGAAGAAGGTGGACGCGTCGCCTGTGGTCAAGAAGCAGCTCGCGGCGAAGGACATCGCCGTCGTCAAGGAGCAGGAGGACGCGGAGTTGAGCGAGGACGAGACGGGGGCGCACATCCCGACCTTCATCTACGAGGTGGCTGGCAAAAGCTAGAAAATAGCTGGCTGGTAGCTAAATTTTAGGCTAACATTACTGTATTATGCTGTTTTTGTGGACTTGTGTAGACGGTCAAGTACAAACACAAGCAGCAGAAGCACGAGGTGTCCAAGGAGCTCAAGACCGTCATCGAGTACATCAAGGTACGGAGGGACAGACGTGGAGGAATTAGTTTTTATTTTTACTTACATCGTAGTATGATTTATCTGATAATTTTGCAGAAATATTACGACGTGCCGAAGGATTTCGAGCGGAATGCCAAGGTATAGATGACTATAAGCGTTCTTATATTTTTGCGTGGATACTCATTTTTGCTGTTACGTGATAAGCTTGGGGCGTATAGTGGGCTGACGTACGAGAAGCGCTTGGCACGGGCGTACTCGATGGGTCAACTGGTACTGAAGAAAGCGAAGAGAGGTGAAGCGGCTCCGAAGCCGATCTGCTTGACGTGCGCAACAGTCGGCCACACGTTCAAGAGCTGCCCTGATGGGTTTTGAAGCTACGAAGCTATAAAGCTACTTGGCCAGCTGATATTGACCTCCGACTAGCTCCAGCTTTCCTTTGTCGACCAATTTGCTAAGAACCACTGAAAGCCCAGAGATCGTTTTCGTGTCTGCATAATACCAACCAATATAACAGGAGGGCAGTTAGCACGGGAGATTTTTAGTTGTGGAGGCGTTACTGATGATCACGTACATGGTTGGGCTCCACTTCGCGCGAAAGTTGAAAGCATGTTGTGGATTCGCTGAATCGTCAGCGAGCCGAAGTTGGAGAGCATACCGACGATGTAGTTCTCCAATACCTTGAGATCTTCTTCTGCTTGCGCATCGGATGAGACTGCAGTCTCGAGCTCTTCCACCATCGAACCATCATTGCACCGCGTGTCTTGGAAAGATGAGCTGGCGACCAACTCTTTTCTCCCGGACGCAAACGATACCAGCCCGTGATTTACCCACAAAGATACGTGCTTTAAAAGGAGGTCATCGGAAACCTCAAGCTTTGCTGCAAGCTCTTCCACACCCCATCGGTCTGCGCAGATTAGGCAAAGTTGTTGAAAAAATCACCTCCACACATTTTAACATCGCGAAAGCCTACCTTTTTCTTCAAAGTAGAGGATGATCGTGGCTTGGAATGGCGAGACAGTAAAGTCGCGCTCCTCGCCTTCCAAATCAATAGACAACTGCAATATAACAACAACAACAAATACAATTGTAAGTTGAGTTTCCGAGAACAACGCATCGATGTGAGCAAGGTTCTCTCACCTGTACGGAGCCTAGAGAAGAATTCCAATCCAAAGAACGCGGGTTTCGCAGCACGTGGTATGCGTCCTTGAACGCATCAATATCCTTCGATACTTTCGGGTGCAATGTAAAGTCTTCACCTTGCAGTGGCGGCCAAAATTGTTGAGAAACTATCGTGGCATCAACGCACGAGGACTGAGCTTCACTAAGGTCAGGCTGTTTGTTTGCACCTCTTCCAGCCCTTGCTTCAGCGGCAGCGGCGGCATTTGCCGTGGGATTTTTCAAGGTAGAGCGGATATTCAGATTCAGTCGTCTTGAATCCTCAATGTCGCGCACCATAATCTCGCACTGCTGTAAACTATCTTCACCGAAGCGCAACTTGAGCAATTCTTGCGTTTGCACGTCGCGATCTGTGTCAAACTCGAGATTCTGCAGCAGCTTATCGGCTAGCATCATCCGATATTCATTCACGAACAGTTCTCGGCTTCCATAGATGTTGACCTACAAAAGACCAACAAAGCACCGTTAGTTGGGAAACAAGGAACCAGCTTAGAAAACTGCATGTATCTTACGAGAATCCTCAGGATATCGTCACTGCTTCGACTGCGCGAAGTCTTCGTTGGGTCTGCTTCAATGGGGTCTGGTTCCCACGAGTCGGGCGAAATGTCCTGTTACGTCAGCAACATGTCGTCAAACTACCATCCACTGTCCTGACAGTGAACAGGGCACACAGTACCTCATCATCGTCGCTATCGTCGTCATGCTGGATAATGCGCATATTGTCGCGTCGAAGCTCTTCAAACAAGTCGCCGTTTTGCTCATCGGTAAGACTCTGGACAATACAGCGCACAGTATCCTTCCGTTTTCTTAAATACTGTTGAGGAAAACGTGCGAAGGCAAAGTTCGAGATCAGAATGACACGGCATTACATTTTGAATTGCAAGAGGTGAACTCACATACCTCTTTCACTGGTCCGCTTAATGCTTCCAGCAAAACACCTTTCGGATCTAAAAGCCGGAATGCCTACGGGTGGGTGGTCAAGCACAATTTGTAAATTTCAGTTTGGATCATTGATCCAATGGCCCTCTACTATACCTTAATCGTAGACACATAAATATCAAGGATCGCAGAGGTGTTTGCTCCAGGCTGCAGTAGCCGCGACTGCAGCGCGCCTCGAAACTCTCGTAGGAGCTCTCCATGCTGCTGAGTGCGTTCAAGGCACAGTCGTAGATCCTCCAGCGCCGGAATACTGCACACAGCCTGAGTCAGTCGTCCACAATCTCCCCACACACATGACTCTTTCGTACCTGTCCGGGAACTCTTTGATGATCTCGAAGAGCTGCATGATCCGTAGACTGCCGAACTCCTGCCGTACGTGTCGCGACAAGGTCTCTCTCCACTTGTTCATCAAAGTCTCGTCCTTCGTCTGCATGACCTCCTCCAGCCACGGCAGCAGCTCCGAGCACGCCCACTGCTCCAGCTCCGTCAGGTAAAGCTCGTCATACACGTCTCCACACGTGGCCTTGACCACCTTCTTCACTTGTGAGTGCAACACGCGCAGCAGCGCGGGCTCGGCCACATGCAGCCACTGCAACTGCAGCAGCGTCTGGCGGATGGGTCTCGAGTCAAAAGCCTGCGCCTTCTCCTTGCCCCGGAACTTGTGGAAGCTCATGGAGAAGAAGACCACGAGCAGCTCTTCGAACCGCTCGACGGCGCGTAAGTCCTCGAACACGAGGCAGCGGAAGCTGGTGCGCAGCTCCTGCAACATAGTCCTCTGCTTGAGTTGCACGCGGTCGTCGAAGAGGCTGGCGACCTGCACGCAGTGGGCGAACGCGTCCTCCGCGAACTGCAGCGCCAGCGTAAGTTGCTGCGCGCACAGCAGCGCCAGCTGTCTGCGGCCGCGTCTGGAGGCTCCAACGTCGACGTGCAGCGCGTCCAAGAAGCTCCAGAAGGGCGGCACGACGTCCGACCGCAGCCAGTAGCCGAGTCGCTGTAGCAGCATCTGGCGCAGCGGCTCGTGGCGGCCGTGCGCCACGGCGCTCTGGATCACGTCGCGCAGACGTTCGCTCGCGTCTTGAGAGCTGCTGGAGAGCGCGCCGCCCTCTGGCTGGTGGTCGAACGCGAAGAGCTTGCGCCACAGCAGCTCCCGATCCACGCGCAGTGCGGCGCTCATGCTGATAATGCGGAATGTTCGTATTTGATATTGTAGCGGTTATGAAGGCATTAGGTAACGGTTATGTGCGTTTCTGAACTGACTGGGTTTGTAGCGGGTTCTTAACGGACAGCCACGTGTCTAAACTCGCCGATCCAACGACGACGTCGCCCACTTTGCATTCCGCATAGAGAGGAGGGAGATCCACCACCTATTAGACACACACACAGAGGGAATTATGGCCGACACGATCATGACGCTGCTGGAGCAGAACCCGACCACGGGCATCGCCGTCGGCGGCGCGTTGGTGGCCGCCGCTGTGGGTCTGACGGCGGTGAAGGCGCTGAGCGGCAGCAAGGCGGCGCCTGAGGCTGTGGCCGCCCCCAAGAAGAAGAAGAGCAAGAGCAAGGGCAAGAAGAAGACGGCGACGCCCAGCGCCGACAAGGAGAACGCGTCTGAGATCAACCTCGAGGAGTTTGTGGACGTACGTGGCTGCTTGTGTATGTTTGTTACCCTGTGAGAGCTTATTGACTGAGGGGTTGTGGATTTTATTATGTATTGCAGGACGGCCCGGACTCGGAGGAGGAGGAGGCCATCCGCGCCGAGAAGCGCAAGCTCAAGCTCAAGCAGAAGAAGAAGAACGCCAAGGCCAAGCAGCGCGCGGCCACCAGCAGCACCGGCAAGCCCGTGGTGGACGCGGACAAGGACAAGGAGAAAGAGAAGAAGAACGCGGTCGCGGCTGCGGCTAAGAAGGACGCGGAGGACGGCTGGGAGACGGTCGTCAACAAGAAGAAGAGCACCAAGCCCAAGCAGCAATAGGACCCACCCGACCAACACACGACGTGACGACGCTTACGGACAGGTGCTTTGTTGTTCTCGTTCCTCGACCCTTTAGCCTTGTGAGGGGGGAGATGGCGGCTCGTTGTTTCTCGTACGCTAACGAGCGATTATGGTATAGTAAGAACAAGGCGTGGGGTGATGACAACGTGTCGCCGCGATCAACCTACGCTTTTACACACAAAAATATACGAGATTACCGAGTGCGTGTCGTGAGAAGGAGAACTGGGTGGATATTCATTGCTGGATCCGTCGATATCGAGAGACTGGAGAGCCGAGGCTGAGGTTGAGCAGCTATAGCTTGGACTGCGGCTTGAGCGCGTTGAACACGACGGGCAGCTTCATGGCGAGCGTCATGTTGCCCTTGAGCTTGAGCTTGCCCTTCATGAAGGCCTGCAGACCACAACAACCAGGTTCAGCCAACGACCACTGATCCAACACGACAGCTCGTGACACGTACCTGCTGTGCGTTGAGCTTGCCCATGGCAATGGCAACGAAGTCGGCGTCGGCGACCGTGATGGTCGCATCTGCCTTCTTGGACCCCTCCGTGAGCGCGGGGGTGTCGCTCTTGAGGTCCAAGTTCCACTTGCCAGCTCCCGTGATGTCGAACTGGATGACGCCCTTCACCTTCTTGGCCATCGAGGCGCCGTCCTTGGCCACCACCTCTCCCAGCAGACGGAAGATCTCCTTCGAGTTGAGTCCCCCGGCAGCCGGAGCCGCCGGAGCAGCTGCAGCTTTAGCTGCAGGCTTGGCTCCAGAGCTCTGCTTCTTCATGTAGTTGCGTGTGGCCGCCAGCACCACGTTGAGCTTCATGGCGAGGCCCATGTTGCCCTTGATCTTCACCAGCCCCTTCATGAACGCCTGCAGTGAATGAATGATACAGTGGAGTGAGGACACCATTCACCTTCATCTTAAGGTAACTATTGGCCAGTATGAACCTGCTGCGGGTTGAGCTTGTTGTCCATCATCTTGAGGAAGTTCTCCTCCGACAGGGAGATGGTCAGGTCGGCCTTGTCCGCGGCGGTGGCGGGTTTGACGCTGCCCTGGCCGGTCTTGAGGTCCACGAGCCACGCGCCGGCGCCCGAAACGTCGAACTTGATGACGCCCTTCACTTTGCTCACGAGCGACGGACCCACCTCGTCCACGGCTCCGCTCATCATGGAGAACAGCTCGGCGGCGCGTGGGGCCATTGCGATGCGGTCGGTGGTGGTTAGCGACGTTGAGGCGGCGGCGTGCGGATTGCGAAGTGAAGTTGAGTCCGGCGTGACGGTTGACAACTCTGTTTAACCTGATATTACGATATGTTGGAGCTATGTTCTGATAGCTTGTGTTGTTAAAGCATACTTTAGTCATTTTAATAGCGGGTTATTATTACCACCAAATCTGTTTTAAGCTCTGATATATATACGTTTATACAGTCATTAGGATATAGAGGTGCATGGGATGTCGTAGGTAGTTGGACTTGTCCTGCTGCCACCGCCAGCGCCTCACGCGCGCAACTCGACAGCAGCCAAGCAGTCTTCAAGGCTGCATGTACCTTCATCACTCCCTGTTCCAACACACTCATCAGGCTTCACCTTCTAACAGCGAATAATAATTCGTACTTAGACGGAATCCGAGTCGTGTTCGCCTTATTCCGGTGTCCATGATCGGTCGAGAGGTTCCACTGGTGGAGTTGGCTCGGGCGGCTGGGCTGCATGCGTCCGCGTTCGAGTCTCCGGCGCCGCTGGTGATTGTTTACGGCGGCGCGTCCACCGGCAAGAGTGTGGGCGTGGCGCAGGCATTGCGCGCGCACCCGGCGCCGCACGCGCTCGTGGACTGCACGGCGCTGTACTCGGCCAAGGAATTCTACCGCGAGGCGCTGGCCCAGCTACGCGATGGAGTCGCAGTTGGAGAGGCTGAAGACGGCGCGGACAGTGTGACGGTCTCTATGGGGGACTCGGTGACAGGCAGAGACGGCGCAGAGGACGAGGACAAGTTCAGCTCGCTCAACTTCTTGGGCTTCTTCAAGGCGCTGGACAACTTCATGGTGCACCACACGGCAATGGGCGACGACAGGACGCGACGCGTGTTGTACCTGGCATTGGACCACGTCGACAAACTGCTGGATCGAGGCCTTGGAGCGCTGCTCACGTGCGTCTGCACCATCAACGACCAGATCGCCTACTTGAATGTAAGTTTTCAACTGTGTTGTAGGATATATGGGTCAAGTGCTGAGTCAAATGGTGTTGTTATTGGTAGATGTTTGAGGATTCTCCGCCGTGGGAAGCCTGTGTGTTGTTGATTACACGAGGGATGTCGCTGGACTTCGACCGACTCGTCATGCCCTTCTTCCCTGCTTACGTGCACTTCCCGCCGTACAAGTCTGGTGAGGAGCTAGTGGTGGTTATGTGATGTGATGTTGGAGGGTTGCTTACTTTGTTGGTGCTGCAGGACAACTGGCTGACATCCTGGTGGAGCAGTTGGATATGAAGGAGGCGAATGAATTGTTCCGCACGTGGCTCGTCCATCTGCATGGACTTCTGCCACCTGCGCCGGATGGAGATTGGCTCGAGTTTCGCACAGCGGTCGTGCATCTGCTGCCCGAGTTCCGGGATATTTTTCTGCAGCCTTTGCAAGGCGCTCAAGCTTCCAGGATGAAGAGTAAGCTAGAGCGTGACACGAAAACTGTGGTACACGCGTTCTTGCAGACTCGGCGGAGGCACTTGTTCGGCTACCACAAGCTGGGAAGCAGCGTCGGCGATCCGTCAGAGCTGATTTCCTGCTCCAACCTGAGCCGGAACTGTTTGCTGGTCGTGCTTGCAGGCTATTTGGCCTCGTTCAATCCTCAAGAAACGGACGTGCGCTTCCTCTCGTCCTCCGGTGGAATGCGGCGCAAAAAGCGAGCCAAGAAAGACACTGCAAGTGAATCAAGTGCACCTCCAAGTACGACTACAAGTGGCAATAAGAAGCAACAGATCAGCCAACTGCTCATCGGGCCTCGGATTTTTACGCTGCAGCGGCTCCTAGCCATCTATCTCAATCTTCGGGTCGAAGCTGAGGCTGACGAAGAATCGCGCTCCTCCGAAACACGCGAAGAAGTTTTTGCTCATGTGAGTTTGCTATGGTCTACTGCATGTCTAGCACTGGTGTAACCCTTTGTGGTGTAATGTTTGCAGCTCGCGACACTCGTGCGAATGCAGCTCTTCCAGCGTGCAACTGCACCGCATGTGCTGGACAACATCAAGTTTCGCTGCCTCGCTGACGCGCGCTTCGTGCAGGAAACTGCACGCTACCTGTCATTCCCTTTGGACGCATACCTCAACAGGGCCACATAACGCTGGTAATTTTCAAAGTATATTATACGTATGCTCTCGTCTTCTGTTGCACAAACGTCGGATGCATGCAGACAAAAAGAAAACAGAAGACGCCCCAAAGTTTCTTTTCTTGTCCGTGCATTATCCAGAGCATTGATAATTCAGCTCCATCATAGCAATCGCGTGGGGTTAATAGGCTGTTGTTCTCGGAAGAGATCCTCCAATACGGCGTTAGCATCCCGCAGGAACGGGTGTTCCAGTGCCTCCTTCGGTGTTACTCGCCTGTACGCATCTTTCTCCATCATAAGGGAAATCTAAACAAACATTCAGAAGAAAATTTTCAAAGGTCAGTCTCGACGATGTCGAGCCAACGTAGATGCACTATCAGCACGTACCATATCCTTGGCCTCGTCTGAGATGCTCGCCCACTCCGGTTCTTCGAACTCATAATCAACGCGCTTGTTCATTTGAATAAGCTCCTCATCGTTCACACCGAAAAATGGCTCGTAGCCGCAAAGCATGGTGTATGCCACAACGCCTGCGGAGAACATATCCACTCCACTGGGGTATGCTTCGCCCTTGCCAGCTGATAGAATTTCCGGAGCGACGAACCCAGGAGTTCCACATCTACGGTTGTGCAAATTGAAAGGATAATTTAGCGTATTGTAATGACACGCATTCCAAACATTCTGCAATGGTGACATACCTGCCCTTAAGCATCCCGTCCTTCTGGATAAATGCTGCCATGCCGAAGTCAGCAACCTTGATCACCGCATACCTGTTTCATCATGAGAAAATTAGCATCAGACTTGGGCAAACGGTAGAAAAAATAGTGCAGCCACGTACTCTTTGCCGTTTGCGCTGCGCTCATAGTCCAGCGCAAGATTTGATAGCTTCACATCTCGGTGAGCAACACCATTGCGTTGACAATAATCAATAGCGCGGACTAGGCTGGCAACTAGGAATGATGCGCGCGACTCGTCCACTGCACTCTTTGTGGCGATCTCTTCGTGGAGGTCCCCATCTCGCATTAGCTCCAGCTCCATGACCAAATGGTTGCGTGTTTCAAATAGCGACTGAAGCCGAATCACTGGGCAGTATGAGGGACCCGAGCGTACCGTCAGCAGACTCTGCGTCAAAATTTCTCGCACCACCGTGTCTTCTCGCTCTGTTTCGCGGGCGACCAAGTCCCAGAAAATATTTTTCTCGATGATTTTCAGAGCACAATCTCGTGTGCTAGATGGGTCGTCCAAACCTTTCCGGCGCGCACGACGAACGATTGAGAAGCGTCCTTTGCCCAACTCGAAGTTCTTCGGAGATGTCCCAGTTGGCGAATCCGGAGCGAGATCAAACAAGTCATCAATCTGTAGCTTTACAGCGCGTGTCATCATTTCCCGCCACTGCATCGCATCCTTTTCCGAGTCGAATTGTACCCTCAGCTCATTACGCGCGGAGTTGACCGATGACTTACTATTGTACTTGAGTACAAACTCCACTGTACTCCGTTGTTGTGGGTGAACGGATCCCTCGAACAAATTAGCATGGCCGACAGGACGGCTTGATTCATTTGCATCCAGATACTCCCACAAGTTATTTCGATACAAAGACATAAAGCGTTTGCACCACTTCCGTCCCGGTACCTTCAGGTGGACCCAACCTGTAAGTGCCATGCCAGACGAATCGGGACCTGTTGAGAATGACCAATTTTTGTCGCCCCGCTCCAAGCCACGCAGCTCCTCAAACACGTCAGAAGGGAGCTCAGTCGCCAGACATGACAACAACCACGAGTCCGTGCTCCAAGAATGAAGACTGCCTCCTGCGTCCGGCACAGCAAGCTCTCCCAGCATTGGAGCCAAATCTTCGTTCGCCATCAAGTTGTCTTCTGCGATTACGTTCATGCCGAACGGCGAAGGTCGGTCCATTTGCTGCAGTGCACTACTGGATGGCCACTGCTTCATATTGGCAAAATTGCTGCCTCCTCGAACGCTGACTTCGTCGCCAAGGAACGCGTGCGTGCTGTTGGCCATGTTGTTATTGTGAATCGTTGTAAAGCATTTCCGCAGCACCGTATCGACACCCGATCCGCCTGGTGCAGGCGCAACCGGCGGCGGCATCAACGCGCTTTCCAGCAGCGGGCAGTCGACTGTAATGTGGTTTCCATTGCAGTTCGCGCAAGTCTGCGAGTTTCTCCGACGACTGTTCGTCCGCGGCAGTCCCGCAGGGAAAAGGTTCACTGGCAGCTTCATATCCTCCATGCTGCCGGTCATACCCGGAGGAGACGGGTGAATCACAACTGGAGACATGACGGGCGACCGCAGCTTCGCATTCTCCTCAAACGACAACGAGTGCGCTCGGTGTCGGCCTGCCGCAGCCACCGCAGCCGCCACAACGGCCTGGTTCGATTTCTCCCGCGCGTCTTCGTCCGACCCGCTCGCCTCGCCCAAGCCAAGAGGCGGCACGGTGTCTTCAGCGTCTGAGACGTACGTATCGATCGAGTCCGAGGCGTCCAGCGAGTCGCGCGCATCGATGTTGTGCACACTGCATCACCACCCAAACAGCAACAAAGTGAGCCATTTTGCGCAAACGACAGTTAAGGAGCCCATCAAACCGCACGTACCTGATGTCCAGCTCACTGTGGATGCTGTTCATCATGAGCCGCTGCAGCAGCATGTCCATCTGCAGCTCCCAGGGCTTGTTGGAGATGGATCCTGCCGGCTTCTGCTGCGGAGAGCTCGATCCTGCGCTCGAGGCCTCGTGGTCTCCGTCCGAGCTCTTCTTGAACGACGACTTGGACGTCGTCGACAGATCCGCCTCCTCGCAGGTCGTCGAGGCTCCGCTGCTACTAGCTGCCTCTCTCTCCGAGTGCCTGTGATGCTGCTGCAATTAATATAATAAAAAATATAAAAAATATAATATATATAAAAAATATAAAAAATAACGTTAAAATGTCAACAATATCAATACAAGAGTTGAGTCTCTGGTTGCACTCACGACGTGGATCTTGACGGCCGTGTGCAGAGCCAATTTGCCCTTCTTGTGGATGAGCTTGAAGCAGCTGACACAGTAGCAGTCGTGGCAGCAGCCGTTGCAGCTGAGGCTGGCGCTGTGCAGTTCGCAGTACACGCAGAGCGCGCGCGGGCCCTCGGCGGGGGCGCCGGCGTCTTCCGCGTCGGGTTCGTCAGCGCCGTGGGGCGCGCGACTGCGCTGCATGAACCAGAGGCGCCAGCTGGCGTTCTCCAGGCGCGTGGCCTCGTCCACCAAGCGCCGCATGGTGCTGAAGGACTGCCACGACTTCTTGGCGGCCTGCTCGAAGCCGGCCACGTCGTCCATCATAGTGGGAAGGCGGTGCGCGGGCTAGAGAAGATCGAGATCTGAGCCCAACAGCGGCGAGCGAGGCATCCGGGGGCCGGCGGGCGGGGCGAGGCTTCCAGTACAGTAGAGTTCTAGCTCTTCCTCCTCCTTGCCGTGTCTCGCCTCGTCTGGTTCAGTTCCTTTTTTCGGAAAAGTCTGCGGGTACTGATGAAACTGTCTACACGTATAGCAACACAAGTACTCATAATCAAAGGTATTTGAGTATGGAGGCGTAAATGTAGCTAGAGACGATAGAAAAACCTGTGAATAAGGGGTTCTGGTGCTGAAGTGAGTGTGAATAGTTAGTATCATGTTATGGAGGATGAAGTATGGTGGCGAAAAAGAGACACGAAGGGGTTTCTTCAGTAAATCTGAGGCGCTGACTCAGCTAACCTTAGCTCGGTTCGCTGCTATTTAGCTGCTGTGGTTGCTGCATTGCGGCAGAAAGCAAGGCACATGCATGATCGAGCCTGCATCACCCCGCTCAAGATTGTCAATCACTAGCATCCCATTGCAGCGACCATCACCATGACAGCCTACTGTATCGCAGAGGAATGGCTACGCCACGTCGGGCGCGTCAGGCCAAAACGATTGGTCGCTTCAACATTCCAACTCCCCGTCATCTCAAGTATTCTCTCTCACACATAACTCCGTCGCCCTCTATGTACCCATGTACCTCTCCAATGGTACCAGTTCCCCTCCAAACAAGAATAAACGTCAGCAAACCCCATCCACCGCCAGATAGACACACTCAACATGGGCAAGAAGAAGGTCTCCACTACCGCCTCCTCCTCCGCGCGCAAACCCAAGACCAAGGGCAAGCCGACCGGCAATTCCTACGCGCGCCGGGAGATCGCCGCCTGGCCGGCCGACGTGGTGCCGCCGGCGCTGCGCTTCGAGCCGCAGCGCCAGTCGCTGCACGTCCGTCACCTGCACGAGGAGCTCATCTACGCCGTGCCGTCCTTCCTGTCGCGCGCCGAGTGCCAGCGCGTGCGCTCCTTCGCTGACCAGGAAGGATTCGAGCGGGTCACGCAGCGCGCGACGAGGGAGTTCGCGTTCCGGGACAACGACCGGCTGCTGCTGCGGCTTCCGGCGTTCGCGGAGCTGCTGTGGCAGCGTCTGCAGCCGCACGTGCCTTCCGAGTACGAGGGCATGCACGCAGTGGGGCTCAACCCGGCAATCAGGTTCTACCGCTACGCTGCGGGGCAGCGGTTTGGCTGCCACGTGGACCAGAGCGACGTGGACCGCGTCACGGGCTACCACAGCCGCTTCACAGTGCTGGTCTACCTCAACGACTCCAAGGACTCGGACTTGCTGGGTGGCGACACCATCTTCTACGCCAACGAAGCGGGTGCTAAAGAGGAGCAGGTGGTGCTCAGCGTGGCGCCTGAGACGGGAGCCGCGTTGGTGCATGGCCATGGAGACCGTTGTCTGCTGCATGAAGGAGCGCTCGTGACGAGAGGAGCCAAATACCTGCTGCGCACGGACGTCATGTACTCGAGGATTAAGAAATATTAGCGTGCGGTGTTGCTGTTGAAGTGGTAGGGATGAATTACCGGTCCTTGCTGTCTGCGTGCTGCTTGGTTTGCAGCGTAGGAATGTAGTTTAGCCTGTAGTAGCAGCGCGCATGTGAGGGCAGAATGAACAATGTGTCCTACTAGCTTTATATCGAAAGCAGGGCCGGACTGCAGTGCACCGGTATACGTCAAAAGTTTGTTCGTCTCTGTATGTGTGGCCCGGATATGGGGATTTTTGGTGGATAACTAACTGCTCGACGCCAGCTCGCGCAGTCTTCTGGCGATAGCGTGAATGAATGGATTGTTCTGCAAGGACAAAGCGAATACGTTAGCACAGGAATTATAGATGCATGCAATATAACGCAGAACGCGCGTACCTCAAAGTCGCTGACAATGGCAAGCACTTTGCCGAGTGTGTGCTGGACGGCGCCCTCGCTAGATGCTGCTTCCGGGTGCCCCAAGTAATGCGCGAAGTGTAGCAGCAGCACCACGAGCATGTTCTCCACTACGAATGTCATACTGTCCGCGTGGTACTCTAGTACATTCTCCAGAGGTGCTGTCTCGCACTGGTGCTCGCGTCGACGAAGAGCACGCTGCTGTGACGATGAGACTGAGGAAACTGAAATTGAGCGTGCCGAGACAGCTTCATTCTTGAAAGCTGCAAGCGCGTCCACCAGCTGCTTGCTCATTTCGAGAGCGAACACTGCTGAGTCGAAACGCGCAGTAAATTCATTCATCGACGGCGCAAGCGTCCAAAGCGGGTCAGTAGCAGCTGCAAATGCGCGCGGGTCTACCGACGACATGGAGGGGAACTGGTTCCTGTTCTGTAGTTGAGCCTTGTTCGTGATGGACAACAGCGGAGCAGCACGGCCCTCCTTGCTCTCACGAACCGCAAGCGTCATACGGGTCGCGCAGAAAGCCACGGCATTACACAGGATCATTCGAGACGCGTATAGTTTCTCCTCGTCCAGTAGCGACATGTGCAGCAAGCTTGCGCTGCTCACCGCTGCAGCATCACAATTCTCCAGGATCTTATCTTCACAATCCATACAGGAAAACCGCTGAATGGATGCGCTGCGCTGCTCCTCCGCGGAACTCTCAATCTTGTTGCTCCACCACGATGCGCCGTTACTGTCGCTCATTCCGTCAACATCGTCGCTGGGAGGCACTAGCTCCTCGCTAAAATACAGGAAAACTTGAAGAACCAACTGTGAAATCTTCTCCCACTTAGCGGTAGCTAGCGTTTGCTCGCAGAGGTCAGGGAATTGGATGACGTAGCGGAACACAAACGTCACGTACGACACCTCGCGCAGGAGCTTCACTGAGATAGGCTGCGATTGCTGACCACATGCGCACAGCTTCAATGCTGACGTGAACAGCTTCCGGTTCTTGTTCACAAAATACAGCACCTGGCTAGTGAGTGCGCGGTTCTTGGGAAGTGCAGCGCAGCATGCGCTCAAAAGCCGAGCCACCGGCAGCCACTTGCTATAATACAGAGTCTCGACACGCTGGAATGCAGAGACAGATGCGAGAGAAGACGATGCGGTGTTTTGCTGAGCGAAATACTGCGGTCGGTGTGTCGGCAGGTTGCGCGCATCAGAAAGCACACGAATCAGCCCACCTTCCAGCAAAGCAACTGCTCCGTTCTGCGTCTCAGCAACTCGGGAGAACAGCGACAAAAAGCACTCATACATCGTGCCAATGGTCGTGGCATCCATTCCTTGAGGAAGCACGCTGCTTTTCACCATAGATGAATCGCCGTTGCTGCGTTCAAATGCCACTGCATCCATCTCGCTCAGCTTCTTGAAGATATCGATGAAGTGCAGGAGATAACCACGCTCGCGGAAAATTGATACAAGCGACGAGTTGTCTTCGAATGCAACCAACGATTCGAGCGCAGATACTGCCAGTGCCATGCTCAACGTGTCGTCACCATCACTTGCATCCCGGCATATCAGATCAACAACCTGGTTTGTGAGAAGATATCGAACTCGCTGTTCCTGACTGAGGGCAGAGCTGGCCAAGCCGAACTTCGCCGAGGCTGAATCCTGTGACGCACGAATGGGCAGCACATGCAGCACATGAACTATGCAAGAGTACAGTAGAGTCCGAGAGTTGCGTGCAGCCGACGGATTTCCAGTCGCCGCAGCGCTGCTGTAGATGGAGCGGAACAGCAGCTCCAGGAAGCCCATGTTCTGACGGTGACGGCTTTCCGGTAGCGCACGCGGCTGGTATCCGTCATCCGTGTAGCTTAGCTGCGAGAAGACCATCAGCGCGATTCGCGACACAATTTCGAACAGCTGAGCCGAAGCACTAGCCTTCTCGGAGAGCTTGCTCAGCACAGCTGCGACGATACCACTCATCAACTCAACCCGTACTTCCGTGGATGCAACAAAATCAAGTCCCTGCCACATAGCCGGCGTCTCGAGGCCTTCTTGTTCACGAGGCAGTGCTAGATAGTCTAGCACAATCACTTCCATAAGCTCCCGCAGCGAGTTCAGTGCGTGACTTTCGGCTGCGATTCGCTCCGAATAAATGTTCCACTGCACAGCCCACCGAATGAACCTTTCCGCTGCTGCTTCAGCACTGTTCTGGCTGCTCGTACTGCTCGCGCCATCTCCATTGACACGGAATCTTTTAGTCGATAACGAGTAGTAATCATCCATTCCGTCCTCCGTTGCCGTCAAGTCAAGGGTCTGAAGGGCCTGGCAGAATCGCTCAATATCAATTTTTAGCCACTTATAGTAGCCTAGCTCCACTGCCACGGTCACCTGTTCAGCGAGAGCCACCACCTGCTGGTTCGTCGGCACCGGTGGTGGTGAGATGTGGAATGAGCACTCGTCGAGTAGCTGCAGCAGCAGCATCTGTTCTTGTCGTGCGGTAGTGCGGTGCTCATTTCGGCTCCCTGACGCGATAGATAACAAGTATACCATCAGCTTGTTAATCTGCTTCATATGCGGAGGCTCTTTGTGCAGCCCCACGTGCAAATACACCGCCAATGTTTTGAAGAACCAGCCACGCATGTTCAGCTCAGCGATGGTTGCAGCAGCAGTCCTCCTCCTCGACACATGGTAGACGCGGCTGAACAATTGAATTTGAGAGGCAAAGTAGTCGTTCGGGACACTTTCAAGCGCCGCAATGGTGTTCGGCGATGAAAACTCCTGGGTGATCAAGCAGTGAAGAACATGGTAACAACGCTCAGCCAACTCCGGCGTCTCCAGGCCAAAGTCCGCGTTAGAAACAAGGGTAATCACCGCGGCAAGACCAGTCTTCATGTAAGAAGTTGAAGCTGCGGCAGCCTTCGAATCTCCATGCTGGTTTACATTGCCCAGCAGTAGATGCGCCAAGTTAGGCGCCGGTTTGTTCAGATTTTCAAGCAGCAGATCGAGAATGGCGGCACGGATAGAAGGCGGGGACGTATCTTGAGCAAATAATTCGAATGGAGTCGAGAGCGTGCGGTTGTCTTGGCGCTTTTGTCTCCTGGCAGAACCCGATCCGGTGTCATCCTGATCATCGGCTTCAGTCTCGTTTTCCCCTTGCTCATTCTCGTCGTCATCGTACACGTTCAGCAAACGGCTCATGTAGCCAATCATAATGTCCGCACTTGCTCCGCTGTCAATAAGCACGTCTACGAGGTCGGTCCCGCTCATGCGCGCGCTAATATGACGCAAAATTACCGCCGAAAGGTGTGGAATGTGCGCCGACTTCGAGTACTTGATATACTTGACAATATTCACGAAATCGGAGCGGTGACGGCACAAAATGGTGTGCATCATCTCAACTTGCAATCGGTGTGAAAGCTGGCGGTTGAGATCAATGTTGACAAATTGAATGTCCTTCTCCAGCACCAATACCACGATTTCAAGCGCGTGCTGCACGCACCGCTCACGCAGGGCACCAACGACCGTTGTCTTAGTAAGATACGTATCACTAGGCTTTTTCGACACGTCGATGACAAAGTTCAACGAGCCGTGCTTAGCTTCTGTCTCGCGCTTAACGATGTCAAGACAGTAAAAAAATGCATGCTCCAGGTGCACGTCCGTCGACGTACTCTCCAGATTCTCAACACCTCCATCTCCCGAGAGAATAGTCAAAACCTTTGTCAACAGAGGGTTGCTCGACAAGAACCGAGCGAGCAGCTGATACGACAAACTCCCCTCCGTGGTTGAGGTATCCGCATTCCGAAGAATTTTCTTGAAAATGGCAAGCGTGCCATTCACAAGCGCCCACTTTTCTTCTTCACGCTCGTATTTCCGCAGATCAAACTTCAGGAATACGTGCTCCAGCAAAAATTCGAAGTAAAACTGGATAGCTGCAACACGGCCATCGCCTTCGAATGATTTCCAAGCGTGAGGATTCTCAAACAGTTCATAGAGCAGTGTAACGAACCCTCTGGTTGCCGGGTACGTTCTACTCAAGGACTCGTAGTGCTCAAGTTCATAGCTGATATCCTGGTTGCCGTAAACTGACGTGTCTCCTGTAGTACGTAAAATCTGCAGCGCATCCACCTGACGCCACACAAACGGCGCGATATCCGGCACTCGCGCAAAAACAGCTAGTGTCTTCATAAGCGCACCCTTAAGCGAACTTGGAATACGGCACTGCAAAAAAGCCACGAAGGTCGGGATCGGGGACCAATCATGATTGTGAAAGAAGATAAGTGCCAGCTGAGGGTCCGAAATCACTTCCTGGATAAGTTTCTGGATACTTTCTAGTGCCTCCAATTCCTTGGGACGAATAAATCGGGGGCCGGGATTAGCTGCGCTGCTCACATTGTTAAAAGTGCTGCCATCAATACCAACTCCCTGCGCAGCGCCACCGGGCATGAGTGGGGAGTATCCGGCCGGCTTCTCAGCATCCGTCAGAAGTCGCTGGTACTTCGCCATCACGGCAAAGAATTGATCCCAGCTAAGCTGTTGTGGGTTCTGTTTGATGTGGTGGAAAGCCTGCTGGGCACACTCTGGTCCGCTGGCAGCAGCTGCAACTAGGCGCATATATGCAGCAACGCACCCAGGATTTTTGAAAGCCGCGTCGCGGCACGCGATCAAAAAATCGTGACAGCTGCCGCCGTCAACGCTGCTAGAAATTGACTCAGGCTGTCGAAGATCATCCCCCGCGTTGCTTCCGGTGCTGCTGCCATTGCTGCCGTGAAAATCGAACTCCTCGTTGGTACCACGCCAAAACAAGCAACAGAAGGTCGCGTTGCGAGCACACAACGACGTCGCAAATTCAATAATATTTTCGAGACAATCACCAGTCCAGGCTACCACTTCGCCGTCACTTTCCGACTGCATAGCAGCAATTGCTGCCTTATCAGCGACGGTAGGCACATCGATCATCATCTTGGACGAATAAGTACGGAACAGCAGCTCAAAGTTCCGTTCGTAAATGTTATACAGCCGTAGATCACGCTTACGGTCCGGCAGGTACTTAAGTTGCACTTCGACCAGTGTATGAAACACTCGGTTCTCAATTGCCTTTTTGACAACGCGAGTCAATTCATCCGCCTCCGCAAAAGTGATATTGCTGTTATCGTTGCCATCGTCATTAGCTGCAAGGAAACCCGCCCACGCCAGCATCGCAACGCTCTGAAAACTCTTTTGTTCCCACTCCTCCTCGAAAAAAATGCGGTGCAGCTCCTTCACAACGGAGGCGTGCTCCCTTCGACAAAGCGCAATTCCGACCTCCATGTCCCCTGTTTCACGATCCATTTTCCTCGTTTTCTGCAGCAACACGACGAACAGCGCCACCTGAACTGCAGTAATCGTCTGCAGCATACACGACACCTGTCTCACCGCTCCCTCAGGCGACGTCCCTGCGAGCGATCCACCTTCGAAAAGCTGCGCGAATGACGACAGATTCACAATGTGTGGCGACACCTTGGCCACCACCGTTTTCAGGCGTCCGCACAGCGTTTTCAAGAGCTCTGCCAGTTTCTGTACTTCGTGTGCTAGCGTCAAGGTGCTCGACACGATGAACACCAAGCAGTCAGCCACGAGCGTGCGCCAGTAGCTCACGCTCTGCTCCATCCTGGGCACCTGTGCTAGCTGCGTCAACTGTCCATCGAAAGCCGCCACCATATTGCCCAGCAAATCCTCTGTCAGGAGCTTGTTCGTGAACGTCACGATGAACTGCGCGCGCTGCTTGTCCAGCCTCGTCTCCAGGCGGAGTCGCAGCAGCTCCTTCAGTAGGTGCAGCTTGTACTCCGTCTCCGACGTGAGGAAGTAGCGCGCCGCGCTCTGCACCGACTCGGCGATGGTGGCGGGCGGCAGCTGGTCGGCGCGCTCCACCCACTCGCGCTGCTGCTGGTCGCTGGCCAGCAGCCAAAACTCCAGGCACGTCTTCTCGCTGGCACTGAACTCGTCACTAAGCTTGCAGATCTCCTGCTGGATGAGAGGCGACACGCCCACGTGCTTGCCGGCCACGGCCACCGTGTTGGCCTGCAGCGCCGCGCGCTCAGCGGCGCTGGGTGGTGACAGCGTCAGCGGCTGTAACAGCTCGGGCGCCGCCGTCACGAGCTGCGCCATGAACTGCGGCGCGTCGTCGTCCGTCATACTCTGCCCCGCGAAGGCCAGCAGATCCTGGTGCAGCTGCCGGAAGCGCAGCGCCGGCGCGTCCGCGAGCGACAGGCTCTCGCTCATGGTCGCAATAAGGTCCGTTGGCTTGTGGGGGCTTTGGGGGGATTGCATTGGCGCGGAAAGCTTTCGTACTTAGTAAGATGACCATCACTCTGTATTTGATGTGTCACACCCAATTGCGCACTCCTTGAACCAAGAAGAAGATGAGGAAGCTGCGGATCTGCTCGCGGCTCGAGGCATCCGTGACGTGGCTCACGCTGGCGGTCACCTTGCTGTGTATATGTCATGACAATCTCCTGTGTCTTGCGGACAGATCGGTACCAGCTACGACCTATCGAATCGACGGCAAGACCAACATCAAGGACATCTTCAAGTGCTCGGGCATCCACTTCATCGGCTCCTTCAACGAGTATTACGTGGCCTGTGAGTTGTCTGTCCCAGCTCAAGAGACACTTCAGCTATTGGAGGTCGTGGACGTCACGCTGGACGGCTCCAAGCTGTCGCCGCTGCCTGGTGTCCACGCAGAACTGTCCTTCCAGCTGAACACGAGCATCGCCACCGTGTCCATGCGCAACAGTCAGCTGCTGGCCAGCGCCGTGGAGATCCGCGCAGCAAATGTGACTATGGACGAGCACTCGGCTGTGAATGTCACGGCCCGCGGGCTCAAATTTGGACCCGGCTACAACTCGTGGAACTCGATGGGAGGCAGCTACGGAGGCATTGGAGGCGCGTCGCTTACGGACGGACGTTCAAACTGCGACGACATGCCGCCTAATGGTTTCTTTAGAGTTGTGGGAGATGTTTCCGTGGATATGGCGAACTTTAGAGGCTATGGAAGTGGAGGAGGCAACGATGAGAGTCGAGGTGGAGGACGGATTAGGCTCGTGGCGGCGCAGAATGTGGAAATTGATGGATCGCTGCTAGCAAATGGAGGGGATGCTTGCACGAACTGCTATGACAGTGCTGGTGCAGGTGGGAGCATTCTTATTGTAGCGACGGAACGCATTCACGGCAATGCCACGGTGCAGGCTAACGGTGGGCAACCGAGTGTTCGCATTGCGGACGAGCTTCATGACGGTGGTGGAGGGGGTGGAGGAGGAGGTGGACGGATTTTGTTTGACTCGAAGAATGCCGAGGAGCTGGGGCCGTCTCGGGTTGAAGCATACGGAGGCGGATTTAGCTCAGATAAAAATGCTGCAATTGGATGGTGTCAGTTGGGAGGTGACGGAACGATATTGAAGCTGCAGCATACGACCAAGGAAGGTGAAGGGCTTGGAGGCAGCGACGTACAAGGACAGAGTCGCGGTGAGGATGGCAAAACGCTTCTAAGCACGTTGCTAATAAAGGGGGGTCGGTTGGCACACTCTGGGCCTGTGAAGCGAATTCAGATCTACGGCTGCACGCCCATATTTGAGCAGACGTCGAGAGGTGCTCAATTTCTTCCAGAATCCCTGGCGCATATTTTCGTTAATGGTGGAGCGACAGTGTGTGCATCAGTAGTCCAGCTGAAGGTACGCCCTATACAACCAACGTGGCTTATTTTAGTGGAACATGGTATCGCGAGTTGAATTTTACGATTGTTTTGCTTCGCAGGATAGCGTGGGGGACGTCGAGAGCTCGATTGTGGTAACGTAGCGATGACATCATGTATCAAGCCTATCGCAAAGTTCGGTGCAGCTGACACTCTCACTGCTTGGACGGTATCACAGATCGACTCTGGCTCAGAGCTCAATGTTCTCGATCGCGATCGAGTTGTTCAGCTATCGGCATCGCAGATCACTATTCAGGTACGCGTGATAGAATTTGATCTTGGCTACCGCTTTCATGAAGTGCTGAAGGCTGTGCTTGGGCAGGGATATGTGGGTCCGTCTTCTCTGCAAGAGCGCGACTTGTTTAGTTTGAATCTTATTGCTGCTGACGTATCGTTTTCAAATGCTCTGGCTATGGTACACGAGCTCGGAGTGGCCGCTCGCGGTGCGCTTTCCATTGATAAGTTTTCTGAGCTAAAGTTTCGGTCGCAAGTGAAAGTTGAAACGGGTGCTTCAACCAAAGTTGAAGGCTTTCTGCAGCCTTTGGGTAAACCCTTTGAACGAACGCGTGATGATGGTCCAGGCGATATTCCCCTAATCAGCTTTGATAGCAAGAAAGACATCGAACTTCGTCCGCAGACTGTTGAAATGGGCCAGGTCGAGTTCCGTATCGATTCTAATGGCACGGTTGTCCTGGACATGCCGTTCGACACTCCGTTTTTGAGGATGTCAATATCGGGAGCAAACGTATCCATCGCCAACGTGAACAGTGGTCCTGTGCTTGAGTGCAAAGAGATCGAACATCAAGTTGATGCTTCTGCCTGCAAATCTCTACGTGGAATAGCTGGTGAGGCCAAACCATATTCGATCAGCGTATTCGCTTCAGAGGTTGCAACGATTGGAAACATATCGGCAGGATCCATGATTCTATGTAGCGGTAACAATATGAGCATTGAGGGGGCAGTTTCCAGCTCGTGGTTGGGATGTGGGTCTGGCATAGGGCCAGGAAAAAGTGAAGTGTTGGGAGAAGCCAGCGGTGGTGCTGGTCATGGTGGAAGAGGTGGAAATGTTTTGCCTGGAAGCGCTGGGGGTGGTGCCGCCTACGACGTTTCGAAGGAGCTTAGATTCCAACAACCAGGAAGCTGGATCGTACTACCGTCTGCTGATAAGGGGTGGCCGATTTGGCCCGGGAGTGGTGCTGCGAGTGGAGATACACCTAATAAGGTTAATGGAGGCAACGGGGGCGGAATTATTTACATCGGATCCAAGAAACTGGTTGTAGCTAAGACTGCATCGATATTTGCACAAGGAGGAGTCGGCTCTATGGGTGGTGGTGGTGGATCAGGTGGAGCGTTAACGCTTTTCGTTGCAGACATTTCAGGTGGTGGTGCAATTGATTTGTCCGGGGGTGCAGCATCAACACCCACCTTGTCCCCGAATATCGACGAAACAGTGAACCGAACGTCAATTTGGGATCCAAATGTGCTTCCTGGCGAAGCTGGAAAAATAGGAGGTGGCGGTGGAGGAGGAATAGTTCGAATCACCTATTTGGCGACTATAACTGGAGGGAATGGTGAGCAATTTATCAAAGATGGAGGCCGCATTTCCGTTGATGGTGGCGAAAGCGCAGGGGGCGAGAATGGTGGCGCTGGTGTAATGGTTGGGGCAAACTGCAGTCCAGGACGTGGAGGTGTCTTTTGTTTGCCGTGCCCAGAGGGCTGCCATAGCCCAGGCCGCTTTTCGAAGTGTTCACCCTGTGATCCCGGAACTTGTTCGAGTCATACTGGTGCTGCAACATGCGATGTTTGCCCTATCGGTCACTTTAACCCAGATTTTGGCAAGAAAGAGTGTCAGCCATGTCCGTTAGGATCATTTAGCAAGGAGCCGGGGTTGAAGAAGTGCGAGCTATGTGCTCCAGGCTCGTTTTCTGACTTGGTAGGCAGCAGTGCATGCTCTGCCTGCCCAGTGGGTAGTATTACAACGTCATCCGGTAGCAGCAATTGCACGGTTTGTGGCATCGGGGAGACTACCGCAAAAGCTGGTGCAACTGTGTGTGCTGTCTGCAAGACTAAGCCTGTTCACTCGGAATTCAACATGCGCGGGAACTGTTCATACGCCTGCTTCAAAGGCCGCAATGGCCTCGACTGTTTGACACCCTTTGAGCGCTTGGTGAAGCCCATCGGTGGGCCAATAGGCTTTGTGATTCTGGTATTTAGCATCACGGGGCTTATCTTTGGTGGCTGGGGGGTCATTTCATATCGAAGTTCTAGGTCCGAGCTGCGTCGTTACGCCCAGTACAAAGCACAGAGGCTGCGTGACGAGCTCTCATTGGAGACGTTAACGCGGACACTGACTCCTCGCCTCACTGACCAAGATCTGAGCGCTCATGTTGCGCGTTTATATCTTGCCGGGGACAACCATCTAAAGAGTGCCTGGCGACTAAACCCATATTTTCTTCCCGCGAGTTTGCGCGACATCGTCGAGGAAGGCACCTATGCAAGTTTTGCTTCGACGTGCAACAAATTGGTTGAGTGGGACCCAACAGGCTGGGAAGCATGGCTCTACCGCTTGCTACTTGTCACGATGCCTCCTGTAGGCACCCTTTTCATGCGCCGTCGCCAATTGCATCGTGTGGTGAAGCTTTCCAAGTATATTGTTCAGTACGGTGGGCGCTTCTTTCGTGATATGAATTTCCGAGTGCATGGCACACAGTTAAAAGTTGGCTTCAGCTCCGATTTTTCTCTTGGATACTTCGACGTATTGATATCGCAGTCCAGTTCTTCGTCTTCCTCAAATCTGGTTGCCATGCAAACAGTCAGTAATGAGGATTTGGTGCTCGTGGTTGGTGGGAGTGGATCATTTTTCAGACCGTATCACCTGGATACGAACGACATTATTGTGCGAGCCATACCTTCGCGTCTGGAGCTCTTAGAGCACAACTTCTGGATTGATTTTGTGGCTGGCATCAATCAAAAGCTGCGTGTTTTACCCCAGCCTTCATCAATTGTCCGCCGTGTGCGCGAGGCAGCCGAGGTTTCTTGCGAGATTATTGCGTTTGTGGACGCTTTCAATGTGAAGCACGTTAAAGATGGCTTTACAGTGGCATTTGGGACGTTTTCAGTTGGTAGCGCAATTGCAGCTGATAGGAACGAGAGCTGTTTTGAACCATTCACGCTTGAAAACGTCGATACGACATTCGAATTGTACCCTCAAGAATCATTCAAGTTGGCTTTCCGGGTATCCCGATTGAACTCACCCGAAGCTTCACCAGCAACAATCAATGAAACACGTGTCAGTGCGCCAGTGCACTCGACGACCATGGAGTTGGTGTCTGAGACGAATGACAGGGTAAAGGCTGAAACAGATCCTCGATCCGCCGATTTCCGATACTCGCAGATTAGAATGGAAGCGCTTTTCGCCCAACCTGAGCGCCACTCGCTTGGAAATTACGGTGACAACTCTAGCGATGATAGCGATAGCTTAGTACCACTCAAGAAGCCTCTGAACGGCACCAGCGCTCGACGGGCAAGGGCGATGCTGGAGTTTGTCTGCACAAATGCCACAGCGAAACGGTGGCTGATGGTTCTTTGGCAGCCTGTGTATCCCCTCTTTCGTCTGCGCAATCTTTCTCGACCCGAACTTCCTGTTCGCTGGCTGCTGTCCGTGACTATGGTGCTACTACTGATCGCCGACATGGGCGTTGCGTTTTGGATCATGGTGGAGTATTATTGCGTTCAAATTCGTGATCCAACTGCTCAAGACTCGGGCTACTCTCGGGTACGTGCTTCGCCGCAAGTGATACGCTTGCTTACCTCTCTGGGTGATGCTAATGTTGTAATCCTTTATGTCCGCCATTCTGTCGAGTACAGACAGCGCTGTGGTCTGTTTTGGGGGTCCTGCCTGCAGCGATCGTCGGTTCACCTCTGCTTGGATTGATATTTGTCACGAGGAAGAGCATCTTCAGCGGCAAGCTGTTCGTCGTGTGGAATGTCAGCTCGATCGTGAACCAAGTTGTAGCCTTTATCTGTGGACTAGCATTCCTGGCGTACATTCACGACGAAATCCTCTTGGTGGCGGTCGGCGGTGTGCTCATCAAATACCTCGAGAAGGAGGTGGCGCTGCGGTGCATTGCACAATACGCTAGCGAGCGACCACTGCGCGGTTGGCGCGGCCTGCACACCACGCGCGATTGGTACGATGCTGCCTATACCCCCTTGGTTCATTACGAAAGCTGAGGTGAAGCATTAAATAGAGAAATATCCTATATTGTGTGCTATCAAGCAACTGGGTATTTCTCCATTCCCCACAGCAACAGCGTTCTACCATCTCCGCGAGAACAGCTTCATGTAAAAGTACGTGACGATAAACACAATAACCAGCATCGCCACCAGCCACAGCGACGTCCAGAGACCGATACTGGATGCCAACTGCTCCTTCAACTTGGCGTTCTCGCGGTCAAGCAGAGCCGTGTTCGACTCAGCGCTCTGCCCCACGGCATCCAGGATCTTTACATCTTCGGCCAGAGACTGGTTGATCGTCTGCGTCCGGTCCTTCAGCTGCGTGGCCAGCGACATCATCTCCGACTGAATCGACTCCTGCTCTTCGCGCGCCACCGTCTCGGAGGCAATCGCCTGCGTGCCAGCGCGGTCCACTAGCCCGAGTCTCTTCCTGATGGCCTTGGTCGACAGCTTCTCCTCTTGAGGGGCGGCCACCTCCAGCATCGACTTGAAGTCGTCCGTGGTCAGATCTGTGCGCAGCTCCGGCGTGACGTTCACCGCCTCCTCCTTCACCTCTTCAATGCCAGTCGACTGACTCGATTGGTCTTTCACTACTGGAGCCTCAGATTTAGACTGCGTCATCGTAGCACGAGCGCGTTCCTCCCTCATCCTGGCGATCTCGGAAGCTCGTGGAATCCGCTTGGGCTTGGCATTGTCCTCCCCCTGGTCTCTCTTACGTGTGGTGATGGCGTGCAGTACGGGGATGAGCTGCGGTTCCAGGGTCTTTAACTCGTCGTTGTGCTGAATGAGCTGCTGGAAGTGCAGCGCCAATTGCTGGTACTGTTGATAATAGGGATGTGAGCACAAACATCGAGAGGTTTTTTAAGTCTGGCACAGGCGGAATGAAGAGGTTTAGAGAGAGTGACAGGGTTGGTGGGTACATCGTACCTGGGCTATGATGTCGGCGCTCAAAGGCTGGTCCTTGTTGGCTTGGGATCGCGTCCAGGCCGCCAGGAAGCGGCGGCAATCCACCGCCTCAGTCGTCATGAGAGCTGTCGATGTCATTGTTCTGAAATGGTCGTTTGGGTACATACGTCCCAATTGTGCACCTCGTTTTTGGTACCGATAGGGTATACCGATACTAAAACCCGGTAGGTATATCGGTACCATAACCGGTATCATGTTGAAACCTGCATCCAAGGAGATGTCCTGAAGCGGCGCCGCGAGCTCCTGGTGAACGGGCACGCGAGAGCACTTCACCCACACAACCTTCTTCACAAGAGGTCTCTTATAGGGTGTGCTAAAGTTATGCAAACGTTAGCACGAAAGAAGCCGTCGTAGAGCATTGATATGATACCGGTAGTTGCAGGTCCAGCAGGAAATTGATCTTGCTTCCCGGGAACATCGGCTGCCAAAATGCCAAAATGGCTGACTGTGGATAATTGCCGTCACACCCGAGTTTCTCAACGAGAGGGAGGTCTCGACACTCCACGCTGCACTGCTGCCTCCTTTTGCCTACTTCGACTTACACCCCAGTCAAACTCGGTGGGGCTGATTTCCGCGACGGCATTGCGGTCAGCGAGGAGCTCTGCGATCTAGCGGCAAGTCCGTCCACATGATTTCCAAGCCACGTCTGACGCCCAAGCAGCTCGGCGTGGACAATAAGCGGCAGAGCGCGTGGCGCCATGGGCTATCGCTTTCGGTGGATATTACAAACCGCAACGGGTAACCTCCCTGACAGTCGGAGATGGCTACGCCACAGCTTCGCGGTGGTCGCTGTACAGTTGGCAGTGCAGCAACAGCAGCTGAAGACGAAAATGCTACAGTTAGGCTGGTACATGTACAGCATTCGTTTGATGGTCTCCACACCCTCCTCCGAGTCGGAAGGGCGGAAATGCTTCAAGCATAATTATCTCGTATTGGCACTGTTATCCAGGATCGCCCGGGGGTCTTTTGGTCCACAAGCTGCGGCACTTTTTGGTTGGGGTTGGGGTGACGTCCTCCCCCGGAACGCGTGGCCAGCATGATGCTAGCTACGCGCTTCCGGCATGTGCTCTCGGGCATCTGCAAGTCCTTTGCGAGTCTCCGCATCAGTCCAGCCCCAGCATCAGTCAGCCCCACTCCTCCTCCTCTCCGACCTAACCAGACTAACCGCCTCAGAATCGGCACGTTTAACGTCCAATCATTAGGTTCTCATCGCAAGCAGCACTACACTCTCCCCCAAGACCTCCAGCGTTACCGCATAGACATCCTCGGACTCCAAGAGACCAAGCTCCCGACCCTCGGACGCCAACAGATCGGGACTCACACACTCCTGACACTCCCAGCGAGCCAAGAGCGACACGGCGTGGGTTTTGCAGTCTCTCCCCGTATTCGCCCATACCTTCACCGGTACTGGGCCCACGACGACCGCATCGGAGTTCTTCAGCTGTACTTGCCGCACACAGGACGTGTCAACGTCGTGACGGCATACTCACCACATAGCGGGCGACCCCTGACTGACATTGATAGCTTCTACGATAGCCTACGGTCACTTCTCGACCAGTTCGCGCGCCATGATATCACCATCATAACGGGAGATTTTAACGCCAAGCTCGGGCGCCGATCACCTGGGGAGCCGTTCATGGGCCACCACGCACGCGGCATCCGCAATCGCAATGGCCATGCGCTCGCTAACTTTTGTCTGACTTATCATCTCTTTGCAACTAACACAGGTTTTCGTAAGCGAGCAACCCACAAGACGACCTGGTGCCAACGCCGCACTGACTACCACGTCTTCAACCAGATCGACTACATCCTCTGCCAGCAAAACTGCCGACGCTTTTGTATGGATGCCCAGTCGTGGGGTGGAACCACAACGGCTTCGGACCACAAGTTAGTGACGGCGGACTTTGTTCTCACACAAGCACGTAGACTTCGATTCCCGCGCCGCCCAGAAGCAGCTCAGAGTCTTCATATTGCACGAGACCGACTCACCTACGACGACGCCATCCAAGACAAGTACACCACAGCGCTCAAAGCCGCCATCCGCCCCACGAACGAAACCCCGGTCGCACAGCAATGGAACAGCCTCATGGACCTCATCCACGACACAGCAGAAGCCACCATCGGCGTCAACACAGCACCAACTAGGTCGAAGCGGTATGATGACCCTGTCCTCGCCGCTCTCTCCGAGCGGCAACGTGCGCTGCAGATCCGTATCTATCACGACCGCCAAGCATCCACGTGGACACTTCGACAAGAACGGAACGCCATCATGCATCAAATCCAGCTCCGGTGCCGAGACCTGGCAAACAGAGCTCTAGACGAGCAGATCAAGCTCATCGAGAGCCTCAGCCCCACAGCCCAAATGTTCGAAGCCGTCCGCGCGATAAACCGCACTCGAGTGCAACCCCTGCTACACCACGACGCAACAGGTAAGTATATATTGCACGAACTCACAGCTAACAACCTAGTGCGCTCTCACTTCCAGGAACAGTTGTCTACCCCGACGAGACTCCCTATCCAATCTGACCTTGAGGCACGTGGCCTCGACAGCCCCATAACGGCCACCGAGTTTACGACTGCGCTCCGCCGACTCAACAATAGACGCGCGTCCGGGCCCGACGGCATCCCCGGCGAGCTTCTCAAGTATGGTGCGGAAGCTCTCGCTCCTCACCTGGCCGATCTCGTCAACAAAAGCTTCGAGCGGGGACAACCGCTCAACCTAGGCGAAGGTACCTTACTGTGCCTCTCCAAGCCCAACAAGCCGCGCGGCGAGTGCTCCAGCCTCCGCCCCATCGTTCTGCTCAACAGCATACGCAAAGCTGTTTCTATCCTAGTCCTGAACAGGATTTCGCCAGCAGTGGAGCGGTTTCTCTCGCCGCACCAGTGCGGCTTCCGCAAGTACCGCAGCACCGCTGATGCAGTCTGGACGCACCGGTGGCTCTGCGCACGCGTTCAACGTTATCAAGAGCGCATTAATGTTCTCGGTATCGACCTATCACGAGCGTTCGACACCATAGACCGCCACAAGCTACTCGACGTACTCCGAACATTCCTGTCCGACGATGATATCCGACTCGTTAGACTCCTACTCGCCAACACGACGCTGGCTCTCCGCTCAGGCCGCCGGACGCTGGACCCGTTCGTCAGCAACACCGGAACGCCCCAAAGCGACTCTCTCTCACCTGTTTTGTTTGTAGTTTATTTAGAGGCAGCACTTCGTGATTTAGCACGTGAACTCGACGTACCTCATGCGCTCCTAGAGCAAATGGTGGTGTATGCGGACGACGCTGACTTCATCTGCCGTGACCAAACCGCTATCCAAGTTATTCTCTCCAAGGCACCTGACATACTCGCGCGCTGGTCCCTCACAATGAACATCTTCAAGACGGAGATCACGGAACTCTGCCGCCACGTCAATCCTGGAGGCCACAACCGACTAACACGCGCGACAGGAGAACAATGGCGCTCAACGCGGAAGCTCGGCTCGCTGCTCGGCGATTCCGAAGATCTTACACGACGCAAGGCCCTCGCCGCGGCAGCACTACGGCGCCTCTGGACGATCTGGCTACGCACGCACTACACTACGGACACGACTCGGATACGGCTATACAACTGCTATATGCTCCCGGTGCTTCTCTACAACTGCGGCACCTGGGCTCTAACCACTTCGGAGCTCCGAGGCCTGGAAAGTTTCCACCGACTACAGCTTCGCAACGTCTTGGGTATTCGCTATCCTCGACACGTCTCGAACGCGACGCTGTACGAACTTTGTGGCGAGCGACCGCTTCGCCATCGCATCACGACCACCCGTTGGGGTCTATTTGGACACATACTACGGCGCCCAGACATCCCAGCATATACACAGATGGCAGCTTACTACGCCCCCAGTGACGCGGGCAAATGGCGTGGCCGTCCCCGCACCACACTCCCTGTCATTCTCGACGCAGATCTCGTAACTAGTGGTCAAGGCTATCGACTGCGAGACGCGCAAGATCTTGAGGAGCTTCGCAACCTTGCAGGTGACAGAGGGAAATGGAGAATACTGCTGGCTGCAATTGCTGATTCGCTGCCGGCTGATGGAGACTCGACGTATGCGGACACCACCCTATGCCGCCGACTAGCTAAGTTGAGCCTAGCGCAGGTATAATTTGGCTACGCGAACACGTACACCATTACATTACATTACAAGCTGCGGCACGACGCCACGAGGGGAACGGAGCCCGCAGCTCTATGGAGAGAGAGAGACCAGCAAAGCACGCAGGCACAGTAACGCTGTGCCACGAAACGACGTGCTCACGGCACAGACGGCTGACAAGAGAGCTTCGAGCGATGCGAGCCGGGCCTCATCTTCAAGGGTTCGGACCCTGGCTGGACGGACAGTGAGTTAATCTCATTTCCAGCGCTCGGGAAGGAAGCGAGAAGCCGCAACAAGCAGCAAAGCACTGCCAGCTCCTCGCCCTCCCACCAGACGGCCTCGCACCGCGTTACCGTAAATAACAAGCTCGCATTAGTCTCAACATGGCAACCACAACAACCCGCACAGAATCCGCTTGGTGTACCGTACATGTTCATCTGACTTTAGGGGTGGGGAAAAGAGACGACCCACCCTTATATATGAGTAATCAACCCCTTATAAAAGCTCCAACGTCCTTATCAACTCCTTAAAACGAGTTGTCGACTGGCTATTTTTTTGGTTTTTCAACTGCCGGATACGATGTCACGCCGGACATGGAGCTCAGCTGTTTGCAGCGCATTGCACTCCCCCTCTCTTGGGCATTGACCAGCAGGCGAGTAGGTAAAAGGCTAGGAGGACACGGCATACAGTATAATACCTCTGCTGCGTGCAATTGCCACCGCTTGCTCTCGTTGTGGCAGTGGGGAGATATCTATCCTATTGCTGCTGACTGCGCCTTTCCCGTAGTAACGGAGACATCGTCCGTGGGATGCCTCCTTCCAATAGCGAAAGCGTCGGCAGGTCGACCATGTCCAAGGACGTGACTCCGAGCGTCGCAGTGGGGGCTCGTTGCTACATCCCGGACGAAGACGCCGCTTGGCTGCCTGTGTACGTGGAGGAGGTGAACGAGCCAAAGGGACTCGTCACCGTGAGGGTCCAGCGGCCGCGAAGGGATCAGCAGGACGAGGACACGGCAGATCATGACGACGCCGACAGAACCGGAGAGACTCGCATTGTGGCTATAGATGTCGGCTTCCCTCTGCAGAACGCACAGCTTTCGCGCTACGACGAAGGGCTGGACAACATGATCGACCTCAACCACCTGCACGAAGCTGCGATCCTGCGCAACCTCAAAAAACGCTTCCGAGATCGGAAGCCGTACACGTACACGGGGGACATTTGTCTGGCGGTGAACCCGTACCAATGGCTGGATGAGTTGTACACCCCCGGACTTCACAAGAAATACCAGCAAGCTCGAAAGCGGCAGGACCTGCCACCTCACGTGTATGCGGTATCTGTGGCAGCGTTCAGGCATATGTGCGATAATGGTAGCAACCAGAGCATCCTCGTGAGTGGCGAGTCCGGCGCAGGAAAGACCGAGACCACCAAGATCGTCATGGACAATCTGGCTACCATTGCACCGGCACCAAGTACGACTGCAAGTGACCAGGAACACAGCATTACCACGCGTATCATCGAAGTGAACCCGCTGCTCGAGAGTTTCGGTAATGCGAAAACCACCCGCAACGACAATTCGAGTCGCTTTGGCAAGTTCACTCAGCTCCAGTTCGACAAGAACCACGCCTTGTGTGGTGCCCAGTGCGAGACGTATCTGCTTGAGAAGACCCGTGTCATTTCCCACGAACACGGTGAGCGCAACTACCACATTTTCTATCAGCTTCTGCACGGCACGACGGATGAAGAACGTGACGCGTTGGGACTCGGTGACGAGTGTCCAAAGTTCTCGTATCTTGAAGAGAAGGAGCCTCGACAGGAGACACGACCAGGACGGAAGTCGAGGCCGAGCGCGCCACCTCCGCCCAAGTCGGCGTCGGTGATCGAGGCTGAAAACGCCAAAGACCGAGCACTCTTCGCGAAAACAAAGCAGGCGCTCTCACTGCTAGGACTTGGTTCGGACCAGCAGAACGAGCTGTTTCAGGTCTTGTCAGGCATTCTGCACCTGGGTGAGGCTCAGTTCGTCGCGCAACCAGGCAATGACGAAGCTTGTGATCTGGACCAGGACTCTGTGATTTATTCGTGCGTTTTGCTGGGCTTGGACCCGAACACCATGGGCAAAGCCCTGACTCATCGTACTGTGAAGGCTGTCGGAGAAGTTTATCTGGTACCGCTTACGGTGGAGCAGGCCCAGTCCGGACGTGATGCGCTCGCCAAGGCCATCTACGCCAGCGTTTTCGACTGGCTGGTGGCTGGCATCAACGCCAGCCTGGGTGCCGCCCCACGACTCACTGCGAACATGATCGGCGTGCTCGATATCTTCGGCTTCGAGAGTTTTGAGTCCAATTCGTTCGAGCAGCTCTGCATCAACTACGCCAACGAAAAGCTGCAGCAAAAGTTCACTCAGGATGTTTTCAAGGCGGTGCAGGAGGAGTACGAGCGCGAGAAGATCACGTGGGCTCACATTTCATACGCAGACAACAGCGAAACACTTGCACTCATCGAAGGTCGCATGGGTGTCTTGGCCTTGCTGAACGAAGAGATCGTGCGTCCCCGGGGTAGCGAAGAAGGCTTCGTGAGTAAGTTGTCGGGTGCCTACGTCAAGCAGAAGAACCTCATTGAGTTCCCTCGCATCTCGAAGACCCAGTTCGCCATTCACCACTACGCCGGGACTGTCAAGTACGAGGCCACGGGGTTCTTGGACAAGCACAAGGACGCACTGCTGTCGGACTTGTCGGACCTCATGTGCGGCAGTAGTGAGCTGTTCCCACAGATGCTCTTTAAGGTCAGAGCCGAGATGGAAGCCGCGGCTGCAGCGTCCGCTGCCAGCTTAAAGCGTTCTACTTCAGGAGGTCGAGGGGTTCGCATAGGCTCAGGAGGAGGTGGAGGCGACAAGACGGTCGGCATGCAGTTCAAACAGTCTCTGAATTCGCTCATGACCAACATCAACGAGACTAACGTCAACTACATCCGGTGCATCAAACCCAACAGTGTCAAGAGCTCAACGCTGCTAGAGGACAAGATGGTCGCCACTCAGCTTCGCTGCGCCGGTGTCATCGAAGCCATTTGCATCGCCCGTGCCGGCTACCCGAATCGACTGCTGCATGCCGAGTTTGCCGAGCAGTTCGACATCTTCCTCACCGAGCAGGAGCAGCTCCGCCTGAAAGAGGACCCAGAGCAGTACGGTGAGACCCACTGCCGCGTCTTGGTGAAGAAGTTCAAGCTCGAGATGCCAGAGGAGTATCAAATGGGCGTGACCAAGATCTACCTGCAGAAGGGTGTGCTCGAGAAGTGCGAGCACGCCAAGGCGCAGAAGCTCTTCGCGTACGTGGCCCTCATCCAGGCTCACTGGCGTGGCGTGCGCACTCGCCGTCAGTACTACGAGATGCGAGCCGCGTTGATCACAATTCAGCGTCGTGCGAAGGTTTTCGTGACGAGATGTCGATTCCTGCGTGCGCAGCTCGCCATTGCATTGATTCAGCGCGTGTGGCGTGGATACGTTGGTCGCTGCGAGTTCCACGCAGTATTGAGCGAGCACTGCGCGCTGCAGATTCAGCGCGTATGGCGCGGATACGTCGGTCGATGCGAGTTCCACGCAGTGTTGAGTGAGGCGAGTGCTACACGGATTCAGCGCATGTATCGGGGCCACAAGGGGCGACAGATCTACTTCGCGGTGCTATGTCAGACTCGCGCGGTGCGTCTGCAATGCTTCACTCGCCAATATCTCGCTCGTCAGGAGCTGTATCGACGCCGCGCTGCGTACATCGCAAAGCTGGAGAAGGAGGAGCGAGAACGCGTCGAGCGGGAGCTGGAGCTTGCCAGGCAGCGCAAGCTGGCGGAGGAGCGGGAACGACAACGCAAGCTGCAGGAAGAGCTGGCCAGACTGGAAGAAGAGCGTCGACAGGAGGAAGCGCGCCGAGTTGAGCTGCTACGTCAAGACAGCGCGCTGATGATCCAGCGGCAGGTGCGCGGGTACTTCGCGCGCTGCGTGTTCGCTGAAATGGTGCAAGAAGCCGAGGAGGAGGAACGTCGCCGTCGTGAAGAGGAGGAGGAACGTGAGCGAATTCGTTTGCAGCGGGAGCACGACGAACGAGAAGCTCAGCGCCGTGCAGCGGAGGAGGCAGCACGTGAGAAGCAGAGACTGGCGGAGGAACGCAAGGAGAAGGCGCGGCTTATGCGTCAGCGACGAGAAAATGCTGTCATTCTCATCCAGCGCGTGGTGCGCGGACACCTTGCAAGGAAGCAGGTTACAGCCTTGAAGGCTGTTGTGCTCGTCCAGCGCGTGGTGCGCGGACACCTTGCCAGGAAGGAAGTTGCAGTGATGAAGGCTGCCATGTTCATCCAGCGTGTGGTTCGCGGACACCTTGCAAGGAAGCAGGTTGCAGCCTTGAAGGCTGTTGTGCTCATCCAGCGTGTGGTGCGCGGACACCTGGCCAGAAAGCAGGTTGCAGTGATGAAGGAGGAGGCCCGGAGGGAGGCGGAGGCAGCAGCTATTCGCCTGCAGAGCATTCAGCGTGGGCGCTTGGCTCGCCAGAACTTCTCCAAGTTGAAAATCGAGAAGGACGAGCGCGACGAACGAGACGGTGAGATCAACCGCGTGCGCGAGGAGTTCTCCAAGTTCAAACTGGAGAAGGCCGAGCAAGACGACGAGCTCGCGCGCATGCGGGAGGAGAACGCCATGCTGAAACAGCAGTTGGCGGAGTTTCAAAGGATCAACGAGGAGCTGGAGGCTGCGGTGGCTGAGCATCGGTGCGACCGCGACGTGGTCAAGGCCTCCAACAACTTGAAGGAGGTGGAGCTGACGCAGAAGCTGAACACGCAGCGCAAGGAGCTGGAGTCGGCACGTGGCGAGTACTCGACTCTGTGTGGCTATCTGGAGAAGGCGAACAGCTCTCGCTCCACGGAGCCGGAAGAGCTCAACTCGTCCGACAGCTCCTCCACTTCTGGAGACGATGAGGAGAACGAACACTGGAAGGAGGACCGACCGACCATTGACTCGACGTCCGCGTCCTACTTTGAAGGTGACCGGCCTTCCACCGACATCGCCAAACTGCTTGGCAGCTCGTCACGTACCTCTCGACTGGCTAATGCCATGCAGCAGCGTCGTCAAAAGGCCAGTGAAGTTGTGGCCCAGCGCAAGCAGCAAGCTGCTGCAGCGTTGCAGCACCGTAAGGAGTTGGCTGTCCAACGCAAGGAGCAGGCGACTCACGCTCAGACTATGCAGAACAACGCCAACACCGTCACGAAAGCCAAGAAGTGGGTCACGCTTGCCCGCAAGAAGAAGGCCGAGTCGGTCACGACTCCGATTGAACCTATTGAGTAAGTACCCGGTCGATGGGACCAAGTAGTTGAAGACTGCAGCGGCGCTGACAGATAGAAGTCCCAGTGTCAGCGCTAGGCAGTTCGTAGTATCTATTACAATTCACCTCGTAATGAGAGAGTTTTGAACATTTTAACTTTTGAAACATCTTGCACATTTGATGATGCGGGCAGTATTGGCAACTTACATGTATAATAGTTGAAGGGAGCTCAAACTATAAAAATCTTCCTAGGATACGCTGATTCTGTTGCCTTCTGGTGACTGCCCTCGCTGTCTGTTCACGCTGCAGCTCGATTGAGATGGTCCTAACTTACAGACCAGATGGAGTGAAGCGGCCGCATCCAAGCAGAAGTTCCTTGTTCGTAGATGAAAGTTAGGTAGATAAGATCCGATCAATTGCAGGGTTCCAGCGCTTTGCATGTGAAAGCAAGTTGAACCCATTACAATTGTTCACTGCATGCTGACTGCAACTTGGTTTCGCGACATAAGCACATGAACCCCGCCTTGGACAAGACAGTCGCAGCTCAACCGAACAACCGCTTCACCGATTTCTAAGAAACTCCTCCAAAAACCGCGCGCCGAAAATACTTGCGCACGTGTTCCGAATCCGCGTGCACTGCAGTGAATCCAGCGAGTGACTTGCAAATTTACGCAGTACATACACAGCCTGCAAGCGTCCCCTCATTCCTCCTGAATGCAGAGCTCAGTGTGCGAGGAAAGGCTCCATGTGTCTCGGAAAGACTTGCGTTGAATCTCGTTGAATCCGCACGAAGTGAATTTCCCAGCCCATGTGGATCATGAGGAGTTGCTGAGTCCAGATGTGTGGCTTTGTTGTTGCCACAGTGACGTCAGTCGAATAGGTTTGGTTTTCGCTGTGTCGCAAGGCATACAAACCTCCATACAAAATAACGGCTGTTGCCGTTAAGCAGGCACCAGTTTGGCAACAAGCATGCAACCTCCTTCTTTCCTCGAACTCTGAGTCCGCCACTCAGGCAAATTCCAGCATTCAGTTTTGCCTCATTCATTACCCATTCCTGACTAATCCCCATTTCCCTTCCATCACCATCATAGCTCCCCTCAACTCGTCTCCATGCTCCGCCTCGGACGATCAGCAGCCTCCGAAGCCTCCAATTGCAGCGGCGTCGTGGTCTCCGCTATCCGCAGCAGTCTGCAGCTGCAACTTGAGCACCGCAGCGTCCGAGCGTTGCAATGCGCCTACCAGACGCAGTCGCGTCGCAACGCTGAGCCTGGAACGAAGCGCGGCAGGAACCCTCTGAGTCTCGCAGTCGTAGGCGCTGCGGCGCTCAGCGTCGGCCTGGAGCTGCAGATGGAGAGCGTCGCACAGGCGCGCGCCGCCATCGAGCCGGCTGTGCACCAGCCTCGACACAAGTGGCAATTGTTCGACCAGATCGGCTCTGGAGCCTTCGGCATCGTGCGGCTCGGCATGCACGAGGACTCGGGCGAGGTGGCAGCCGTCAAGATCGTGGCCATGGAGAACCCCAACGACCAGCGCTCGTACCCGTCGCTGGAGCGGGAGATCTCGGCCTTGAAGCTCGTGAAAGCTCTGGGAGGCCACAACAGCATCATCGACCTCCGCGACGTGTACGTGGAAGGCCGCAAGCTCTTCCTTGTCACGGAGTTGGCTCGAGGAGGCGAACTCTTCGAGCAGATTGTGGCCTACGGGTCGTTCCCGGAGGCCAAGGCGCGGGATGTGGCGCGGGAGATTGCAAGTGCACTCTCGTTCCTGCACCGGCATGGACTTGTGCACAAGGACGTCAAGCCCGAGAACATCCTCTTGAGTGCACGCGTTGTGGAGCACAACACTAGCGGTGTCTACCGGAAGGGCAACCGCCACGAGAGTACGAGTCTCGTGAAACTCGCAGACTTCGGCAGTGCTGGACCTGCAAGCACTGCGACCAACTTGGAGGATGTCGGTACGGCCGCTTATTTGCCGCCAGAGCTGCTGACCACTGGAGTCTGCACCAGTGCGTGTGATATGTGGGCGCTGGGCTGCGTGCTGTACATCATGCTGAGCGGCTCGCACCCGTTCGACCTGGACGGCATGTCGTCCGACCACGTGGTGGAACACCGCATCAAGGCCGAGCCGATCTCCTTCGCCTTCAGCGCCTGGAACAACGTGTCACCTGATGCCAAGGACCTTATTTCAAAGCTACTGGTGAAGGACCCGACGCTGCGTCTCACAGCGGAGCAGATGCTGCAACACCCGTGGATGAACGCCAATGCGGAAGCCGCGGCCAGTCTGCGCGGACCGTCACCGCTAATGGCGGGACAACCGATCCCCATGAGCCCCGCCTAAACGAACCCGCAAATGCGCCCGTGTACTATGACAAACTAGTACGTATTTAAAGCGGGGAACGCAATGAGGCTGTCTGCTGCCTAAACCAGCAGTGATAGAACCTCAGGTTGTGTGTAAAAGTACCAACGAGTGAAGATGATAGAATCACGAGACGATAGACGAGAAGAATAAGAAGAAGCTGTATATTCTCAATAAAAACACGCTTTTGTCAAAGACACTTGGTCTCGTATAGAGACATAACCTCTATCAGGTCGCATATCCTTTTTGGTTTGGAGGAATGTATAAAGACAAACCAGGGCAAGAAGCAGATGGAGGAGTGCTGCATATAGCCCAACTATAACGTCTCACTGGAGTTTTCTATCGCATTATTTAAATGACCACCCCGCACACAACGCGTCAAAGACGCTTCACGAGGTGGAGATACCAAATGCTACCAAGTCGCCCAACACAAAAAGTTCTCTATCCTACACTTCGGGTGAAAGCTGAAATGATCCTTCCAGCCCATGGCAACAAACACGATCGGTACACCGTACCACCCGAACCTCCACCAATGAATCACTGGCTTCCTGCCTCAACCTACATTTTGTATACTCCCCCATTACCCTCCACAATCGATACCCATTCTGCAGAGGAGATATTATGGTTGGCCATGCGTTCGTCTGGTGCCCCCCCATACAATAACGCCGTCCATTTTGACATTTCCCGGTTGAAAAAGAAGAGCAAGAATGGGTCGTGTTATCCGTGGTCAGCGTAAGGGTGCTGGCTCCATCTTCAAGTCGCACACGCACCTGCGTAAGGGCGCCGCCGGCTTCCGCGCTCTCGACTTCGTGGAGCGCACTGGCTACATCAAGGGTGTTGTCAAGGAGATCGTCCACGACTCCGGCCGTGGTGCCCCTCTGGCCCGTGTTACGTTCCGTGACCCGTACCGCTTCCAGCTCAAGCACGAGCTCATGATCGCGGCTGAAGGCATGTACACGGGCATGTTCGTGTACCAGGGCCCCAAGGCCACGCTCACCGTCGGCAACACGCTGCCCCTGTCCGCGCTGCCCGAGGGTACCATTGTGTGCAACGTCGAGGCCAAGGTCGGCGACCGCGGTTCGTTCGCTCGTGCTTCGGGTGACTACGCTGTCATTGTGACCCACGACGAGGACAAGGGCAAGACCAAGCTGCGTCTGCCTTCGGGCTCCAAGAAGACCGTCCCTTCGGCGTAAGTTGCTGCTTCATTTTGGGCTTTTCATCGACGCAAATGATTCGGGGACTCAGAAATGGGTCCTCGGGGCACGGCGGCGCTCCATTCTGTTGCTATCCCCTAGTGGCAGAAAGAGCGCTCGCGCCGCATAGGAACCCATTTATTGGGTCTTCTGTGCGTGTGTGTGTCTACATCATTCTTTCCCGCCTTGTGCGGTGAGTAAGTATCTCTTGATGATGATTCGCGGAAGCGCGATGATTGGTTTGAGGGGTGCTGATTTGTTGATTCGTCGTTGGGTCGTCGATATTTCCAGGGGAGAAGGTTGACTATGTACTGACTTGTGTGCTCGCTTATGGGAACTTTACCTACAGGTGCCGTGCCATGATTGGTGTGGTCGCTGGCGGTGGCCGTACCGACAAGCCCATCCTTAAGGCCGGCCGTGCCTTCCACAAGTACCGCGTCAAGCGTAACGAGTGGCCGCGCGTGCGTGGTGTTGCCATGAACCCCGTGGAGCACCCCCACGGTGGTGGTAACCACCAGCACATTGGTCACCCGTCGACCGTGCGTCGCGATGCCCCTGCTGGTAAGAAGGTCGGTCTCATTGCCGCCCGCCGCACGGGCCGCCTTCGCGGAATCAAGAAGGTGGAGAAGGACAACTAAGTTGCCGAACTTTAGCTCAAGCCGCAGCCTCACGGCTGCGCAACGGGAATGCCATAATGAAATGCTTTTCAACCAAATCCTTGTGTCGTCTATTGTTCTTTGTGAGCTTTTCAAGCGAACATGAGTTTGTCAGCACGTCTTCTTTCCGAAGCTTCTCGTTCTTCTCGTTCACGCCTCAACTCCTCCAAAAGAGCTTCCTTTTTGCTTTTCTTCTCCTTCTTGTGGTGTTTGCGGCGTTTCTTTGAGGCTCTCTCTTCAAACCCTCTTGCTTGACACAGTCGGCGTTCAGGGGACGTCGACGAGCGGTCATATCTACCCGAATATCTCCTGCGGTCACTTCCTTCTTCATCCACGCCGCGTCTTCTTCTCTTCTCGTCTGAACCTCGAGCAACGCTCGTATCAAACAGCGGACGCTGCTGCTTCAACAGCATGTGTCGCAGTGGATCAGCCCCCTCCAGCTCCCTACAACAGCCACAGCATCAGCAACAGTCGCATATCTCTCTTGTATCATATCAACCCGCGCACCTCTTGCGCTTGCGCTCCTGCCTCGCCGTCGGCTCTTTCTCCTCCACCTTCGCATACCACGGCAGCTTGCCATGACGCGCTAGAGTGTCGTCCGTCTTCTTCTCCTTGGCGCCTCTGCTCTTGGCTGTAGTTGCAGCTGCCGTCTCCTCCGCCTGGAACAAGTTGACGTGCTCTTGCGCTTGACCGTCTCCTGCTGCGCCGAGCTGCTCCGCGCGTCGCTCCTGCTCCAGCCGCTGCTGCTTCGCGTGTTGCGTCTGCTGCTGCTCCTCGTTCTCACGCTCGTCCCGCAGCACGCGCTCGATGTTGTCGCGCCGCCACACATGCCACTTCTTATGCGGTAGGATACGCAGCCCGCCGCCTCCCATATTGCTGGTTAGAGAATGACAGGTTAAGGTTTTGTTCCCTTAACCTTAAGTCGTCCTATCCAGGATAGCAATCCGGACTAACTGTTATGTTATCCTGTATATCACTACTTAAGCGGACGGACTCCGGAGAGTCGCTTGTGATGGTGCGGCTGAGCAAGCATGAGTTGGAGCGATGTCGACAGCGAAGACGACAATGGCTGGATACGTTTCTACCACGAGTCCGCGCAGCTAAACGCCCCAACTCTTCGTATGTGGAGAATCCCGAGGTTTTGGAATTGTTGCAACACCTTTCAGATGGTGTGAATGAATTGCTCATGTCAAGGCCTTTATCTCCATTACCATGGCTTGCAGACTACTTGCGTCGAGCAGTAAGTCAATATTATAGTATCAAAGTTCATGTTGTTGTCAATGTCTAACTCTTTTGCTATGGTAGTGCAAATTGGCCTACGTGGTCCAGTCGACTGTGTCCGAATCGCTGATGCTCGAGATGCACAGGAAGAGGCGAGTGATTCAGAGCGCACTTCGCGATACCAAACAAGATGAACTTGAGAGCAAGCGACTGATCCGCAAGATTATTGCACTCGAGTTAGAATTGAAGCTCGTGGGGCGAGAACGCCGACTCAAGCGAGCAGACCACGCGTTCTTGGCCTGGGAGCAGACGTCAGTGCAATCCAATTGGAGCATCGACACTAACAAAGTGCCTTTGTTCTCCAAAGACAATGAACAATCGAAAGCAGAACCCACAGAACCTACTCCATCGATGGATAAGTCTGCTCCAACTACAGTGGAGACTGAGTCTGAGTGGCTTGTGGAGCAGCTTCGTCTTGACCTTCAAGCTCAGAGAAGCCTGGACGCGTATTTTGATATGGTGATCGACGAAGTTGTTCGCGCGTTGGTAAATTTGCTTCTAATCGCGCCGGAGAAGCCTGCGGTGTGGTTTGTCATGTATCTGCGGCATCCTGTAGACAGCACGAACCATACGCAGACTCTATCACCCGAATCTCCCCCCGCTGAGAGACGTAAGTCTTCCGTTGCTTTGCTTGCAGCATCGCCGATGCTTTTCAAGACCAATTTTGAGCTGACGCGCAAGCTGGACGAGACCAAGAAAGCTCAGAGCGAAATGCACGCGCGACTGCAGGCGATGCAGCAAATACTCGCGGAACTTGAACAGGAATTAGCCACGCGCAACCGATTCATCGTCAAGCTCTCCGAGTCACACGTGACAACGAGGACGCAGGCTATCATGGATGGTACGCCCGTGTTTCTTAACTCTCAGAAGCACTGGGTTCTGCCTGGGTTTCTCCTAGACCCACGGACGCTTTCCGTCGCTCAACTGCAAGGCTTACGACGAGCCGAATGCTTCCTCATGGAGGAGGACGAGATCCGATGGAAATTCCTGCTGCGAGCTCAACTGGAATACGACTCGGCGACTTTGATTCAGAGTATGTGGCGTGGTCGACGAGCATATCACGCCTTCCAAGACCTCGTGAGTCGGCGTCGACGCACAGCTACTTTGATTCAGCGCAACTACTTCCACTATCTCTTCACTCGCGCTATCAGCTTGCCACGCTGGTGTCGTCCGGGTCGCGAAGTGATCGTAGCTCCGAGTATCGCTCAGAAGTGCGCGACCTCGTTCCAATTCTATCCGAAGAGAGACTTCCCTGCCGGCAACTATCGTCGCGAACCAAAGGGAACCAGCGTCACGGAGCTCATGGAGATAGCTCGGCAAGATGAAACCTGTGCAGGCTTCACAACGGATGGAGCTTTCAAGAGATTTCTCCCACGATTGCTCTCCCAACTCAAGCCCATGGTGCCCCCTCCAAAGAGAAAAGTTGATAATGAATCGGATGATGAGGATACCGGAAGCGACAATGAAGACACGCTAACAGCAGAGGACGGTCTCTACGTCAAAGTTTTTCCTAAGAAAGACGAGAAGCTCGTCAACTCGGCTATTGTTGTGGAGGTGCCGGATGATCACTTCGGGTTGGTTCGAGTTGTTCTTGATGGAATCGCGATCACGGAGCTAGTCCCCGTCACGAAGCTCACCGATCGTTGGAAGCGAATCCGTGTCAAGCGCGTGAAGCCCAAGCAAAGGAGAAAGACGCGCGCGATTGTCTTCGCCAAAGGAGCTCCGAGTATTTATTCCGACGACAACGAGAACGACTCGCTGATTGTCGAGCCTGGGACGCCAGACACAACCTACGAACGCATTGAGAGTGAAGAAGAAGAAGTCGAAGAGAGCATCGAGAAGGAATGGCGACGTCAGCGGCGTCTGCTGCGAAGACGTCAACACAGTCAAGAAGGAGCAAACGAAGATGACGCACCCGACTACATTTTCGAGGATCTGGTGACAGGCCGCATAATGCGTCACGGACACCCCAACAACACGCACGCAGACCCTGGAATTCGTGCTCATGTGATTGCTACTCGTAAAAAAGAGTACGAGGACGAGAAGAACCGTCAATTCGAGGCCAAGAAGGTCCTATCCGCTATCAAAATTCAATGCGCATGGCGATGCAAACGTGCACGCGAGCACTTCCACCAGATGCTGGTCTTACGAGCTAAGGAAAGAGAACACGAACGTCTCGTGGATCAAGTGAGTGCTGCCAACGCTCACAAGCGTAAAGCGAAACCCAAGAAAGGAGGGAAGTCGTTCTTCTCTAAATGGCGAGGTTGAAAGAAGAAAACATACATGATATATATTACTTGAAGCGACTACTGTATGCAGAGCTACGTGCACTATACACACGACACGCAGCCCTGAGGCACTCGGTTCTCTTGAGACTGCTAACTGGCTGAGGCTACCTCCTTTTTTGTCCGGAGGATAGTCATGGGGTAAAGCGCAGCTAGCAGTGGAGGTGAAGAAAGTCGTCGTCTATTCCGAGTCGCTCGTCTCCTTGGATTTTTTCTTCTTCTTCTTCGACTTCTTCTTCTCGGGAGACTCACCCTCCTCAGCGACATCGGCCTCATCAGCGTCACGCTTGTGCTTCTTCTTCTTGTCCTTCTTTTCTTTCTTTTCCTTCTTCTCCTTCTTGGCCTTCTTCTTCGGGGTCTCGTCCTCCGACGCCGACTCCATCTTCTCCTCCTTCACCTCCTCAACCAGAGGCTTCTTCTCCTCCTCCCCGTTGTTGCCGTACAGCTCCGACACGTCCGCGGGGGTGCTCTCGTTCACCTTGCCGTACTTGCCAATCTTTCCCTCCTTCACAAGGCCCTTGACCTTCTGGGCCATGGGGCCCAAGCCCCAACGACGCGGGTACGTGTCACGCTCCATAATGACGCGCTTGATCTTAGCCACAACACCGTGGTCGCACGTGGCCATAACGGCCGTCGTCATCTGCGCAATGGCAACAGCAACAGCCTCACCCTTAGTGGTCATCAGCACCACCTCCTCACCAATGTCGATGTCATCAGCGAAGCGCAGCAGCCCCGGGACCATGAACTTGGCACCGTAACAAATGGCGTTCACGGCGCTGTCCTTCACCACGATGCGCTTGTACGTGGTGAGCAGCACCTCAAGCGGACGCACAATGCGGCGCAGATACGACTCGTCCTTGTACGTGTCGTACTGGAACTGCGCGTCCAGCACGTCGTGCATAGTGACCATAGCGTCGTTCTCACCCAGCACACCGGAGCGTACACGACGCAGCTCCTGCATGTGACCACCCACTCCAAGCACAAGCCCCAAGTGCACACACAGCGTACGGATGTACGTGCCGGCCTCGCAGCTCACATGGAAGATGCCGAGGTGACGGTCCTGGTCGTACTCAATGAGCTTGGACTCGTAGATCGTGCGGATACGCAGCTGACGCTTCACAGCCGAGATGAGAGGGGGACGCTGGAACAGTGCACCGGTCAAGGTCTCAATGGCGCGGGCCAGCTTGGCCTGGCTCTCAATGGCACTGTGGAGACGCACCACAGCCACGTACTCCTTACCGGCACCTTGCTGGGCCTTAACCAGTCGCGTGGCGCGGTCCACGCACACGATGAGGCAGCCCGTGACCTTGGGATCGAGTGTACCGGAGTGGCCCGTCTTCTCGACGCGCAGGATGCGGCGGATCCAGGCCACCACCTCGTGCGACGACGGGTTGGCCGGCTTGTCCATGTTGATGACGCCGTAGCGCACGTAGTCGTTCAGGTTGCGCTTGAGCGGGCTCGAGCTGCAGGCGATGGGCGTGTAGTGGCCCGTGCGCACATTGAGCTGGTGGTAGTTCTTGAGCAGCAGCGGCCACTTGCTCGTGTCCAGCGCGGGCGTGTGGCTCTCGGGGGCAATGAGGTCCTTGCCCTCGGCGTCCACAGCCTTGAGCTTCTTCTTCTTGCTCTTCTTGTCCATGTCGGCGGCCGTCATGATGGATTCCGGAGGAAGGGGTTACACTACCAATTGGAAATGACCGGACACTGGGGATCGATGCCAATGAGACTTTGAGGATCCGTTGGTCCTGGGAGCGTCATGTGGACCACGCAACTCAACGTGAAAATAATAGGGGTACGAGACAACTCACTTGCTTTTTGTATGAACGTAACCCACTGAGCCCATTTTCTAACTGGTGAGACCATTTTCGAGACTGCATAATGGGCCGCCAACTCAAGTTCCATGAGCAGAAGCTGCTCAAGAAGGTGGACCTGCTCGAGTGGAAGAAGGAGAACAACCTGCATGAGATCAAGGTGATCCGTCGCTACCGCATCCCGGACCGCGAGCAGTACCACAAGTACAACCGACTGGTGGGCCACATCTCGCGCGTCGTGGCGCGGCTCAAGAAGCGGCCGGCCAACGACCCGTACCGCGTCAAGACGACGACGGCGCTGCTGGACAAGCTCTTCCACATGGGGCTCATCCAGACCAAGAAGAGTCTGCTCAAGGCCGAGGAGGTCAACGTCTCGTCCTTCTGCCGCCGCCGCCTGCCTGTTGTTATGGTGCGCGTCAAGATGGCCGAGAGCATCAAGGAGGCCACCACCTTCGTGGAGCAGGGCCACGTGCGCGTGGGCCCCACGGTCGTCTCCGACCCGGCCTTCCTCGTGGCCCGCCCCATGGAGGACTTTGTCACGTGGGTGGACAGCTCCAAGATCAAGAGAACCATCATGAAGTACAACGACAAGCTCGACGACTACGACCTGCTGGGCAACTGAGTGCAAAGAGGAGCTGGGATGATGCTGGGACTGTGGGGCAGCAGGTTTATAGATCTTTTTTTTACTTGAGAATGCACGTGCTTTTGATTTTTTTGTTTCTGGTGGTGGTTTTGCTGCAGTGTCCCATGTAGGTTCGACGGTCGAGGAATGCAGAGTTTGGCCGTTTTGATGGGACAAACCAACGTTGGGTTTATTGTGGGCTTGGTTCTTGCAGGTTTCTTCGTTGCTGGTCTCCACACTCGCTCACTTTGATTTTCTCCAAGGTTCGGAAGGACAGATCCGTCATTGAAGCTAATATGCGTGGTGTTTTCGGCTCGATGGGTGCTGTGCTGCTGATGCAAGCTGCGTCGTGGTGTATCGGCTCGACTGATGCTGCTCTCCCGGTGGTAACCGAGGTTGTGAGCGGCACTATCTTCCGCAAGTCGAGTTATGTGACGGTGGACCAGTACACGTTGAGTATCACGGCGCCGACTGCCATCGTGGAGATCAACTTGCTGTCCATGGAGACGGCTGACAACGCGACTTTCTCCGATGTTAACTCGGACTGTGACTCTGCGTACATCGACCCGCACGTCTTCCTGTTCAAGCAGCTCACTGACGGCTCGCTCTCGCTTGTGGCAAGTAACGATGACGCTGGTGACGACAACGCCGCGTACTACAGCCGAGGGACCACGTACGGCTCCGTGACGGCCGAAGACTCGTACCTGATCCAGCAACTAAGCACGGGTAACTATGTGCTCGCTGTCGGTCGGTATCCTCTGACCCAAGCTGCTGCAGCTGCTGGAAAAAGCACCGACAGCGTCAACGACTTCACCCCGTACACGTGCATGGCTCGGAAGGCCAGCTATGGCAACTACAAGATCACCATGCGCACACAGTCCACATCTAATTCGAAAGTCATCACCAAGAAGGCAAACTCGTACGTGGGCAACAGCTGCAACGTCGCGTCCTCCGTCACCAGTGAATGCGTTTACGCGCTGCCCGCAGACATCGGCAGCGATATTCTCAAAACCTGCAGCTACGACAAGACCATTTACTAAGCGAATTCATGTCATAAGTCGTTTTTAAAAATCACAACTTTCAATTTGATCTAAACGCCCCAGGGCAGGTTTCATTTCTGTTTGAAGTGTATTTTCACATATTTTACTGTTAGTCTGACGCCAATTACTTTGATGTGCCAATGCTCCAAGAACTAACGACGAAAGGTCCATAAGCTTTAACGTTAGATGCCTCCTTGTCGAGTTTCCTTGCTTCTTTCTTGCTACCTGCGTCATCATCGTTGTGAGTCCGCAGGGATCGCTTGCCAACACCATCAGCACCGTCGACTTGGTTCAACATCGATGTGCCACCGTCCACAGCGGAGGGAAACGCATAGCTGCTTGTGACGAGAGTGAGCGCCGTAGTCATCAGCAAGATGGACGGTAGACGCATGATAAATTGCTCCTGCCGCTGTGTAAGTCACGAACCTGAGGGATGTGAGTCCAATTGTGGAATGACATCCCAATGACGAAGTGCTGCACACGACATCAATCGAAGATGAAAAAACATGAACATTTGCCGTAAACGAGCTACTAAACTCTATGGTTGCCACCTGTGTAGAATCATAGGGAGCTCTACACTTTTTCCCGACCATCGGCTATTCGCTGCAGCCTTTGACGCAATAATGCAAAGACTCGTCATTCTGATAATCAATGGTGCAGGTGTTGCCATGCCTTTTCCGCCCTCTACTCAAGTATCTTTCTGAACCTGTCTCTCTTGATTAAAGTATGCAGCGAGCCATCCCACCGAAATCGAGTCAGACGTGAATCACAACCAAAGCTTATTGCTGGTCTCCGCTAAGTCAAGCTGACCATCACCCGGTTTCCTTTTATCAAGGCCATGGGTACGACCGAAGACGACGGCAGATACGTGATCTCACCCGAGGAGAAGCTCCAGAATGAGCTCAAGAGCTATGGCATCTCCCCCCAAGATCAGCGCCAGAACTTCTCCATGCTGGAGACGGCGTCGGCGTCTCACAGTGACGACGGTACCAAATACGAAGCTGCAGTACTTCCCTACCGACCTAGCACCGAGTCCGATACTGATTCCGTGAACTTCACCGACTCGTTGATGGTCGTGGGCAAGCAGCTCCCGTCGGGGCGAGCTGCAGCAGCTCTGGACCTCTTCGCACTGAGGAACATCGGCCTATTCGTCAACTACGTCGCGGTCGGTGCAGTGCACGGACTCTTCCAGTCCCTCATGTACCCGTACTTGAACGTGTACCTCAATATGGACGACTATCTGGCGTACTCGGCGGAGCGGTGGCTTGCTATCCCCTGGCTGCTCAAAGTCTTCTTCGCGATGCTGTCGGACGGCGTTCCTATCAAAGGCTCAAGGCGGCGAGTGTACATGTTGATTGGGTGGGCGATATGCTTGTTATTTTCCTTGATACTGGTTGTTCTCCCTGTGGAGACGCCGTACTTGACGGGCGGAGCTGTGACGAATACCAATGCGGCGGAGGCTGGGAACAAGTACGTGGCGATGTTCGTGATTGCTACTTTCGGGTACGTGTTGGCGGATACTGCGAGCGATGGAATGCTCGTTGAGTTCGCCCAGCTGCACCAAGCGAGCGAGCAGCAGCAGACGCAGTTTCACCACCAACAGGGCGAACTGGAAGGTGATACCGACTCGCTACCGATGCCACCTCCACGAGCGTCAGGACCGACTTATGTAGTCACCACGCTGTTTGCCGCGCGATATCTAGCGCAGTTTGTGACGACGTTCTTCGTGACGTTCATGTGCAATAGTGATTCGTATGGGGGTAGCTTTGCGTGGGGAGCTTCAGTCAACGGTATGGTTGTGATCGCTGTACTGGTGTCGGCCGGGACAATGACAGCTACGTGGTTCTGCTTGCAGGAAGACGAAAATCCTGCAGGATCCAACGTCCACGTCCTAACGCCGCGCGAGTGGAAAATCACCGCCCGCAAGTTGTTCCACCAGCGAGCAATCGTTCAGCTGATGGGCTACATCTTCGTTTCGCGGGTGTGCTTCACGTACTATGCTACATCGGCCAAAGCGATCTATCAGTACTGGGCTCCAGCAGAACCGTTGACGACCAACCTTTTCTCTAGTTTGAACGCTGCTGCGTATGCTGGGGCAGCTCTGTTGATCGGGCACGGGTCTACGATGCGCATCTTTCAAAAGCTTGGATGGCGTCAGACGGTAGCTGGTTCAGTGGTGGTCTCCGCTGCTCTCACTCTGGTTGTGGCTCTTTTTACGGTGTACAACGTGGTGCGTGTTGGTGCCCTCATGCTGTTGGTGGAGCAGGTTATTGTCATTTTTGAGGCGGTGACATTCTTCGTGGCACTACTTGCAGCTGTAGCTGTCGCTGAACCGGGACTTGAGTGTACGTCGTTCAGTTTGCTTGTTACCATGGGAAACCTGGCCGTTCCGTTTACCATTTCGCTGTCGCAAGCCGTTGGAGAACATTTCGACGTGTACGACTCGGAGTACGAGTCGGATTCGAGTCATGCTCGCGCTCAGGCAATGTACTGCTTCCTCGTTGCCGTGGTCGTTCGAGTTTTGCACCTTGTTGTGTTACCACTGCTCCCGAATCAAGCTGAAGCTGCTCGCGCACTGAAGCTTTCACGCTTCACAGGTAGAAAAGGATTGATCCTTGCCATTGCAGCGGCGGTGTGTGCGTCGTTTATGGGTTTCTGGGCGTTGCTCACGACGACCCTCTCATCCTTCGAGCGTACGTCGTGTCTCAATGTTGCTGGCGGTGAAGGCTGTTAGCGCAGATATCCACAGTCGTCAGGGGCTGTATTTGTTCGTCCTCACTTCACATTTACGTCGTATAAGAGGAGTTTGAGTTTACACCTACCACGTCGCAGTATTTCATAGTGTCGTCTCTTTCGTTGCGGTTGTTAATTGCTCGCTTGCAATGAAAGACGGACGAGCAGGAGACCGAGAAATACTGGGAGACGGCTTGCCTGGTGTACCGGGTGGAGGTTTGTCACCAATGTGGATCACATCAACTGTAAGAATGTCATCGCAGTCTTCATTGTTGCTGTCGTCCTTGCTCGTGTCATTTTTCGCCCTCTTTGCCTTGCGGCTTTTGATGTACGCCCGCACGGAGATCAAGATCGAGATCTGGACATGAAAAATCAGCCAAGCAATATGTGCGCACAACTCAAAGGTTTTACTTACCACCGTCGCCACTGCTCCGAGAATGGTGATGGTCACTTTGACGTACGAGAAATCGTCACAAGTAGGCGGGTTGCGCCAGTCCCCGGTACACTTGCAGACCTTCGCTCCATCCGCCTGTGTTACCACAGTGCCTCGCGTAGGGTTGCAGTTTGCGAAGTCGTTGTGGTCTGTGTATAGCGAGCTCGTGGTATCACGTGCAGTAGCACCCACTGGTTCATTGTGTGCTGACGAAGCAGAACCTACCAAGATGATAGATTCACTGGAGTCACACGTTCCGGTGTTGTTGCCTTCACCAACGGTAAGCTTGTATACCTCCGTCACTTGCGTGCATGAATCCGTGCCCCAGCCACGCAAGACAACCGTCCCGGGATCATCGACGCAAATAGTGAAGGTATTCCCGTTGGCGCTTGCTTCGGTGCTTCTGTTCGTGACGAAGCTCGTTTGAGCCTGGTTGGCCTTCAAGAAATCGTAGGTCACGCGAGACACGTCGTTAAAGCCGAAGCTGAACGGCTGACCAGCCGAGACCTGAGCCGATCCACTGCTGTCGAATGTGACCCCATCTTGGTATTCCAGCGTGCCATGAGTGAAGGAGCATCCGTAGCAGCAAATGCCTGTGGCTGCACTGCACTGATCGAACACGAGCGGGTCGTACGTGATCACGGTGTGTAGTGGGTCGGCCTGGTCCAGACATTCAGCACAACACGTTTCTCCCATCACTAGCGTAGAGCTCGCAGCAGTTATCACGATCAACAGCAGAAGTTGTGGGGGATACCAGCATGGTTCCATTATTGCATGAGCTCGCTTGGCGTCTCTTGTCGTTGAAATCTTGATGTTTGAGTCGACGCCTGTCAGGGGTCAGGCACAAAGATACTTTTTGGTCATTGACAAATTCAACATGCCAATCAGATTCATTGCTCACGATCTCGTACAAGTTTGAAAGTCTCGCCACGTACAACCACCTACTTCTTGTGCTGTGAAGCGTATCAGCTTGAGTTCACCGTGTCCGCGACGGCCTGGATCCAGAATGCGGCGGCCTTGGCACCAGGGTCAGGGATACCAGCACCGAACTCCTCGCCGACGTATCCAGCACGGCCAAATGCTTGTTTGGTGGAGATTTGGGCCGTTGATTCGGCACATTCTTGAGCTGCTTTGGCAGCAGCTGCAGCCAATACAGCGCCGGTCTTCGATGACGGGCTGTCAAGAGCACGAAGCGACGGCACGAGTGCATCCACCATGGTGCGCGATCCCTCCTTCGCACCGCCGTACTTCTGAACGGCAGTGATACCCGCTCGGAAAGCTCCAACCCACGCAGTAGTGTCGACTTCCTTGCAGCTCTCAAGGTGGAGCGAGCCAGCCGTCAAGAAAATAACGTAGAGCACGCCAGAGGTGCCACCAGCACTGCGACCTACAGAGTCAGCAAGTGCACGCAGGGTCTTTGTAGCGTCGTTCAGTGGGTAGTGAGCCTTCAGGTCAACAAGGATCGCTTCCGCAGCGTTCTTGAACGTGGTGCCGCAGTCGCCATCGCCCACCTTGGTGTCCCAGTTCGTCAGTTGGGACTCGTTCTTGATCAACGTATCGCACACAGCCAGAATGCATTTCTCAAGCAGACGTCCATGGTTCGAGAGTTCAGCTGGGCGCTCGAAAGCTTTTGTGGTCTGAACAGGAGCTTCAGCCTTGATAAACGGCCCAGAGATCGATGACTGAGAGAGGTCATAGGGCGAGTACGTCCACGCCGGAGCCGAAGTGGGAGCGTCGAAGAGTGCGAGCATGTCGTCATCGCCGCTGGAGTTCCAGAGCGACAGCGAGAAGCCCGCCATGTCCAGCGCCGTCATGAACGACCCCACCATCACGCGCTCAGGCTCAATGCCCTTGGCGCGGAGAGCCTGCACCGCATACTTGGCCACCACATAGAGCTCCATGCCCGTCGTGGCTCCCAAGTTGTTGACCATGAGCACACACCTGCTCCCCTCCTTCAATGCCAGCCCCACACTCGTCGAGTCCGTCGTGATCTTCTCCACCAGCATGTTGCACAGCGTCGGCACGTCTTGCTGCTCGCACTTGCTCACTCCTGGCTCGCCGTGGATGCCCAGCCCCACCTCCATCTCATTGTCCTTCCACTCCCTAGAACTGTCCTCCTGTCCCGGCAGCGTGCAGGGCTTGATGGCCACGCCCATGGTGCCTAGCCTGCTCTCCCCAGTAAGTCCATTCACCATCTCGACCAGACTGGCGAGATCTCGGCCCGCTCTGGCCGCTGCACCCGCCAGTTTGTGCACGAAGATGGTGCCGCTGAGGCCGCGGCGTCCGGCGTTGGCGTTCACCACCGCCACGTCCTCACCGACCACCACCATGTCGCACTTGAGCCCCTCGGCCTTGGCCTGCTCCACGGCCAGGCCGAAGTTGATGCGGTCGCCCGTGTAGTTCTTGACCACCACGAGGCAGCCGCGCGGCCCTGCGGCCAGGCGGATGGCCGCCAGCACCTGCTGCGTGGACGGCGAGGCGAACACGCCGCCGCACACGACACCCGTGAGCATCCCCTCGCCGATGTAGCCGGCGTGCGCAGGCTCGTGGCCGCTGCCGCCGCCCGAGATGAGCGTCACCTGGCGCTCGCGGATGGCCGCGTAGTCGCGGTGCAGCAGCACGCGCTCGCTGCGCTCCAGCACCAGGTGCGGGTGCGCGAGCGCCATGCCCTCCACCATGTCGGCCACGACGCTGTGGCCGTCCTTGACGAGCTGCTTGGCCTTGGGCATCTCTACTGCAGGAGTGTTTGTCGCTTAACTCACTTTCACTTGAGCCCTTGGACGCAAATCCAGAAATGAGGTCATGATTGACACGCATTCCGACCAGCGACTTGGAAATTGTATGGGTACCAACTTGAAGTTCGTTACGGTACACTTTGTCAGTCAAGTCCCAACGCAACTTTAGGATGAATCACCAGTACTGGTGAATCACCACTACATGCATTCCTCATCATTCACCACTACCGCAACCTAACGAGAAGGCAAGAAGAGTCTCAGACCGTTGTCGGGAACTCGAGCTCTCGCACAAAGTCCAGTGTCTTGGTTTCTTTTGGCAGCATGTCGTGCTCTTTGAGCCATTCTTCGTTATAAAGTTTGCTGGCGTAGCGAATGCCGCTGTCGGCCAAGATGTGACGATGGTGTGGCCCGGTCCCAACTCTCTCGCCATCTTGACCGCTCCCAGCACGTTCAAAGCGCTGCTTGGGCCGACGAAACTGCCGTCGTTCCGCAGCAAGAAGTTGGCTATGTCGACGATCTCTTGGTTGGTTCCGGTGACGCCTCGGTCGATGAGAGCTCGACGGAGGTGGCTCGTGACCCGCGTAAGTGCTGCCACTCCTTCGGCGATCGACGAGCCCTTGACAGTCGGCATCATCTCGTAGCCATCCTCCATCGTCCCTGTGGACCGGCCGTTGTTGATGAACATGGCGACGTTCGCAACCTCTGCAGGATCAATGACCCACACTTTCAATTCCGGGTTCTTCTCCTTCAAGAACGTCGACATGCCCGCGATAGTCCCCGACGTACCCGCCGACGAGACGAACCCGTCGATCTTGCCTCCAACCTGTTCCCAGATCTCCGGCGCTGTGCCTTCATAGTGCGCACGCATGTTGGCGACGTTGTCAAACTGGTTGGGGCAGTAGGCGTTGGGTGTTGTCTCCGCAAGACGACGAGCCACGTGGAAGAAGTGGTTCTCCTTGTCAGACATGGACGTCGTGGGAAGGATGTGAACGTCAGCGCCCATGGTCTTCATCATCTGAACCTTCTCCTTCGCAGTGATGTCGGGCATTGTCAGCAGCGTCTTGTAGCCACGTGAAGCTCCCAACAGAGCGAGAGAGACACCCGTGCTGCCTCCAGTAGCTTCGATGATGGTTCCTCCAGGTTTGAGCAGTCCGCGCTCTTCGGCGTCCAGGATGAGGGACTTGGCGACTCGGTCCTTGATACTTCCGCTGGGGTTGGCGTACTCGGCCTTGGCCAGGAGTCTGCATCCTGTGAGCTTGGACGGAGTCGTGAGTTCTAGCAGTGGCGTATTACCGACTGAAGCGAATAGGTCCACGGAGCCGGCAGTGGAGTAGCTGCTGAGATTCTGGAGAACGGAGCGGGTGACGTGGCTCGGCATAACCAATGGTGCTGACTTGGATCGTCCCAACGGCCGGCAAAAGACTGAATGACGAGAGGCTGTCAGGTGAGACTTGGACGTGGTCACTCATCAAGGTGATGGATGAGTCGCATGCAGGGATTACGTCAAGCTGTGTTTAGTCCAGGATCGCGATGACTTCTCCATAATTGACCAAGACATGACTGCAGCCTTCACCTGGGGCAGGAGACCCATTGCTATTAGCCTTTACAGGGGGGGGAGGGTTGATCTCGTACACCAGTGTTCACCGTGTGGGTGTCTGCAACAGCTAGAAGCCTCGTTCAAACTAATTCACGCCTCTGCTGGTGCGGTTATGAAGACTAGAGACGAGAAATTAAACGGTCTTTGGGAACGTGAGTTCGCCCACAAAGTCCAGCGACGCCGAGCCCTTCTGGGTCGCTGCTTCTTGAGGCAACAGGTTGTTCTCCGCCAGCCAGTCCTCGTTGTACAATTTGCTGCCGTAACGAACACCGCCGTCCGTCAGGATCGTCACAATGGTGTGGCCTGGCCCCAGCTCCCTCGCCATCTTCACCGCACCAAGCACATTCAACGCGCTGCTCGGGCCAACAAACACGCCGTCGTTTCTCAGCAAAAAGTAGGCCATGTCCACGACCTCGTGGTTCGTGGCGGTGATACCCTTGTCGACCACCGACTGGCGCAAATTCTCAGTCACCCGCGAGAGCGCCGCCACTCCTTCCGCAATGGTTGAGCCCGTGGCCATGGGCACCACTTCAAAGCCATCTTCGATCGAGCTCGTTGATCGCTCATTGTTGATAAACACCGACATAGCCGCAGTCTCCTTCGGGTCAATGAGCCAAATCTTCACTTTCGGGTTCTTCTTCTTCAAGAACGTCGACATGCCCGCGATAGTCCCCGACGTCCCCGCCGACGAGACGAACCCGTCAATCTTGCCTCCAACCTGTTCCCAGATCTCCGGCGCTGTGCCTTCATAGTGCGCACGCATGTTGGCGACGTTGTCAAACTGGTTCGGGCAGTAGGCGTTCGGTGTTGTCTCCGCAAGCCGACGAGCCACGTGGAAGAAGTGGTTCTCCTTGTCAGACATGGACGTCGTGGGAAGGATGTGAACCTCAGCGCCCATGGTCTTCATCATCTGAACCTTCTCCTTCGCAGTGATGTCGGGCATTGTCAGCAGCGTCTTGTAGCCACGTGAAGCGCCCAATAGAGCGAGGGACACGCCCGTGCTGCCTCCAGTTGCTTCGATGATTGTTCCTCCAGGTTTGAGCAGTCCGCGCTCTTCGGCGTCCAGGATGAGGGACTTGGCAACTCGGTCCTTGATACTTCCGCTGGGGTTGGCGTACTCGGCCTTGGCCAGGAGTCTGCATCCTGTGAGCTTGGACAGCGTCGTGAGTTCTAGCAGCGGAGTGTTGCCAACGGATGCCAAGAGGTCCACGGAGCCTGGCGTTGACGAACTCGACGTCACGCTGAGCGAACGTGCCGCAAAGAGCTTGGAAGAGGACGAACAGCGACGAATCGCTGACAGCATGATGCTAGGAGTTGACTGGTGCTTCGGTCGGCAAATGCCACAATGGAGCGGTCTCATGATGGGATGCCGCAGATGCTTACGCTGGGATGGCTACAGAAAAGGCAACTTTCGCCAATCAAGCACCAGACGTCACGCTCATAGGCTGCCCAAAATCTTGGCGGATGTGCAGGACCAATCCTGGTTCAGGACGCTGCCACCTGTACATGTCTAGATAACTTTGAATGTTATCTAGGACGTGTTAGCAGTATATCTAGGACTTTAGGCGTCTTCACGGAAGAGCTCAATGAACTCTTCCAGGTCGAGGGACGCGTTGGCATTGACGTCGAAGGCCGAGATGATGCGAATCACATCTTCCTTCGTCAGCTGAGTCGACCCACGGCGATCGCTGTCGTAGAACCGCTCGTTGTAACGCAGCGCTTCGAGCAGTTCGCCAGCGTCGACGTTTCCATTGTCATCTGCATCATAGAGCTGATAAAAATGTAGGTATAAGTTTTAGGACCATTTAGGTCCAGCAGAAATCTGTGACGTGTGAAAAAGGCAACTTCAACTTGACTTACCTTGAAGAGCTCCCGCAGCTCCTGCACCTGCTGAGCTGTCAGCGTCTTCCTCTGGACGCGTCGAGTTTTCTCCACAGTCTCCAGTAATCTACACAGTCGCAGGATATTTTCCAGCACCTCGGGAGGAGCCTCTCCGAACACGACGCCACAGAGCTCGGCCAGGTCGATGAGACCGCTGTGGTCCTTGTCGATGCTGCTGAAGATGCTGCCAATGTTGTCTTGCATATGAGTCCCCGAGAAGAGCCCACTGCCATCCAAAAGCTCGCGTAGAGTGATGGCACCGCTCTGGTCTTGGTCCAACTTGCGAAAAGTCCGGTACACGTTGATCACATCGTCGCGAGAGTAAGGACCGAAGCGTTCCTGCCGCATGAGAGCGGCGTCCGAGCGGATACGGACCTTCTTGGCCGATTTCAGCTCCTTCTTGGGTATACTAGCTCTAGGAACTGTACGAACTGCGCCTGCCGAGCTGGAGGACGGAGTGTCTTGACGGAGTTTTGGACCGCGTTCTTTTGTCGTGATAGCCGACCTGGGATGCCGACGACGGGCTGGCTTTGGACTATCTTGCTTGCTGCTCTCGGTTGACGCTGGACACATTGAGTGAAGATCATCAGTGCTAGAGCTAGCAGTGTCGACTGGTGTTAAGCTCTCATCGCCGAGAATGGCTGGCGAGTCAGCACCTGAACTTTGCGATGCAGACAGATACGTGTTGCTAGGCGGTTGTGGGCTTGAGTTGTTGTCATCGTCGCGGTCTGTACCTAGAAGCTCGTCGTACTGCTGGCACAGTGTGGACAAGATACTGCGTTTAGGTAGGACACTTGTGCTCACACTGGACGTCAGAGTGGACGCGGCTTGGTTTAAGTCAGCAGTTGGCGGAGACGGCAACGCAGTCAAGGAATGAGCTCGAGTGAGCGCAGCCACCCGCTTCGGTCGTGGTGGTTTCGTGGCCAATTTGCGCCGTCCTGGTAGATCCTTGAGCTCAACATTCTCGCGAATGATGCAGCTCACACCGAGCTTTTCGAGCAGGAACGCTGACGGTGTCAAGTCCATAGTCGCCAATGAGCTCTCCAGTCGCCGCTGCCTTAGCAACCCGCTGCTTCCTGCTACCTGCTTGTTATTACGGCGAACATTCTCGCGATGGAAGTGCTCGTACATTTGCTGCTCGCGATTCAAGCTCCCTACCGCCCAATTGTCCTTGTCTGCAAATGGCAGCTCCTGCACTGGGTTTTGCAGTGTTGGGAGTAGCATTCCCGGATCGCCAGCGTCTCCAGCTCCTCCGAGCACTTCAAGTTTGCCCAGCGAGTCATTCACATCGCCATTAGGCTGGTGTTTTGTAGGGTTTTCTTCGTGCTGATTCCCTCCAGCATTTGGATCATCCTGCGTCTTCTTCTTCGCCTTCTGCCTCACAACCTTCTTCATACGTTGTTGGAATTTGACGCGCTCTTTTTCCCATGCTGCCTGCCTCGCCAGCTGAAGATCACTCTTCTTCCATGTAGTTTTCCCCTGTAGCTGATCAAATAGACGCGTGGTGTGGTCCGTAGCTGCATCCGTCTCCTCTGGCTGCTCTTCATCCTGCACAACCTCTTCTACTCGATTCAGCTCGATAACAGTCATTGACGCACTGCTAGTCATTTCTCGGACACTCCTGCGTTGAATCTCCTTTATGTCCTGACCGAGAGCGGGGGCACTAGCGCTAGCCACCATAGTAACTCGCTTAGCCATCGTTACTGACTGCTGTTTCAACGCAGCAGTCTTGAGCTTACTACCCTTCAATTCCTCCCATAGCTGTTCTGCTTGCTTCCTCTTGAAGGCTGCAGCACTAGCGACATCGACTTCCCATCGCCACACACTACCGCTATCAAATCCATTTGCCATCGTTGCATCGGCTGAATTTTGCCCAGCCACGGGTTGTTGTGGCGCCGCTGTCGGTGTCATTCCTGTCGCCAAACTACCCACTCTTCGCCCTTGGAAGTCCCAAATGTGAACGCCTTTGTCGCTTCCACACGTCAAAACACCGCGAGGCTCGGCGACTATCTGCAGACAGCGCACATTTCCACGATGAGCAGTCCAGCGATGCGTACACGTGACGTCCGACTCGTTGACATGGAGCTGCTTCGACTCCGGATGACTCCCATTATCCGCGTGTTTGTTGCGAAGTCGTTTGGCATTCTTCCCTTGCCTCAGGAATCGACGGCGTGGGTTGTACGATCTGTCCTGACGCGATGGCATATTCTCTTCTCGGAAGGCTCGGACGTGCGCCGCGGTGATCACCTTGGAGATATCGCACACCATCAACTCGCCATAAAAACTCGCAACAAAGAGCAGGAATCGACCGCGATCAATCCCCTCCGCTAGTTGTTCACCGCCAGTCTCATCGTAAAACGTTCGACAACAGGTGACTGCACTGTTGAGCTTCGCAAACGTCAAAGGTGACGACGGAGGCGGTGGAACATCAGCAGACACAGTATCTGCATGTACAGCGGAAGACTCCGCATCGTTCTGTTGAGTGTCCGGGTCAAACAACACAAAACTCGATCTCTCGACACCAGATTCTAATCCATCATCGGAAGACAAAGCTATCTCGACTGGAGTTACCGGCCGTACTGGTGTCATGTGGAACGGGTAGAAGCACATGAGAAGCGTTGTGGGTTTGGAAAGTGTCAGGCTCCAAAGACACACTTGGCCGCTTTCGTGGCCCGACAGGAGCAGCGGATACGGCTCAATAAATTCGAGAACGTTCACTTCACTGGTTGCGTGAGGATTCATCGCTCCATGTGAAGGTGACGATGTGTTGAACGAGACACCGTTAGCCGGTGGGGGTGCTGCTAGCGTGTCCTCGAGCAGGAAGTAAATGTAGTCCCAGAGTTTGATGGAGCCATCAATGCCACCACTTGCAACGAGACTGAGCGCGTGGCAGTACGCAAGACACTTGATATCGCTGTCGTGGGCGTCGGTAATGCAGCGTAGCAACACGTTTCGAGCTGCTATTCCTCCTCCACGCGGTGCGTCATCGTCATAAAGGCGCAGCGAGCGATCCCACGAGGCTGTAAGAACCGTGTGATCTTCCTTGCAGTACAGCAACGCGGACACTTGTTGTGCGTGAGGCGTCCACCGTGCGAGTACAGCTCCATTCAAGTAATTTACCACCGCCAGCTCCCCATTCTGAGCTCCCACAATGAGTTTCCGCTGACGAGAGTCGAGATCGACCTGCGTGATGTCCGCTCCGACCAAGTCTCGATACGTGCGCAGCATTGCACCGGATGCAGCGTCCCAAACTCGCACTTCTCGGTCTGTTGCAGTCGCAATTGTTAGAGAGGCCTCGTTGTACAGAACTGCACTAGCTGCGAGCACGCGCGGCTTCACGCGTACGCGTCGAAGTAGCTTGACCTTGTGCACACCAGCCACTAGCAAGCTCTGTCCATTGTTTAGGACCGCGAGCGAGTGTGCTCGCCACGGATACCGACTCAAATCACTGCCTAGTCGAAAGACTTGCAAGCATCGCCGACTACTATTCAACTCAGCGTCCGTACTCTCAACGGATAGTACGTTGGCCAGTGTCCACCAACGGAACCAGCCTTCATCGTCCACGGTGATGCATTGGTCAGCCAACATCCTTGTCCCGGATGCTACAGCTTTGGAATTCTTCATGAGAGCTGAAGCTGCAGCGTACGTTGCTGACGGAATGAGTTGGATGCAGCATACAGGTGAACCATGGCCTGAAAGACGAAATACTGGCGTCGTGGCTAGTGCGGAGATCTCCCACCCGAAAACTTCGCACTCGAAGCCGGCACTGATAAATACTTGCGAGGATAACTTTACCATTAAACGCACCCCACGACGATGTCCCTGGCGAGACGCGCGAGTCTGCAGCGTGTGCGTGTCCCAAAGGTAGATCATGTTATCCATCCCACAAGAGAGAAGCGTGTCTTCGTTCAGAATCAACAAGTCTTGGAGTAGGTCCGAGTGTTTCTTGAGCGTTGTCACTAGACGCACTTCGCACGTGCCATCGCTCGATTCTCCTCGAGACTTGGCGTTCCCAGCTTTCACGCTGATGGTTTGAGATCGAGTGACCTGCCACACGGAGATCATCAAGTCGGCGGAGATGGAGAAGAGTTGCTGCGTCTTGGAGCTCCACTCCAGTACGCGTTGAGGGCGTGGCGTGTGTACAATCGCAAGTGGTCGTGGCGTCTCCATCGCACTCGTGCTACACGCTGTCAACAGCGTCGAAGACCAAAACGTGAGCTTTAAGTCCCCTGCTGAGACTGCGAGTAGATCCAAGCCAGCCAGATACTTGAGAGCTTGTACTGGAGATCGTTCCGAGCGTACTTCGTCTTGATCTCGTCGATATCCCGAGATGTAGCACAGCGGGTGGAACTTGTTCACGACTGGCAGCGTTGGTGTGAACGAGAACGTCGACCCAATGGCCTCCTCCGTATTCGACTCTCCGCTTGCATCTTTCTCGCCAGAGCCTGCACCACTGCCGTCCTTCACGTTCTCCTCGTTCTCAGGAGGGAATAACCCTGCAGGGTCCAGCAATTCCACTACCGGACGAGAGCTTTCGAGTAGCAGAACCCGACGAAACTCTGGTAGATATTCAATCCTCTTCGGAGGACGATTCACTGCGGTGTCGACGAAGTGAGGGTGCTCTTCATACTGCAGATCTCGTAGCTGAGCGACGGTCCCCGCCACATCGTCGTTGCCACTACCCGACGAGCCCATGCCGCCCTCGATGATAGCACTCGTGAACTCCTCCCACTCCATCGTGCCGTCTCCGTTGACATCAACCTGCGCGAACAGCTCGACCAAGTCTTCAATGAAGTTGACGACGCTCTCGGGCTCCCAACTCACACGGTCCAGCATGACGTTAACAAACTCTCGCAACGAAAGTCCGCGACCTGCACGGTCGAAGTCGTCCTTGAGCAGGGTCAGGTCCTCGACTTGGAGTCGAACCATGATGCCCAAACATGCTTGATACTGCAACAACGCCGCTGCCATCGCCTTGGTTTAGTGTGTTTTTGCACTCGAGTGGCCTCACCGTTTCATTCTCAAGCAGCAGCGGACGTCACGCGAAGGCGTCGACACCGCTGGACGAGAGTTCTCGTAATTTTAGCAGAGACTGACAACAAACTCATTGTTTGTCGAGAAGGATGGAGGCCACGACGGTTGATAATGGGCGTCCTCCACGCCCTCGTGCCCACAAACCATCTCATGGAGCATGGTCCAGTATCTACTCGCCCTACGCTGGCCCCGTTCGAGCGAGTCCTCGAACTGCCAAACTCGCACATCAAGACAACGATCAATCGGCTTCGACTCGACCGAAACGACCCCTTTCGGCATCGCAAGTGGCCTCCACGACAAGTAGCCGAGTCGCTATGACCTCACCGCGTCCGAATTCAGCACGACCGTCTCGACCGAACAGCGCCACGAAAATGCGGTACATGCAGCTCGAGACGATCGCGTTCCCGATGCACAGTCCAATGGTTCCAGCGACCTCCGAAACCTGCGAAGCTTGCTTGTCGCCTAGTGGAGAGACCGGAGTACTGCAAGAAACAGACTCGGCTGCGTTGCATCTGAAGCTTCAGGCGCTTCTGGAGATGTGGGGAGAAGAACAACTCGGCTTTCGATCGTCCGCATTGTTCTGTGAGACCACGTTCAGACAAGCGAAAGGTGTGTCTACATACGTTCTCTTAGAATCTAGGATAGTGGATTATTCTTGACTTTGTTTTTGAGTAGCTTTGGCGAGTAGGATGGCTCGCCCCAACGCGTTCCTGTCAGCGGTAGCATTCTCCTGTCTCTCTCAAATGGGGTCTGTTCTTGACGAGAAGTACCCATTTCTCAGCAACATCATCGATGAGCTTGGTGCTGCTTTGTACTCCAACTTCACGGACTTAACACGTCAAGTTGGACAAGAAGGTCAAACACAACACCAGTCCGCTCTTTTCTTCGAGCACGGCAAGCCTTGGTTTCAGGATTTTCTAATGCAGAAAATGCGGTGCAAAAGCTTTCAGACTTCAGTGGATGCGTCCAAGAATGAGGTTCATCTACTGACAGAAATGCTTCAAGAGGCTCGAGCTGCAAATTCGACTGCCGTCATGACTGCTGCGGCTGCATTTCAAGTGCCTCAGCGACGCGGTAAACTCGACGAATACTACATCCCCCCGACGCTGGAGTTGGGCGATTTGAGCTTGGAGTCGCTGAGTAGTGAAGTGCTGAAAGCTTTTAGCGCGTTGTCGAACGCCGACGCTCGCCATTTGCTGGCTCTGCTGCTGGAAAATGCAGTTGAACGGGACATGCCCAAGCTGCCAAACATGATGGCGGCCACCGTCGGCCACATGAAGGGACAAGATAGACGAGAGTTTCTGCGGGAGTGTTTCGACTACGTCACTCCAAGTGAACTTCAGGACGCACTGCACGAACGAGATGAGATCAACGACGATAAACGATATCAAGCGCTGGTCGGTGACCTTCACGAATTGCTGCAGCTGCAGCCGCATGAAGATGGTTCAGGGCTCAAGAACAGCTCATCTACTACGGTGGCATTGTTCCACTCGGAGGAAGCTCGCATCGGTAAACGAGTGCACGAATTGGTGGAGTTGATGGAAGATGTGGCTACAGAAGTTGCATTCTTTGAGCCGAAGCACCAAGCTCTTTTCCCTGATACAATTCTAGAGCGTCTACGAATGTACGAGTGCCCTATGAAGCGCTTGAAGAAGGAGCATGAACTTCTGCAACGACAGACTGAAGACGAGGAGAATCCACAGTGTGAGTGCGTCTGCGGTCGATATCGGTTGATAGACGCTGACGAAGACGTGAAAGAGGAGGAAGTTCTTCCCGAACAACCTGAAGAAAAGGAGCATCAAGGAGAAGAGGAGGCAAAGAAACAAAAGCCACGTCGTAAATCCACTCTGAAGCGGCCTCTATCTGTACCTTCAGGTCGTCGGAAGAATGCAATCAGCTTCAATACGCGCTATGGCTCACCACGCAAATCTAGCGCTTCCATTCACGTGTTCCCGTTGGCGGAAGTGTGTCATCTCTTGTCTGCTATCCTTCACCTCCAATTTTCACGAGAGGCAGCTGAACCTTCGTCGAATGCTGGAAGCGGAGCTGTCTCGGTGCTCACTTTCGATGATCACTGGGCATTTTTGCGGCACGACTCGACTTCGAGGACTTTCAAGACTCTGGCAAAAGACTATTTGGTTCGGAAATACGGCATCAAATCCATCGCCGTCATGCACACTCTGCAGCTAGAGCGGTCGTTGTTGCACTATACTGTCAAGGACAACCACGTACGCTGCGAACTCTTCAGCTGGTTCTTTGGTGCTGACAAGGCTCGTCACCAGTCGAAAGACTATGCCTTTGCGTTCTTCCAGAGGCTTGTCAAGTGCATCCTTAACCTGTACGCTGTCAAGAAGGCCCCACGATCCAACTCGATCACTACAACCGCCTCAACTCAGTCACTAGCGTACTCAGCTTTGATCACCATGTGGACCGAGTGCATTGGCGACGGTGAGCCAACGAACCCACGGATGATACCGGCGACTCTCGCTCTGGAGACCTGCAAGCAGACGTTCCCGCCAGCAATGCAGCGAAATAGCCACTTCACTCTGTTCAGAGAGAAATTGTATCGCTGCAGCATCGATCAGAAGTCGATTGACCTCGAGGAATTCTTCCGAGGAGCGATGACGGCCTGGCAGTTCGTGTTCGATGCGCAGACGGAGGAGGCGACCAAGACGCTCGAGACTGCAGGAGTTCTCGACCTGGACGGCTTTGCCCGATGTCTCATCACGAATGGTCTAGAGTTCACCACGGGTGAGAGGTATGAGCTGTTCGACCTGTTGACCCAAGACGACGACGAGAGCATCATCCAGAGCAAGAAAATGGTGCAGTTCATCATGGAAGCGAAGTATCTGCGGCCTGCCACGCAGCCGTCGACACTGCTGGCAAATTAACATGGGAATCACTCGAATAGTATGTTGTCAATGACAGGTTAAGCAGAATGACTCAGCGAAGGAAAGTGTGTGTATGTATTTTATTCCCCTTTGTTGAATTTTGCTTTGGTCAACAGCACGGTCGAATGAATGATACCTTTGCTCTATGAGGAGGGTGGGAGATATACACCCTCGCCGCGCTATATCTAGCCGAAGTTGACAAACGGCTGGCTCAGTCCCCCTACTTGTGGCTGCTGTTGTTGTTGCTGTTGCTGTTGCTGCTGCGGCGGTCGCTGCTGCTGTTGTTGCTGCTGCTGGAAGCCTCCCTGGTTCATCTGCATGCCCATGGGGTTCATTCCCATCGGCTGTCCCTGGAATCCCATCGGCGCAGCGCCACCTAAGTACACGAAACCAGCAGCAACGTTAGCATCCCCCCCTCTCTCCACTACTAAACAAACTTCACGTACCCATCATCATGCCGTTCTGCTGCGCTCCGAACATTTGGTTCTGCATGGGGTACCCCATCATCATATTGGGCTGCTGAGCCATCATGGGGTTCATGAACCCCTGACCTCCAGCCATGGGCATGCCCATGGGCATCCCCATGCCCATGGGACGCGGGGGCATCATCCCGTTCATCCCGTTCATCTGCATGTTCATCATGGGCGCCGGCGCCATTCCTGTCTGAGGGGGGAACGCGTTCTGCGGCTGCTGCGGCGTCTGCTGTGCGGACGGTCCGAAGCTCGCCATGATGTTGGCCATCTTGTTCACGTGCTGGTCCGCCGGGTTGGGCGGCTGCGGGGCAAACGCGTCCTTAAACCCGGACTGCGCGTTCGTCGAGCCTCCGAACGCCGCCCACTCGTCCTGTTTAACAACCGGCGGCGCATCCACTAAACTGTTCGTGACAGGTTTAGCCGGCGCGGGGGCACTAAACACGTCAAACGTCAGGATATCCTTCGTCACCGGTGGTACCGCCGTGGGCGTAGCCTCTCTCGAGGATGTGTGGGACCCGTGTCTCGATCCATGACGCGAGCCAGAGCCGCGTTCCTTCTCCTTACGGCGCTCGCGACGCCTCTCCTTATCCTGTCCCTTATCCTGTACCTCCTCCTCCTCGTCTTCACTGCTGCTGTGCTTCTTGCGCCGCCCGTCCGATGCCCTGGGCGCCTCCCCAATGAACCTCTTGCGCTCGTACTTGTCCCGGATCCACATCTCCTTCTCGCGCACAGCCGAGTGCTCGGTGGGCACGCGGTAGTCGCGCGGTACATTGGCCTCGTAGTAGGCCTTGGCCTTGGCGTTGCCCCAGCGCTGCATCTGCTGCACCTGGTCGGGCGTCCACGCGTCCAGGTTGACGCTGCGCACGAAGGTCAAGTGCACGCCCAGGCTGCGGTGGATGCCCGAGCACGCGATGCAGATGAAGACGCCGAGGTTGATGGAGGCCCAGCGAGGCCCGCGGCAGCCGCAGTCGGCGCAGAACTTGTTCTCCTCCAGCTTCATGAGCTCCGTCAGCTGCTTCTTCAGCTTCGTCTGGTCGTCGGGCGCGCGCGCGCCTCCGGAGCGGCTCATGGCGAGGGGAGCGGAGGGGCCGGATATGGGGGAGACGGCGAGATGGCGAGTGTACCACGAAGAGGCAAAAACAATAGAGCTGAGCTGAAACTCCCCGTGATATGAGAATATAGAGGGGGTAGAAGAGGGATTTGTATGTGGATAGAGTTTAGTGTGAAGGATGTTGAGATGGTGTGATATTAACTTCTGCCTGTGATAATGGATATGTAGCCATCTGACGTGGCCGGATCATGTTGAAGCTGATTGACGAGAGCTAGGCATGGAGAGGTGGGGAGTTTGGAGCAGAAGTGTTGGATCAATTCGTCGAGGGATTGTGATGACGGAGTGAGCTGCAATTTGATTCCGGCGTTGGACGGGGTGGAGACGATCACTGTCACTGGCTCAGAAGCGTCGATGTTGATGTACGTCTCGAGTTGCAGTGGCGTCGGGTGTGAGACCCCTTCGGTCTCCCGTTGCAGCATTTCGTCCAAGTCGGGGATTGAATTCAGACGCTGGTGCCACGTGACGGAGTGGAAGCCGTGACAGAAGCTGCGGTTCTTCATCAGGTTGGCGTGGATGGAGCGGATGCCCAGTGGTGACAGATCTGCGAACGACACGAGGTCGTCGGTGCATTTCACAGAGGCGCGAACACTCGAGAAGTGCTGTGTGTGCTGCGGTTGCAGCTGCATACTCCAGAGCCAAAGCCCCACACTCACGTCGTCCAAGCCGTTCAGACTGCGCAGGTGCCAATAGTTCTTAGCGATGAACCGGACGCCGTCCATCGAGAGGACACTATGGGGTCCAGCTACGTAAGGCACCAACCCGCTCATCGGATACTGGTCTTGTGGGAGATAGTACTGACTGTTCTGGTCTCGAACAGGCTTTTGCTTGTTGCCAAACATTGCAGCCCAAACTTCACCGAAGTATAACCCCGTGTGGTTTGACTTCCGTAGATTCTCGGCTAATTGATCCACTTTCACGTAGACGTCATCGTCTGTGACCATCACAAACTTGGCGTGGGGGAACTCTGCCACTGCTAGATGCATGAACGACGCCACCTTGATGGTTAGATTCTTGTATCCGTCCGTGCATCCCAACTCGTCCGTGAGTAGATCTCCGTATGCCGCTCTCTCCTTCGCCACTGCCGCCAGAACTCGTCTCCGTTCGTACTCATTCTGGATATTTGCCACATTCGGCTCGCAGCCCAGAAACAGCACCTTGACATCGTGAGAGAGCTTGGCTGTATCAGCCCACGAGTCCCGTATCGCTTGTCGCCGAGGGAAGTTCGTCACCACTGCCGTCTTCACACCAATGACAAGCATCGGACTGCTAGTAGCTGATACATGGCTACGCTGCAACACCGGATCGCCCTCTTCACTGATCACTTGTTCCTCCTGACCTCCCCACTGTAAGATATCAATGTCCTCCGGAAACTGCTGCTCCTCTCGACTCCTTTCAGCTAGTCGAGCATTGTGCAATTTGTACTCAACCGAACTCAACAAAGTGAACGCGACTCCTTTAGTCTCGTGGCGATACCTCAATCCTGCCGCATGGGCGATGTACGCAGTCGCAGTGTAATTGCCTTGTGGTAGGGACGTGTAGAAGATCGGCGGATCTCCGTGCATCTTGCACTTCTTGTAAAGTCCGTTGAGCTCAACACATAAGCGAGCACCTCCGTAAAAATCCTCGAATTCCTCGGCACTCCTTGCCTTGACACCAAATCGAATCTCAATTGGAAGCTCATTCACTGCGCCATGTTCCGGATTCACGATCCAAAAGCCTGTCAATGGATCGCTTTCGTCTTGATCCACTACGTTGCTGCGACCTACGCTTGTGACTTCGTGTGGTCGTGGCAATGATGAATCCGTTGTTAGCGGTGAGCTCGATCCACAGAGAGTCCATGCGCTCAGCAGTAGCAACGACAACCACGGAACTTCCATGAGATCTTTGGCGGTCTTGCTCGTTCAGGGAGTGGTATTGTCTCACCATACAGTGGAGACCGACGCGGGTCGGTCGGTCATGGCATTGAAGAGGGCGAGCAAGGAGGAAAACTGTGTTGGTAAAGTTAGTAATAACGTGTCGGACAAAGCAGTATTTCGCCAACAACACTGCCACGATGTCTCTGAATTCACATGTCAACGTTCAAACTGATCCTATATCAAAATAATGTGGTCAGTCCTCCACCCCGTATTTAAGTTAAGACCCGAATTGTGTCAGACCTCGAGACTTCTTCGCGTTTTCCTGATATTCATTTTCGAATTGGGTGACGAAAGCAAAATTGAGATCTTGGCAGGAAGGAGAGGTTGGAGCATCGTGAGGGAGTTGGGAACAGAGTCTTTGGATGAGGTCATCGACGGATTCTGCGGATGGAGTAAATTTCAACTTCAGTCCAGCGTTGAAGGGACTGGAGACGATCACTGTCAGTTGCAGCGGGTCAGAAGAGTCGACGTATGCCTCGAGTTGCAGTGGCGTCGGGTGTATATACTGCGATGTTGACGGTTGCAGCATTTTCTCCACGGTAGGAATTGAGTTCAGGTGTCGATGCCACGTGACCGAGTGGAAGCCATGACAGAATGTTCTGTTGCTGACAAGGTTTGCATGAATTGACCGGATACCAAGCGGCGATAGGTCTGCAAACGACACCAGATCGTCTTCACAGGTCATTGAAGAGCGGATACTTGAAAATTCTGCTGCGTGTTGTGCTTGAATTCGCATAAGCCGAAGCCAGAACCCGGAGCTCACATCCTCCAGACCGTTCATACTGCGCAGATTCCAGTAATTCTTGGCGATGAACCGCACACCGTCCATCGAAACAATGTAATGCGGTCCAGATCCATAAGGCAGTAAGCTACGCATCGGGTATTGATTTTCTGGCAAGTGATAGGGGCTATCTGGGTCGCGTATAGGCTCTTGTTTGCTCGCAAACTTTTCTGCCCAAACTTCTCCAAAATATAGCGGTAGAACATTTGCAAAGCGGAGGTGTTCGACCAGTTGATCAACTTTCACGTAAACATCATCGTCCACGAGCATCAAAAACTTAGCGTCGGGGAACTCGGCTGCTGCTAAGTGCATGAACGACTTGACCTTCTTGGATAAATTCCTATACGAGTCCGTGCACTCAAGCTCTTCAGTGAGAAGGTCTTTGTACACTGCTCTCTCCTTCGCTAATGCACGTAGAAATCGCCGGCGGTCATGTTCATTCTGGAAAACTGTCATGTTGGGCTCGCAACCGAGAAATAAAACCTTAACGTCATGAGGAAGTGTGGCTGGATTAGCCCACGTATCTCGAATCGCTTGCCGCCGAGGGAAGTCCGTCACAACTGCAGTTTTCACCCCAATCACAAGCATCGGGCTGCTAGTCGACGTCACGCTTATGCGTGGCAAGATCACCTTGTCGTCGTCAATCTTGTCTTCAATATCCACTCGATTTTCCACTTCCGACCAACGTAACAGGTCGATATCCTCGGGGAAGTGCTGCTCTTGTCGACTCCTTTCAGCCAGTAACGCGCTGTGGAGGTTAAACTCACTAGACCCCATCACCGTGAACCTAACTGGTGTAGTTTCATGGTATCGGATGGTCTCAGTCTTATCTGTGATGTACGCGACTGCTGTGTAGTTTCCTTCGGGCAATAACCGAAAGATGGTTGGAGGTCCCCCCGTCGACTTGCACTTCTTCCAGAGTCCGTTCAGCTCCACACAAATGTTTGCATCTGCATAATAGGCGTTGAACCCTTTGAAACTCGTTGCATCGACAAAGAGTCGGACCGTCACTGGTGTCGTCTCCACTGCGCCTTCCTTCGGGTCCATGATCCGCAAACCTGTCAACGGATCGTCATGTTGTTCTTCGCATGATGAACCCTTAGTGAGGCAACCGATTGCATCAACTGACAGTGTGGAATCTGAAGTTATTGCGAAGCTTGCGGTGCAGAAGACGCTCGAGATCAACAACAACAGCAACGTCGGAACTTCCATGACCGGTCACCGACCGATCTTTAGATCATCTAAAATCTAAATACCGGTACATACTACCGGTAAGCTTAGCAAACATCTGTGGGTGTATCTACGGGACAGTTGAAGTGATGCATCCCATGTAAGTTGAATTTATCTAAGGCCTACTAAGTACCTCAGTAGCTACCTGGTTGCTATCTTCTCTCCTCCTCATCCTCATGCTGCTTTCTTTTTGCTCTGCTTCTTCGACTTGGGTTTTGTTGCCTCTGGCTGCTTCTTGGGCGACATTCCTGGAATCGGCCTAGGTGCTGGAGGTGGGCTGGGTGCGGCAGCAGGCTGTTTCCATGCCTTTCCACCTGGAGGAGACTTGGTAGTGCCGTTGCTATTGCTGGTCTTGTGTTTTGACCCACTAGAGCTCTTCGACTTGATGAAGGCTGATCCTGGAGACGGGGGTGCCGGCGCGCGCGGAGTAGGCCGCTTGTTAGTCCGGATGTAGAGCAACAAGTACGCGGTTTCGCTGAGTGCAGTGGCCTCCGAGATGGAGGTCACGTGCTCGTCGTCGTAGCGGAACCACTGATCCTTGTTGTCACGGCACACACACGTGTAGTGGCCACCCACAACGAACTTGCCTAGGTGCGACACAACCGCAAAGAGCTCGTACATCGGAGGCGTCGAGAATCCTGCACCGCTGATAGACGCAACACCGGGGATATCCATCCCGTTCTCCGCCTGACAGGTCGTCGACATGAACTGCGTCGGGAACTCCAGGAACGGCGGGTACTTCACGAACTGCTGCAGCTTCACTGGCCCCTGCTCCGGGTGGTACGTGAATCGCTTTACGCTCAGCGTCAGCACAACAGGAAGAGACTCCACCGTCGTGAACTTCTTCATCATGGGGACCTGATTCGCGTCTTCGATCACCTCGACGTCGAACGACTTGCGGATCATCTCTTCGATCGTAATTGGGGTGCTAAGCGGCTTCGCCAATCCGTTTGTACCTGTGACGAACGATGGGTCCTGTGCCTCGTAATCGAGGTTCAAGTGCAAGCAGTGAAACGGCTCCACAGTGATGGAGCTTTGTCTCTTGCCATTCTGCTTGAGCTCCGATCGCAGCGCACCCTTGAACAGCCAGTTAATCGGCGAACGAATAGTGTCGACAGGGTTCTGTCGGAGCACGCTGCTCTTGCCCTTCTTGCCAACTTCTGCCCAGCCGTTATCAAACGCTTGTGCATTTTCAAAACCAGCATCAACAGCAGCCTCGTTCTGCTTCTTGGTTGCACTGCGCTTCGTCTGCTTCTCACACGACGCAGGCAACTCCAACCCGCTCTTCTCGTACTCGCTGTGCAGGTACTCCAAGAAGAACTCGAGGAACTCCAGGGCGTCCTCCTGCTCGCCGCGCATCTTCTGAAAGGCGCTGAGCACATCCATAAAGTAGCCGCTAATTCGAATCGCTTGTGGCACCTTGCCATGCATATCATTCAGATTCCGCTCTCCATTAGCAGCCTGCAATTGCACTATTAGAACACACACACACACCAGTCAACACGAAAACGCACGCACGACACGTCCAATCCATCCCTCCACACGTACGTTGCGCCAAAGTCGGCTCTTCAAATTCACGAGCGAACGCCACCATGTGTCGCCACGCCTTAAACGTCGACGTACTTGCCATCATCTCCTGCGTCGGAGCCGTCGCAGAAGAAATGTCCGCCAACAAACTACACACCACACCACAAAAACAACAGTAAACACCTCCCCCTCAACCAAACTCCCAAGAAAACTCACTTCAAGAACGGCGGACAGGCCAGCACCGACTGCATAATCACGTTCTGGAAGCACGTGTTGCCCTGGTTCACCAGCCCTCTGCAAGCAAAATAAAAAATAAAAAACATCAGTCTCTCTCTCTCCTCCTCCTCCTTCTCCTCCTCCCACCTCTTCTTCATCTCCTTGGCGGGTGCCGACACGTCCAGACCCTTGAGCGTCTCCTGGATGGCCTCCTCAAAGGGCAGCGGCTTGGCTGGGTCTCTAGAGGCTTTGGCGGCGTTGGCAGCTCCGTTGACACCCGCAGCCGCAGTCCAAGGGGCGGCCGCTCCGCCCCACGCCGGCTTCGACTGGGACTTGGGGGCGCCCAGCGCCTCCGCCCACGACTTGGGAGCCTCCGGTGCCTTCTGTGAGTCGCTCGTCATGTCTGCGGCAGCTGCGAAGTGAGTGAGTGAGTTCTGCGGCGCTGCATAACCAGGTCAAGGAGGAGAGTGAAGGGTTCGTATGATAGCTCACCGTCCTCCAGCGCCTTCTGCGTCTCCTCCAGCGAGAAGTCCCCGAACGTGATGAACGTGGCGGCGTCGGCGCCGTGGCCGCCGCCTGCGCGCGCAGCCTCCGTCATTATTGGGATGGTCGCAGTTTGCGAGCCAATGCTGGCGCGTAACCGTAACCTCTGCGGTTACGGACTGACCATCACTCACGTGAATCAGAGGAGAATCAGATATGTGAGCTGTATGTGAGTTAGAGTATGATCTCTCCTATCCGTGAGGCATTGTGCTGATGCGACGAGCGTGTTATCTTCGACTAGAATCCAGCTTCAGGGGGCTCTTCAATCGATTAGAGCGACGCGTTTTAAGCAGGATCGGTCCAAAATAATTGTCGTAAGCCCGTAAATTTATTTTGCTACGAAACTCTTCACGCGGTTCGACACGTCATTTGCTATTCGGAGTTTTACTGCCGCACGAAGTTGTCATTGTTGCGTAGCAACTTCTCCATAACCTTCCTCTTGTGTTCCTCGTCTGACATAAACCACCTCTTCTTAAACGCATTGGCCGCCTTAGCCCACTTCTTGTTGAATGACGACTTGACATTTTTCATCGCGGAAAGCGAGAACACCCTCTCCTCGTCTTCGACGCTGCGCAGAATGCGATTCGAATCGACAGCCAGGTTCTTGATCGTCACGGATTCCTCAGCAGCAGCAGGGCTGGTGCTGGTGGCGACGAGGGTAACCACCACCACGACCAGGAAGGAGCTCAGACGCATGTTTCTTGACTCTTGGTAGGCTTCTTGTGGCTATGCAGCAAGTTGTGAAATGAGGAGAACATACCGAGCTCGCCGGTAAGGTATGTCGTTGACTGGTCTACGTAGTAACGTTAACTCAAACAAATTAAGATCCCATCTCGCTCAGATCTCTTCGGCCGCCTCCCCTCGTCCGGTCACAGACTGTGACACAGTACTGTATACTGTATGTTCACTCAGTGTACTGGTGAGGAATTAATCAATTCAAGTAGACCTTTTTCTAAGTGTTTCTTTTGCGAAACGCAGAATTCCCACACTGGTGGTACAGCTCATCGGTCGAGCGCCCCAATGACAGCTTGACTACGATAAGTGCAACCGACTGAAAGACCGGTCGGCCATCAAGTGCGCGGGGGGGGGGGGCACTATACAGCACGGCATATCCAAATTCACCACTTGTGGCTTTGCTGCGGCAGTGGAATTCTTTAAGTGCTCTGCTGAGTGCTTCACGATTGTCGATTGTCAACGAATGCTACAAAATTCGGGAGTATTCAATTGTGTGTGGAGCTGGCGCTGACTCTCCAATCCAGTTGGCTTTTAACGAAGAGCTAACCACTTAAAAATAAAACTTTGCTGAAATCTGGTAGGAAGAAGTAGAGATGATCGCCTGACAAGGGAATTCGAAAGTTAAGAAAGTGAAGTACGAGGTGAACCAGTTGCACTGCAACTTGCAGGCGATAAAGTGGTGTGAAGGAACCAGGAGCGAGATCCAGATGATGACCACCGTCAGAACTGCTTTCGGCACACATTGACAGGTTTAGAGGCGTGAACGAGTTGTCTGTATGCACTAAGAAGAGCAAGAACGATAGCGACGTAGCCTTACGCAGAGGCTTGTGGCAGCAAAGCTAATATATAATAACCCTCTATACTAAATTTCACTGTAAGCTAACAAGAGTGGTACCTCGGACGGAATGGAGGGCGGAATCTGTAAATCCAGGGCTGTTGGGAGCTGCTATCGACAGGCACCAGATCTTATTATAGCGACAGGCACCAGCACATAAACACAACGACATGTAGGCGACACTGCGAGCACCATTCTGATAAATAGGGCCCTGGAGCCATTGGCTAAATATCAATTTGCTCAGTCAATTAACAACGAAGACTGCACTACGGACTCGCAGCCCCCCCCTCCATCATTTTAAAATGATGGAAGGGGGGGGGGGAAGGTCTTTAAGAGGTCATCTTCGTCATAATAAACTTCTAGCTCAAAACAAATCCAAATTCGATTAACTCGCGCGAGTTATCTCGAAACACATCTTGTTTCATATTAACTCGCGCGAGTTATCTCGAAACACATCTTGTTTCATATTAACTCGCGCGAGTTATCTCGAAACAACACTAGATTCACGTTATCTCACCAGGGGTCATGCAAACATCACTATGTTGCAGAATGCATGCTAGGGATGACGACCTTTTATTAGCTGGGCTTTCTGGGGCTGGGCATCGGTAACACTGCGATGGCGCCTGTTTCGGTGTGAACTGTCGCTGGGTTTGGTAGTTGGGAGGGGGGTTCGAGAGCTGATGGTGCGTTCGGCTCCACGTTGGGGGGCCCACAGCTTCTTTTCCGTTACTCGGAGCATGTTGTAGCTCCGGACTGCATCCTACTGGATAGCGCAGGGCCTGACGGTGCCGCTGGTAGAGCGGAGGACCAGATAAGCTCGAAGGCAGCGGTGAACGGGAGCTCCGTCATTGAGAATGGCAAGTAGTCGTGGAAAACGGAGGGGGTGCAGGACAAGTCTTCGTAAAGTGAGTGGTGACAGTGAGTGGTGACGCAGCTATTGTGTTATTCCAAATGAGAGGTAATAATTGTTTTAAAGCTCTTCAGTACTGTGAGGCAAGAAGATAGGTGGACACTTTATACACCACCGTCCCCGTCTTGATCACGTCCGGCTGTATCGACCATTAATAACAGTATCGAGTTTGGTATAGCTGGTGCCTGTCGCTAAGATCTGGTGCCTGTTGATAGCAGCTCCCAGGGCCGTTCCGTGCAAAGTCGTGGCTTTGTGTGTGAATACTCATCTTACGGGAAGCTGCTATTTGAAGTGATGTGCTGATACTATTAATAATAGCACGCAAAAACAACTTGAGTTCAGTATGGCTAAACAAAAAATGTCCACTAACAATCCCTCCAGATTGTAAAAACGGCTTTGAACGAGGCTTTTTTACTTACTTCTTGTCTTCTTTCACTTTATTGGCATACATAATGGCCGCATCAAAAGAACCGTATGACCAGGCATCAACAAACTAGGCGTTTGTTACATAAACCATCCGTACTGCCTAAGTAGAGATTTTGCGAAGACCTAGTTGAAGGTGATGGCTTCAAACTAAATCACAGTGTTTTATGGTTTTCTTCGGCACTAATGCAGGGGTTGCATCTCTAATTTCGCTTTTAAACATGCTTTGCGCCGCTCTAACAGCTAGAAGCAACTCCAAAGTCCCTCCCAGCTCTTCATTTCCCCCGACGCTTCAAGCTCACTGCGACATGGTTTGCAGTAAGTAGACCAACTTGGTACTCTCCGCGACACGCTACACATGCACAATGTCTACGCTGCTCGCCTAGACAATAACTGGAAGAAAAGGTAGTGTACTCAACGACAATAATTCTTGCGCCACCATGAAATGGAGCTAGTGCTTCAACCTGGAAGTCAGACTAGTTCCGGTGCGGTAGCCGAAGCCACTTGCACCTGTAAGCTCAACTATTCGCGCGCCGACCATTGCAGACCTTCGGTTCGCTTCGGGAGTACAAACGGTCTCTCTGAGGCCTCTGAGGACACTCGAGATTTGTATAGACCCGAGGTTTCCCACCTTTTTTACAAACATTAAACTGCATGGAGGGCCCCACCCTTCTTACATTACAAGTAATATCATCCCAAGACAATGGCTGATCGAGTCTCAGCACTTCCTGTAAATGAAGTCTGGAGTGACAGTGACTTTACTCGCCGCTTCGGAGACCTGAAAACGTTCGCAATTGGTCTTGCAAGTGTCGCTGACCAAGTCGTCTCTCTTGTCTGCAAGCGTCTCAGAGTGCCAGCGCTAGCGATTCCTCGCTTTGAACGCGTGAATTTTCGACACTATACTTTATTCTATATAAACTTCATAGTGCCTGATTAAAGATTTCCAAACTGCCCAGTTGTAGCCTAATTAGGACATAGGCACAATATCCTAGTTTGTTGAAGCCTGCGTATGACCGTTCTGCTTCTTTTGAGCCCACGAACGGAAAAACACTGAAACAATCGTAAAATCATGTTACGAAATACTGAAACGTGCTATGGTTCTGAAACGGAGTGGTAGTGTACATGTATACATGTACATGTATTGTGCCTTTCGGCCATTTTGCCCTCAGATTTAAGGTCCTACGTAGGAGTATCGGTCCTACGTAAGACCTCCTAAAGGATAGTCTGATGGTAATTAAATTTAGCATGTCCTATGTTACAAGAGTCGATAATGGAAGATGACTGAGCAGCAGCTCTTTCGTAGGAGTGAATGGCCGGCGAAAAATGGCCATTCGGACCTTGATTGCTTAAAGGTACCCTTTAGACCAAAGGTGAGCCCTTACGTAGGACCTCAGACACAAAGGTAAATCCCCTCTTAGCGGGAATGCGTGTTAAAACTGTCCACCCGAAAACGGAGGGAGCGATCGAGGGAAACCCAGAAAAACACAAAATGCGGAAACAGTCGTATGGACTCGGGATTTTCATACAATGAGGGTATTGTGTCACATTTAACAGTACGCCTGCTACATTGCAGCAGGTTGTGGGGCATGAAGCACTGTGATGAATATTGGCAGATAGCATCGCTTTCGTAGAGAAATCTTCAATTTTAGACATTTGGCAGTGATACCATGTGCTAGGTTCAAATCCGAGGTCCATTCCAGTCTTAAAAAATCACCGCATGAATTAACAGTGTTAATTCATGCGGAGCTAGATCCATAAAAAGGCGCGCTACCTACAGTATTTAATGACAATTCTGCCTACAGTTGGGAGCACTTCCCCTACCACCGCGATCGGTTTTTGCAAGCTAATTGACGGAGATACGGTGGGATAAACACATAATGGCGGGCAGCAAACTGCCATTCACTCTAACTCGAGGAAACCTTATAATCACATGTACAAAGCTGACCAACACAACAAAATGCACGCACAATACGCAGCGGCAGTGCGTTCCAGGCGGCCTTTCTTTCGAGTGGCGACCCCCCCGCAGACTCATCTCCCTCGAGTTGCTGTTCACTGGCAGCCTGCCAGACTGGCAGTGCCAGTACGCTGAGGGTCTTCCGAAGGTGACTTGAGTGTGAAAGTGGTGGCCCTCGGATCCGCATTGCATTTCCTCTCCAGATCACACTCCTCGATCCGCTACAACCAGCCACCAGCAGCACATTTCGCCCAGCACTCGCAGAACACTAATGCCAGGACTTAGCGCTTCGGAGCTTCAGCCTGAGACTCTCCGCGCGGGAGACACAATCGAGTATTACTCGATGGCGTTTGTCTGCGGGGATCCGCGCGGTCATCGCGTTGCAGTCATACTGGAAATCGACGACACACCTGGAGCGTCCTTTCCCCTCGTGGTTGACACCTGTGAGTTGCTTCCTTTGATGAAAAAAAACGAAGCGGATTGCTGATCGCCACGGCAATCGCTTTAAAGATGGAGGGGCGAAGTGGTGAACCGTTAGATCATTTGACTTGGTGGCCGGACGTGTTGATGGTTCAACTCGACGCCAAATGTTTTGCGATGCTCTAGCTCAACTACGGATCAGCTTCTTGCCGCATGCGAGGAAGATGCTGGCTCGTCGACAGAGCTACAATACGGTGCAGTGGGGGTCAACCCGGGCGGAAGTGTAGGAGAGCCTTTGCGGGCCCCAGCACGGTGGCGAATGGCGACACAGATGGTGCGACTACTGAAATGGATATCTCTCTGCATGATTCGGCTTGTTTGAGCGAGGAGGATGCTGCCCCGACCGAGTTTCGAAACGTGGTGGAGCCTTCCCATGACGTGGTGGATATCGCGGCTTCGCGGGCGTCCAGCACAGCTGTTTCTACTCCTAGCGCAGTGGTGATTGATGCGGAGGTGGCTGATAATGATAAACCTTCGGGTCCAAACGAGGACGTGTGTCTGCGGAACGATCCATCAGCTGCAGATGCACGAGCGGCTAGCACGAATGAAAAGGCTCCTGGAGAGGTAACACTTGGCGCGGCTCTTTTGAAACCATCGGAGTCGACTATTTCATGCGAGGGAAGTGATGAACTTGCGGGCACATGCCAGCGACCTCTCCGATCAACCAGGAACTCGTGGAGGCGAGTGATTACTTGGCAAAGATTCTAACTCGCTACCAGCGCGCTAAAATCAGACACCAGGCTAAAAAGAGGCCAGGTCAGTGGAGTGTCAGCCGCTCTCGCAAGCGGTGCTACCAGATGAAGGGTAGCGTTACCAAAAGCGGCTCCAACATTTACCATGCAACGTCTGTGAAAGCACAGAAGATCAAGAAGCTGCTCCGTTCACCTGGCGTTCTCGGTCGCATGCGGTCGCTGCACAAACGCAGACCTGTGTATACAGCCTACGAAAGACGACCGCTCATTATGGACGAAGTGCAGTGGCCCGCAGGGATAAAAGAAATCGACGAGTGCGTGACGAACGGTGTCACCTTCCCTGACATCGGTGATTACCACTCGTGCGAATGCGTTGGAGACTGCTTCATGGACACCTGTGCGAATATCAACACTGCGGTATACTGCACACCTGAATGCTGCAAACTGGGAGCATTATGCAGCAATGCTCCCCGCTCACGAGATACACTGAAACTGTTTGATACTCGTCATGTGGGCCTCGGTGTGTATACCGCTACCGACCTTGACGTCGGCGATGTAGTGGGTGAATACACTGGCACGCTGTGCGAGTATGCCGCGCTACTACCAGGTCAGCCAAACCAGGCTACGAAAGAGAAAACAGCGGGTACACTATGTTGTACAATGCCATGCCCTCTCGAAAGAAGTTCGTGTATGTGGAGGCGCTTAATTGTGGATCCATCACTCGGTTTTTAAGCCACGCGTGTGAGCCGAACGCCGCTTTCGTAGAACTGCAGAACCGGACGAGCGTGAAAGTTCTGGTGAAGATGATAGACGATGTCAAGGCGGGCGCAGAAATTACAGTGCATTATGGTGACGAGACCTGGTTTAAATGTGCGTGCGACAACTGCTGGGAGGAGAACGAAGCTGACACTGTGGAGTAGCGAAAATCCGCTAATGCTGCACGTTGCAACCACGGTATGCAAGGCGTTAAATTCCCAACAACATGGTTATTGCTGCGAGCTGTTGTTCTGAATCAAAATATGTATTTGTTTTTTTATTGCTCTCTAGCACACTTGATATGCAAGACCTGAAACCTTGAGATAGTGCGTTGCACTGATGCGTGAAGGGTGAGTTCTGAGCAAACGAGGAACTTATGCAGAAACAATTCCCTCGCTCCATGAAGCTACTGTGTCGACGTCTGTCACCTCCCTGCCATATCTTGTCACCATAACGGCAGAGTTGGGTCTCCTGAAGCCGTAAAACGTGTTCCCTCGCTAGCTGGATGCTGACGAACAGTGTGTAAACACTTTGATCCGTGTGTGGTCATAGTAGGATTCTATCCTGAAGGGCTGGGTCACATCAAACTTAGGGCAGGTCCAACGTTCGGGGGGCGGCCGCCCACGTTGGTGGTGCTAGTGTCGGTGCGTTTACGCTTCTTGCGGCTGACAAGCACGCCCCTCCCACTACTGTCGACTTGAGCCGTCACACGTAGCGCGAAGAGTAAATGCACGCAAGCCCCAAACGCGAAAAAGTAGTTGCAGCAGCACCACAGGTTCTTCACATTAACCTGCCAGCCACACCAGGGCTGACATTTCAACTCCATTTGGGCATAATTAGAGCCCATTTGCGCGGATACTGCGATGTCTTCTTCGGTGCGGTGATTGGGGGCCACTACAATTCGTTTTGCCAGAAAGGACACGACGCCAACCACACCATCTCCTCCAGCGCAGGCGGCACTTGGAATCGGGCTTCCCGACAAGCCAATTAGCTTCTCACGCACCAATTCGGACACTCGGCGAACGAGGGTTGACGCTGAACGACGTCAAAACGGAACTAGCGAGTGTTGGCTGACTGGTCCTGGCAGCAGTCGCTAAGCTCCTCAAGAAGTGCCCCCATTTTTAGACGGCGTCGTAATGTGTAGTCGCGTTTCAGTAGCGCGTTGAATGTTTCCGCAGGGTTATTCGTGGATGCATATCCAGGTGGGGTCAGAAATACTTACCACAAACAAAACCTGCCGTACAGCCAGGGGAGAGTTAGGGAGCTCCCGCAACGGAGCTCCCGGGCAGAAAAGGTCATGCCGTATCGCGTTAGTGCATGTGCAAAGTTGAAACAACAGTACTTGAGATAACACGCCAGAAGAATACAAGCACACGTAGGAATTTATCTGTGAGATGTAAACTATTCATCTAATTCGCGCAAACCTGCATACCCCCAGGTGCGTGGGGGCAAGAACGCTTGTTGGAAATCTTCGTCGGATTGTTCGAGTAGCTCTTGGAATGAAGCAGGTTGCGGCACTGTTGCGCGCAGAGAAGCCCCTTGTTCAACTAACTCAAACCCCGACGGCTCACGTCTCGTACTGGTCACACCATATCCTGCTTTATGTGGACGTGGACCCTGACATATGCGCTGTCGTTTAGATCGACTCGATGGTTCCAAAATACGGCGTGCAGCTTCAGAATCAGAATTGGGTAGCCACCAGTGACGGTCGAAATGCTCAGGTAATAACTTCAAGACCCCATTTGACTCAATTATCTTGATAAGGTCATGAGTGCACGGTCTACCGTGTATGTGTTTAAACACGCCATCACAAGTGGTGCGCGGAATGCCATGTGCCACAATTTTATGCGCCATTTCCACTTCTCCTCCGTCTTCGACAGTGCGTAGAAACTTATTTTTCTGATAACGGCCGAGTATCTATCTTGACGTAGCAAATGCGGTATTTCTGAAGTCTCACGTCCTGCTTGCACTTTGTTGTTTGTTGCTGCTTTAATCCACCATGGAAGTAGTTGTTGGAAGACAGTCCGTAAATCCCCACGGGAATTATCAAGCCATCTTTTCATTGTAGCATGTGTGCCTTCCACTATTGAGGTGGAGTACAAACCAAAATGAATGTGCTTGTCTGTCCAACACTTCACAAACTTTGACTTGTATGGCCACCAGGTTCTGGTCAGATACTTGTCCATAGCCGAGCTCAATGAACGAAGCTTCACACAACACTCTTCGAACTCGCTTTCGGTAGGAGCGTCGACTGCTTCGTCATATTTCGCCATAAAAACATCGACATTTAGTTGCTGCTTGCTCTTTGCTACAAGCGGAGTGTCACCTGAAGTTTCGACAACAGCAATCTTAATTCTAGCTTGGGCTAAAATATTGCGACGAATATGCCATCGACAGAGCAGTTTTGCTGAGGAAGGAAATACTGTCTCTGTGGCATTCGTGCAGGCAAGATCTCTATCTGTCATAAGAGCTCTTGGGATTCTGATTGCCTCTTTGACCAGGAAGGATTTCAGTTCCAGCAGCGCCCACGTAAAATCCGGCTCAGCTTCACCGGGCATCCAGATTTGGGCGATAGGTAGTACTGTATTCATACCCGTAAGAGTAACCACATTCAACAGCGGCATCCGAAACTTTTTCGTGTTATATGTACAGTCAAGCACCAGCAAGTCCATGAAGTCCCGGGCAAGTGCTGTAGTAGTTGGATGTGCCCACATCAAGTAGCGCAGTCTGTGGTGGTGCTTCAATAGTGTATACAGTGCTTGCTGGTGCTTCACGTGAAGGTAGTTCAGTCGCAGGGACTTGGAGGCTTCGCGCCATGGCAGTGTGATGTTCGTCGGTGGAGCGAAAGTGATATAACCGCAAGCTTCTTACGTTGTCGTCGTAGATTATTTATATCGCGAGCATCTATCATATCTTTATACAGAACGACAAGGTATGAGATAAGATATTCTTGTGGGTTTTTGTTCAGGCACTAGCGCCATGCGGCACGCCCGGGAGCTCCGTTGCGGGAGCTCCCTAACTGTTCCCGTACAGCCACTGCCCAGTCATATACTGTGAAAAGGCAAGCAGCATAGGATCGGCGTTCCACGCCTTTAGAATGCGTTCCCGCAGTTGCATGGACTCGGTATGGCTTCGCGCAAAATGTAAATCGTACATATCACGCACAACCGCAGATGCCACAAGCGAGGCTTTTAATCGCATTCTGGACTTTTTCCATGACGTGAAAAAAAAACACATCAGGGGGGTGGGTGAAAGTGAGGATTGCAGCCGAAAACGGATTGCAGCACTATCGGCCATCGGTAGGTGACAATACGCTCCTTTTGTGTGATCCAATAGAACATACGACATAGGGAACGCAGCACTGCCTCAAATACTGGCTGGATCTCTTGAGAAACGATGAAAAGTGCTACCACATGGAACCCACGAGACCGATCTGACACTCCAATTACTACCACGGGATATTCACGGTAATTCATCTTGTAGGTCGCGTCGATGTGTAGAATAAATCAGTCCGGGGGCAGAAGCATTCTCAGGATGAGTGCTTTTGTTGAGATGCCGATTATGAATGGGCGCTCGCCTGAGCCGTTTCCAACGACCGGCTTCCCTACTCCGTCCAATTCCCATCCAAATGTAAATGGCTGCGTGATTTCTTCCGTTCCGGTGTAATTCCTCGCGTGGATCCATTTCCTCAACTCGTCGACACGATCGTGATTCTCCAAGTAGGTACGCGCGTAGTGGGTTACAAAGTTCTGGACGGCTTTCAAACTTGGCAAGGCGTCGAGAGGCGTCGTGAACTTGCGCGACAGCGCGTGGCGAATGCGCATCGGCCTGAGATGATTCTCTGACATCTCTCGGCAGAACGCCTTCTGCGTTTCTGTCAATTTGATGCGTTTAGGCGCTGCAGCGTCGGTTGTATGCTCGCCGAATTCGTAGATGGAGATGAGATGCGTTTGGAGGCACGTGAGAAGCTTGCCCCGCCAGGCGCACTTCATATCGCTAGCTTCGTAGCAAGTGTCGGAGCCGCATTCCACTAGACGGTAGCGCATATTGTGTGGCTCCGCGCTGCCACAAACGGTGTACACCATTGTGTCGCTCTTGTTGATGACATAAGACTTCAGCGCCGCGAGCTGCACGTCCGCTTCCGCAGCCTCCGCGGTCTCTCGCCAGTCAATTCGAGGAGGCATCAGCGACACAAGGGGAAGTGTCGCCGCACAACCTCCAATCTGTGAGTTGCGACACATGTGCCCGTAGCGCTCTTATTTGCTGCTTTTCACCTAACTACTACCACTTTGTGCCAACGCAGAGAACGTCCAAAACTGCAAAAACACAACATCGTTTTGTGCTGGTCAGCGTCGCTGCTGTGCTTAGACTTTATGGTGCTGCGACAGATTGATTGTGCCGACACAGTTCTTTTGGACACCAGTTAGGCGGCGTTCTCCTCTAACTCGGGCTGGATTAGCTTACATGTATTCCACCTCAATTCATCCTCACCATCGCCACCTTAAGTCGGCCACGTTCGGACCTCCTTGAATTAACAATGGAATTAGCTAACTCAAGGCATAGTTAAGATCGAGATGGGGTTATAATTACGCCAGAATTATCACGGCAGAATTAGTGAAAGGCACAATACACACACCTACATTTTGAGTCGTAGCACAGTCAATTTTGCGAATACCGTATCACCCCTGTCAGAAGCGTAGCTTTGTCATAAGGGTCAGCTAGTTTTAGCCAATGGTAATGTGTTGTGCCTACCACTAATTCTGCCGTGATAATTCTGGCGTAATTATAGGTCCCAACGTAGCCGACTTAAGGTGGCGATGGTGAGGATGAATTGAGGTGGAATAAGCTAATCCAGCCCGAGTTAGAGGGAATCAGGGCGGATGGCGGTTTGCTGCCCGCCATTCTGTGTTTATCACGCCATATCTCCGTCGATTAGCTCGCAAAAACCGATCGCGGGTGTTAGGGGAAGTGATCCCAATCATAGGCAGCATTAGCATTAAATAAAGGTAGGTCGCCCTTTTGTGGATCTAATTCCGCATGAATTAACAGTCCACCCGCCAAAATCGGTGAAAGGCACAATAGATTTTTTATATATGTCTTCGTGAATGTCATTAGCGTCACCTGTCAAATCCAGTAAAATCCTAGCATTTTTTTGGGGTAAAATGACTGGGCTGCAGCAAGTAGGCCTCCAGTGCGCCACATCACTGCTTCATTTCCCGATTAAGGATGGCCAGATCTCAGATCAAAGGCGTACCCCGCAAACCAAAACGATATATTCGTAAGGCGGTGACCTACGAGGCGAAGCAAAAATGTATTTCCTTGTTTGAAGAAAGTGAAGAAAAATGATGATCTCACGGCTGTAATTAATACTGTATTTGGTCCCCAAGAGTCTAGCAGTCTCAGATCATTAAATAAGCAAGTTAGAAAGTGGTTTGATAATAAGGTCTACATCTAGGAGCAGTGCGCGCAAGGGCGAGGAGCGCACTTTCGTCAACGACCCCGAGGGGTAGCAACAGTTTTGAACCCCAGCTCCGACCTCGAGATCGTCGCTTGGGTCAACGCTTTGCGCCGTGATGGAATTCCTGTTTCTCTCGCGATGTTAAGTAAAAAGACGTTGGAGGTGGCCAATGAGCTATCGATTTCGCGAGAAAAAATCCGTGCATCGCATTCCTGGGCGAAGAAATTCATGCGCCGCCATCGGCTTTCGATACGAGCACGCACAAGGCGAGGACGGACCACGACAAACGATGCTAGAGAAGCAGCGCGCGCATTCGCGGCGACGACTCGACAAGCCATTGTTGAGAACGGTGTTACAAAAATTTACAGTGCGGATCAAACAGGTACAACATTTATTTGAGTATATTGATGTAGCTTTAATATTAGCGTTAAGGTTTTTGTGTAGCTGTATTGTTTTGAGTATTTGCCTCCAGAACTCTTGCAGCTCGCAACTTGAAAACGGTCTGGGTCAAATGTGGTGGAAAAGATAAGGAGCGAGTAACGGATATGCTGCTAGCTGATTCAACTGGTAAGAAGTACCCCCGTTCTTGATTTTTAAGAGCAAGCCGTCTAAACGCGCTGCAGTTGAGGCTACAAACAAGACCAAGCAAAATGGTTTTGGGCGTACGATTCGGAATGAAGTGACAAGCTACGAGAGGTTGCCAGAATTATGGCAATGCCACGGCGTGGTGGATGGCGGAAATGTCGATCAAGTTTCTTCGCTTTCACTTTGCGAATCGAGAGGCACCTGACGAGCGCGCGCTGCTGCTATGAGACGACTTCTCCGGCCACTGGACCGTAGAAGTCGTCCAGTATGCAGAGTCGATTGGCGTGGTGCTTGTGAAGGTGCCTTCGCGCTACACATTTGTTGTTTGCCAGCCTGTAGACATTTCGTGGGATAAGCCACTGAAGGACGTCATCCGAAAGCGCTGGATGCAAAACCTACAAGAACAGATTACGGAATTTCACACTCTCGTCGAGCAACAGAAGCGAGATGCAGCTCAAGCACGCGCTCTGGAGACGAAGCGCGACGACGAGCTTCTATTGCACACGGTGTAACTCCACGTGACGTCAGTCCTGGCGTCGGAGAATCTTCGTCACTACAAACTAAACCTCCACGACGTCAAGCGACAGCTCCCGCATCTGTGCCGACCCAAGCAGCAACTGTTCCGGAGTGGGCCATGAGAAGAACCAATGCTTCAGACAGCTCCGAGCCGGAATCCGACGCCGAGCGACTTGCTGCACGCGTCCCACGACGGCGGCGCCAACAGAAGAAGAAGAGCGGGTTCGAGCTCGCGGCACCAAAGCGAAGACATATAATTGTCTGGATCGCTGAAGCCTGGAACGCATTGACGAAGGAGGCAATATTTAATGGGTTTGGTAAGGCTGGACTTCTCAACGATACGCGCTGTTGTTGTGAAAATGACGATGTCTCACCTGGCGACGTGGGATAAATCCTAGACAAGCTTCAAGACATGCTAGTTGGGCAAGCTCGTGCTAGTCGCGCGTTCAACTCAAGTGATGATGCAGCCAGCGCCTACTCGTCCGCGTTGTCTAGCTGCAGTAGCGACTGCACTCAACATACGATGACTCAGACATAATCTACAATACACATTAAATGTTAGATTTCGATAGCGCTACAGCGCTGTCTCTGTAAGATTAGCTAGCTGTACATACCATGAAGCTATGTGCCAAGTTACAACGCGCGCCTCCGCCTCGTGGCCGAGTAATTGCCGTGAGAACACCGCGCCCTGCTTTTGGCTTGAGGTAGTCGCCGTCTTCGGGCAGTCCTTCTCCAAGTGTCCAGATTTGTGACACCCGAAACAGTTTCCCTGCTGCTTGTCGGTCTTCATGGCCGCAAATGTGGCAGACCTCTCCGGAGTCATGGCCTTAGCCGTAGCGTTTCCGCCTTGCCCTTGGGGCGCCTGTCACTCGGACCTTTGCAGTCTGTTGGAACGGAGTGACCACTATCAGAGAACCGTACTTGCTAGCATAAGTACGTGTTTTCACTGTTTTTGAACAGAGGTCGAAATCCCTGCCCCTTTTGCATATCGGGTGACGGGGGGATACGTACCACATACTAGCCAAGAGCCGCCGCTACGCGGCGTTAGGTTTTCAATGAGCTGGAGCCGCCCAGCTCACTACGCTCGCTTCACTATTAATAGCAGGCTGCCTGCAGTGATGCTGCAAACTATAGCCGCACTTGGAGTTTTGGCCTAGTGATCTGAATATTTTGTTTTGAAACGTGTCGTTCTGGGCAATACTAACTATAACAACACTAGGCTATGGCAGTGGCGCTCCCCGTTCCGCTCATCTGTGGCTTCGCTACTCGCCGTACCAGCAACGCACAATGGCTCTGTGAGGCCGCCTGCGCTACGCTCGACAGCACGTTAATTTTATCCAATGAATGCCACCTTCGCTGCGTTCGGCAGCAGTATTTGTATCGAATGAAGATCCTTCATCATTAATGCCCAATGAAGGTTGTGTAACGCCTCCCTTACGGACACCACGTTGCTCTGATTGATGCGTTAGGCTAGCCGAGCGCCGCCCGCTTCGAGGGCTGTGGTTGTGCTGTTCACTCCAACCCGTTCCGCTCGCTGTTCCAACTCGCTTCACTACTGGGTTGGTGTCCCGCCTTCGCTTCGCTACGGCGGGCGAACTGATCAATCTGTAGTCGCTTCTGCTATGGTTGAATGTAAGTGCATTAACGAATGTGAACTGTGCAAAGTTTGGTGCCGTACTACCTCCTTAAATTGTGCAGAATATCTGCCTGTACACGGTGTTATCGGTGTACACTCCGTCGTCCTCTTCCAGCTGTGGGTACTCGATCAACGCCTTAAAATTGGATCTGGACGTCACGCGCGACAGCACGCATAAAGTTGCCCGTGGGAGAAGCATGGTGTTGTCAAATACAACCCCAGGTTCTGGACCGTTTGGCCCTGGGCTTTGCTGCTAGTCATGGCAGACGCAGGTACCACCGGAAACTGCTTACACCACAAGCGGAACGGAGACTCTCGCGAATCGTCGTCACTCATGAAGACGATCCTCGGGATAAGAACGTCGTGGCGTGGTGCTCGCCAGTCATGATAGCTGCATGAGTTACGTGAGGCTTGAGGACAACCCGTAGTCGTGTTCCGTTGCAGAGCCCCAAGTCGGGGTTCAGATTCCTCATCATAATTGGGGCGCCTCCCTTCAATGTCAACTTTTGTGGAGGGATACCGTTGATGTTGACCGTATGCAGCAACTCAGGCGCGAAACATTTTCCCTCGTTGTCATCATCTACCGAGTCGACGGACAGGTATTCATGTGAGTCATCCGAGAGGTGCCGTGACACGGCCTCGATGATGCGTTGTACTCAGGCCTCTCTAATATAGGGAAATTGACCCGTTTTCCCTCGCTATACCTATATTAAGACCTCGGGTCATCCCTCGCATAAGAAGGTTGAACATGCAGATTTTGCATCGATTTGGTCGTAAAGTAAGCAAAAAAGGAAAGCGAAAGCGAACTGCACACTCGCAGTGTACTTCATGTACTCTATTCACGCGGATAATACGCGCCAGCTCAGTTTGTACACCCTAGTGCTTGGAATCGGTACTCTGCAACTAGCAACGAAGAGAATAAAACGTTCTTATCGGCCCAACCTCTACAACACAACATTGGCTGATGTCGATCGCGACCGGGCATAATATACAGGTACTTTGAAAGTAAGCGATCTATCGTCGAAGATCTTGTTCTATTTGAAACGATGTGGGAGGCTTCCACTGGAAGCGCATGGTAGCTTGGCAAATGCGTTATCTATTTTCAAGCCTGTCAATGTTTTTTTTGTATATCCGCGCGGATATGTGCTGCAAGCTTCGTTCACACCCATATTCTGCATTCTTGCTAGCCGTGGGAAGTGTTCAGGGTACTACTCTACCTCCCACAAGGCGATTCAGGCAAATATCCGCACTAAGTTCGACGATGGGAGTGATTTTATCTTAGGTTCACTATACAGGGATTTATTCCTCGCCGTACCTATATTCAAAGGTGTTTTCATCCCTCCATTAAGCTAATAGAGGTATTCGAGGAAAATACCTCTATTAGAGAGGCCTGGTTGTACTAGAACGTTGGTCGTCGTCAAGATGGTCCAGTTGGCAAAACCCTCGTCCGTCGCAATGTCAGGGTTGTTGATATCGGCGTTCATGACATCAATGACGTTTTTGAGGCCTCTTGACACGGCTCCGGGTAGGATATCTTCATCTTCGTTCGTGTCGTGACCGGTCTCCGTATTATCAATTAGCATATTCCACGGAAACTCCACGAAGTCCCTACCGAGAGACCTATTGACTTCGTGTCTCCCCTCTCCAAAATTTGAGAAGAAACTCTGAGAAAGCCGCAAGTTCAGCGGCTGTACTCTCACTCCTGATCTATTGTACGTGCATGTTTTCCGTGAGAAGAGTTGCTTGAAGTACGAGCACAGCGATGAAGACTTCAGAAAAGCGTCGATCGTTTCCACAGGCGTCCCCCGCACTACCACCGGCAATATTTGGTGGAAGTCGCCCGATAGTACGAACAATTTCCCTCTAAATGGTTCTTGGTCGTTGCGATCGACGGGTCAGCTCAGGGAGACAAATTGTTCTTTATCGACGGTCCAGAGGGCACAGGGAAATCCACACTACTGCGGTATCTCCTGGCAAAGATGCGCGTGGCCGGGGTGGTCGCTATTTCTGTGGCTTCAAGTGGAATAACCCCCCATTGCTTATTCAAGTGGAATAACCCCCCATTGCTAATGGAAGGACGAACGGCGCATTCAACCTTCAAAATACCTCTCAAGGTGAACGACAAGTCTACGTGTACAATTTACAAGCAATCGAACCTGAAGACGCTGATTCAGAAGGCCAGTTTGGTAATCTGGGATGAAGCTCCCATGACACACCGACACGCTTTTGAGACGTGGATTGGACTCTTCGTGACATATGGCCCCGTCAAACCTGGGCGTTTGGTGGAGGGTCAGCCGTCCCGTGCGCTCATGCTCCCGCCGCACGACATCCTGTACCGTTCGCCCCTGCTGCAACAGCCTCACCGGAAGGGGTTCAACGCTACATCTACCACAGCCAGATGCATGTCGCCGGTGACCTCCGTGACTAACGGACTGCTGTTGTGAAGCGCGTGGATGATTCGCCGGACGAGGCGGATGCCCCGATCAAGGTCTCGACGGACGAGATTATCCCGCCCACCATGATGATCAAGAAGGTGTTCATTCGGGACGGCGAGAAGGTGAAGAACCATTGGCGCAAGTTGTGCACCGACTAACTTGTCTCGGGCGAGTTCCAAGCTCCGTCCGACCGCACCCGCTTCGCTAAGTCGGTTCAGAACGTCTTTATCGCTGCCTTTACGGTCCTACGTGACAGAGGCCCCGCCAATGAGGCCGAGGTCGCGCCGCGAACGATACAGAGAACTGTTGATGCCAACCAGGTGCCTTCCATGACATCCAGCGCCTCAACCACGGCTGCTGTGGCCGTCGCTCACGGCCATGCAGATGCGCACGAGTACGAGGAAGTGGATGCATACGAGGAAAGGGCACCAGTTCCCACTGCAACCACTAACGCCAATGGCCAGATGAAAGCCAAAAAGATCGCGCTCTGTAAGCGGGCCAGCACCTCCCGTGGTCGTTCGGCGGCCCCAGCTGCTCCACCCGAGGCTCGTGCCACCCCAGCGCAAGGTCATCCATTTGAGGAAACCTCACAAAGAGCAGCCAGGAAGCCTTCAGCGAAGAAGGCGAAGAGGTCCGTCATTGTAAAGGCCAATAAAATGTCCAGCAGTCGATTGAACCGTCAATTGTCCTCCGCTGTGGTCTCCACCCATGGAGCCAACCCATAGTCAGCCCACCCCATAGCAGCTGGCCGTCCTACATGAGATTTGGGCGACCTCCACGCTCACACAGCGTGAGACACAGTACCACAGACGGAAGGAGAGCAAGGTCGGCTACCACGTCGGTAAATCAAGAAAGAAACGCTACGCGCCCCAACCCGCAGCGGGACCAACATCTACCATACGTACAGTTTGAAGGCGAAGACAATGAAGGTCTTGCTGCGAATCCCGGACTTGAGAGCGAAGTTGGTGGACGTGCGCAAAAAGAAACCAGTGTACATCCCGTCCTCTCAACATGACCCCAATGACGCCGAGACGGACGTCATGGTGTCCATACCGTTTCTGGACTACGTGTCAGAGATCTCGGAGAACATTGTGCCGGAGGGGTTGGAGTTCGTGGACGCTGGCGACGTCGACCCGCGAGGGAGACTGCTTCGCGCACTTGTCCCGGAACGCGGACGCCGCGTTCTACTGCACGCCAGACATCTACCGGCTCGACGCGCTGTGCAGCAACGCTCCACGTACTCACTCAGGTCTACGGATCTGCGATTCTCAACGCCTGGGCCTGGGTGTGTACATGACGCAGAAGTTCTGGGCTGGCGAGATCGTTCGGAGTACTGCGGGAATTTGCAGGAGTACGAGGCCATGGGCCCGAGGAGGTGATGAAGGAGAACAGCGGATACCCCATGCTGCTGAACGAGAAGATCAGGCAAATTTGTGTACGTCGAGGCGTTGGCTGCTGGATCAATCGCGAGATTCTTACAGCACGCGTGCGCCCCAACGTACAATTCGTCGAAATGCAGAACATGACGCAGGTTAAGGTGCTGTACCGCACGATCAGTACAGTCGACGTTGGTGCCCAGATCACGGTCTCTTACGGTAAAGAGATCTGGTTCAAATTTGCGTGCGACCCGTGCTGGAAGGAGCATCTCTCCCAGACGTAGTGTTAGTCTTTTCGACTGCGTAGCCTATAGTTTCTCGTTTAGGCCCTTCCGTTTTTGAAAGACGAGAGTAGTTGAGGCTTCACCATTTAGCACGCGCTTGTGCCCTTGCTGGAAATGCGAGGAAATGTTCATATACTCGTTTTTGAATGAAGAGAAGAAGGAATAAATCCTTTTCGTTCTTTAAACTGAAGTAAATTAGATCCAGCACTTTTAAAAAATAAGTAAGACTTCGTATATCAACGGTAACGTGTAGTGCTCCTTCTACTTGACACCATCTATTCGATGATGTTTGGTCAAATTCATCATTGAAGTAGAACTGGAAGACATTCTTTAAAATTGGAGTGAGTGTTGTACAAATAGCGAACTAGAGTGAGCAGAGTTGCTGTCTCGGTACCAACCGAAGCACAATACATTAAGTCCACCTTGTTCACATACTCTGCATGCGAGGATTTTCTCCAAACGAGTCTTCTAAAAGAAGGACATTAAAAGAAGATTCCTTTTCGGAACGTATAAAAGTAGATCCAGCGGCCACAAAACTACGAGATCGCTAAGCTTTCGAATGGGCTCTTCTTGTTGACGAGTTCGATTATAGAGACCATCGGTGGATATTTCTGAAACGCCGGTATTTTTATTTGATATAGTGTCAAAGCGAAAAACACACACACTATATCGCCAATTGAAAGTCCTCGATAAGTCGATAACTGGATCAACTCATACAATGCAACTTGCATCTGGGCGCAACTTGAAGAGCTTGCGCACGAGCGTTGGATCTCAATACGTCAGTGCTGGACCAACACTCAGCAGGCGGTTACCACGTTGACCACCACGGACGAGCGGATCATCCGCACCGTACTTCTGCTTACCGCGCGTAACCAGTATCTCTCGTCCACTACAGTCCAGGTACTCAAGTGTACGCTGCGCGAAGAGGACGTGCACGCATACGCCGAAGCCGAACCAGTAGCTGCACTGACACCACATACGGGTGGTGTCAACGATCCAGCCACCAAACGGCTGCCCCTCGAACTCCATCCTAGCGTAGTTTACACCCATCTGGACAGTCACAGCGATACCTTCTTCACTGCGATTGTTGGGAGACACATGAATGCGTTTCGCTGGACAGGAAATCTGTTGCAATATTGTGCCACGTACACCAGAAGAAGAACTCTCGCCTGGCGGGTGGATCTACTTCGAGGAAGCCGTGTTGGAATAATATTTTCGCATCCGTGTCGACTTAAAATCAATGCAAGATGACAACCCAAGAGATGCCAAACACCACCAGGCTGGTGACACCAGCGATTATTCACGACCAATAGCTCTTAAGTGATACAACTATAGTGCCAGCACGCAATTTCCTAACACAGACATAATGCGGAGTCGAGTTCACAGCATCGTTCAAGTATCTCAGGAGCAGGATGCTAGAGTCAGGGGAATTTATCGTCGGATGACAGCACACCGTGCCCTGATAACAGCATGGCTTAGCGTAGGCATGCTATACAAATACGAAGCTCTTTGAAGTTCATGACGCCGCACAAGATCACGAAAGCTTTAATTGAGCCACCTCGCGATTCGGAGGCAGGACAACTATCTGCACTCTGCCCTGTCAAGAAATCGTATATTGCTCAAGTGCGTTGGAATATTGATGCGTTGTACTACTATGAAATCGGTTTGTCTCAGCTTTTTCATCACGGACTTCTGCTTTGTTTTCAACGCTAAAAATCAACTTTAAAGTTACTTCTTCTGCTCAGCGCGTCAGCGACAGTGTTGGTTTCACTCGGATTTTAACTGGTAGCGAGCTGATCATACCACATGCACATACGACGATTGATGCTCTTCTGTCTAAAAACGTTTTCCAGAGACCGATGATCTGTTTCCACTGTGTATCATCAAATACACGCGCCAAATGTTCAAACAATGAATAATTGCTAGCATTTCCTGTTCGTGGGTGTTGGATAGTTTAGTTCTGCCGAGGTGAGCTTTCGCCCCGTAAATGCTATTGGGTGTTCAATAGTGGCGTTTCCCTTGCCCTCGACCTCCCCTGACGAATATTCAATTTGATGCAGGACCCCGCCGATTGCGAATTGTGAGGCGTTCGTACGAATTCGGAAAGGACGAGAGAAGTCAGGAAGCGCGAGAACCGGTGCTTTGCATAAGGCTTGTTTGAGTGCATCGAATGCTGACTGAGCCATAGATGTCCACACAAGCACTTTTGCTTTGACTTGGCAAGATTAAAGAGTGGAGCGCTAATCTCAGCGTAGTAATCACAAAATAGTTGCACGTACACGGTTGTCCCGAGGAACAATTGAAGATCCTTAACCGTACGAGACCCAGACCATTCTTTAATGACAGCCACCTTATCTGGATCAATTCTTACCCCTCAATGCCCACAAAATCGTCAAGACACGGACTTTTCCGGCTATAAATGGTTGACTTCGTCAACTTCAAATATAATTTGCGGTCAAGACATCTCTGGAAGGCCCGCTCAACAGCAGCAAGATGAACTTTGATGTTCTCATCTTTTGTGAAGACGTAAATATCATCGATGTAAGTTGCGACACATTCGCTCATGTCCTTGAAAATGCCCGTAATGATTCGGTTAAAAGTAGCAGGCGCGTTGCTTAAGCCCATCGACACTGGTAAATATTCAAATATACCCTCCGGAGTTTGGAATGCAGTCAATGATATACCTTTCTCCGCATTCGTATTTAATAATACCCCGATAAGAGACCGAAGCAATGGTACCAACGACAGCCATCCATCCTATCAAATATATCGACTTTCCGAGGCATTGAAGTGGACTGACATATTGTCTTTGATTCATGGCTCGATAGTCGTGAACCATCCTCCATCCCACTGGTTTCTTAATACAAAATGTGGGTGCTCCATGTGGTGAGATGCTGGGACGAATTAAGCCTGCTCCCAACATCTCTTTCAACCATTCTTTTAATGTGTTAGTCTGCTCTGGACTAAGTCTCCACTGTTGGCGAACTATGGCCCCATGGCCCGGAACCAGCTCCATTTCGAGTTCACCGTGCACCGAACGTTCCTTTGGCAACTAGGTTCGAACAATGGGCTCAAACTTTTGAATCAATGGGAAAGCAGGGCTATTTGTAAATAAATCACGATCCGTCGTCGCCTGACGCTCATACTTTTCGCGCGTTTTCGACCCCATGACGTTGAATTCGTTTTGTACTTGTTCTAGTGCCTCTATCTCCACTGATGTAAAATCGAGTCCCCTTTTCAAGGCGGAATAGAGTACGTTGATAGTCTTTTGAGGAAGAACTATCATAAATTCACACTTCTTGACGCACAAAAGCTTTTTTTGCTTGTTTCATCGATATAAAGCACGTCGTTCCGTGTACACGGCTGGCATGGCGAGCTTTTGCTGAGCACCCTCGTAGCACATGCAGCTTGGTTCGCTGCTGGGTTCGACGATTACTGATCTTTAGTGCTGGCGAGCGATCCTCGAACTTACACTGCCGCTTGGCCGCTTTGTACGGAGGTTTCGGCCCGTGCCTAAGCACTAAATTGACACGCCTCGGTGCTGTACACTCGATCAGTGCCCCGATCAATAATCGGTCTCATCTTCCTTTTCCACGGCACCCCCATCATAATGTCGCAGTAATTCGGAATAAAGCGGACATTGAACTCGTAATCGAAAGCTGTCATCTCATCCACAAATATACTTAGCACTATAGTCCGATTCGGAATGCTTTTGGATTGATCATTTCCAAAAATAACTTCAAAGTTTCCGTGATCTACCACGCAATGATGAGGTCCATTTCCTGACACGAAAGCTTCACCTACCCCACAGAAATCGACTCACTCATAAAAAAGCGGTCCCTCAGAATATTTGGTTGTTGCAGACGCCCCCAACTTCCTCCACAAGACTTTTACTCCAGTCAGTGTCTGGACCTGCTGTTTTGCTAAAGTACTTCACGTTGGATGCATTTTCCGGGTCAAATACCCATGAGGTCACATGGTCATTGGCTGTTGGTGGTCCTGGGACGCCATCCCCAGGACCATCTAGTTTAAATCTTGCTTGATTTTAGCAAGGTCGAACTGGATAGCAGTCAAAACGTCCCAGAGTTTCTCTTCATTCTCGGCCGGTTTTGAGATTGGAGTCATAACTGCAGTGTTGTAGCCCGCTCGGTCTCGATTTACCAGCCATTGTGGCTTCAGCTCTGGGTGAATGGCCCAACACTTATCCGATGTGCGGCCTACTTCGGAGCAGCGAGTTGCTGTACAACGTTGACCCCCTCAAGCACGAGGTTTAAACTCAGAGAGGGGGGGGGGGATGCAGCCGCCTTCTTGGCAGGGTTTTTCGAGACCTCGGTGCCATTTTCTTTAGGGTTAAACCCCGAGCACCTTCCAGTAGGTCCTCCAACGAGTCAAATTCTCCCACTTGAAGGAGTTCACGAAGTTTGGTCGACTTCAGGCCTTTTTTTTAAATGATCATTTTATATTGTTCGGATACGTTGTCAGTCTTCCCCAGACGAACAAATTCTTCGATGTACGCATCCAAAGATTTTGTGCCTTGCTTACAGTCAAAGAAGCTTGCGACCAAGTCTCCCTCCTTTGATTTTGTGTCAAAGCGACTGCGCATACCCTTGAGCATTGCGGTCCATGTGCGAGGGTCCTTGTAGTCACTCAAAAGGCACTGCTTCGCCTTTCCTCGGGCATGGGTCATGACCCATTGTCCCGTTGTCCCACACGCAAATTCACTTGCGGATTCCCGAAGTGAAGACCTTAGGCGCCATACCACATGATCATGTTCAGTGCATAGACCTCAATGTCTTCGCTATCTTCGCCGCCATAAATTGGTGTTTGTTTTTGCTTCAAGCACTTGTCTACGAGACGTTCCAAGTCTGCTTTCTCATATTGAACCATATTATCAGCCGCGGGTCCAGTGACATCCCAATCCGGATACAAATCATCTTTATTGAAAGCAAGGGTACCGGGCTTGATTACATTCACAGTCTCTTTCAAAGTGTTGATGTTCTCCACCGCAAGACTTCGTTCTTCATCTGAAGAACCTCGGCAGTAATTCTATCCATGCGACTGTTGAATTTACTCAGCTCTCCCTTGACTTGTTGGCTCACTGTTTGGTTCTGAACCACGAGCTTTTGCAGCAAAGTTTGGTTCTTCTTGAACAAGTGAGCACTGGCGAAGTGCTGCTCGCCACTCTTGAGCGCGTACTCGGCCATTGCTTCCGTGATGCCCATATGGTCACCACTCACCTTTGCCAGCTGTTTCGTTATCCCTACAACATCGACCGAAATGCCTGGACTTCATCGGCCCTCAAGGGCTCTACACGCTGGGGTGTACCCGATATTTCTCCCATTTCAGTGTCGCTCATTCTTGCTCTAGCCCCTTCGTGACGATGGCTACTATGTTGCAATATGGAGCCACGCACATTAGAAGAAGGCCTATCTCCTCGCGGGTGGGTCGACGTCAAGGAAGCTGCGTAGGAAAGAAGAAGCTTCGGCAAGGTAGCGCAGTGGGGTTGCTCTCCTTCGTTATCTGTTTAAAAGAGAGTGGAGCGAGAAGACCTCTCGGAGAAGAGATCAGAAACCACCGCTCCTCCTACCTAAACTTCTCACTAAAGTATGCGAGTATAAAATGCCATCATCCGCCTTCTCCAATTCTCGACCTTGATACTCTTCCTCCGCTTGCTGGTGTGCACTTGAATCACCAATTCGGTAACACAATCACACGGATGTGTCCAGCGGACGCAATATCAACTCGATCGCGTCCACTCTCATACAGAAGCTTCTCGCGGATCATCTCGGAGACCCTGCGTATGAGGGTTTGAGCTGGGACCACCTCCAGGCTGAAGAATCGCTCGCTCGCGGATTTGTCCTTACAACCGTTGCTCAGCTCCTGTAGCAACGCTCCCATTTTCAGTCGACGCCGAAGGGTGTAATCGCGCTTCAGCACAGCGTTAAACGTCTCCACCGGATTGTTTGTGGATGCGAAGCCGGTTGGAGTCCAGTAGAGCTGGTAGGTAGAGTACCGTCCGGTAAGCCATAAACCGTTAATGTACTGTGCAAAGCCCGTCAGCTCCCGTACGTCCCTCAGACGCTTCCAAAAGTCCTTCCACATCGCCACGAACTCGCTGTGACTGCGCGCAAAGTGCATATCGTACAGATCTCGCACTATGATAGCCTTTGTATCCTAGGGAATCGCCTTAATCACCGTCTACACCTTCTGCATCACGTGGAAGAAGCACATGAGGCTGATGAAGCGCGGGTTGTTGCCAAATACAGCGTTGACGGCGTTATACTGGGTGTAGTCTGCATCAGCCATGGCGTACTGCACTACCTGGTCGTGTCCATAGAGTACACTGTACAGTAGCGGCTGTATAATGTCTTGGGTTTCACCTGATACAATAAACATCGACACCAGGTGCAACGCACGCGGTCTGTCGGAGATCCCGACCACAAATACAGGGTACCCCCGGTGGTTGAGCTTGTACGTAGCGTCAACATGTCGACCGAACGACTCGAGGGGGGGGGGCTCATCAGCCGCAGCATTAGCGTCTTCGTAGTCAAGCCGACGAGGAAAGGCCGCTCGTCGGAGTCGTTGCCTACAACAGGCTTGCCATCAGCGTCAAGGGCCCACGCATAAGTGAAAGGCTGAGCCAAGTCCTCTTGTCCAGTTAACGCCCCCTCGTGGGTCCACTTGCGTAGGTCGTCCACGCGGTCGTTGCGCGTCAGGTGGGTCCGCGAGTAATGTTGCACGAAGTTTTGGACAGTGCTCAGACTCGGAAGGTCTTGGAGCACCGTCTCAAACCTCCGTGACATAGCGTGCCTGATACTCATTGGCTCTAGGAGGTGTAGGGTCAGCTCCTGAATGTAGGCCTTCTGGCTGGGCGTCAAACGCTTCCTTCCGGGAGAGCTGGCTGCTGTAACATGCTCCCCACCTGGAATATCGACACCACTTCGATCTCCATGCACGATAAAGTCTTCCCTCGCCATGGGCATGTCTGCCCGTGTGAGGAAATCGACATAGCACACGCCTCCGACGGACACTTCAGTTGGCGGTAGCGCATCTTGTGTGGGGCGTCCTCCGGGCACACCCCACACGCCAGTTGGTTGCACTTGGCCACCTCGTACGTCTTCAAGGCGCCCAGCACCCTCTCGGCGTAGAGGGCGGAGGTGCCTAACGCCACGTCATTCCAGTCGATCCCCGTGGGCATCTCGTTGAGCGGCGTCGAGCAGCTGGTGAAGGATGCTATGGATTTCGAATTTTTGAATCAGGATATATGCATGGCTCTGATTTATCTATATTAAACAGCTCTAGTTGGGCTCTGGTCGGGCTATATTCGACAGATCTAGTTGGGCTCTGATTGGGTTATACTCGATCCCCTGTGGCCGTTCTGGCGTGCCTGTAGAAAAGTAGCAGCGTGCACAGGCACGCCAATCTATTTGCGATTTCTCCCCAGCGTGTTGTGTTTGCAGGGACAATGGGTGCTCAGTGAGCACTGCTCACCCGTTTTTGGTGTGGGAAGGCCGCTGTTGGGTGTACCAGGTAAGTCACACGTTCTCCTCCATGCACGGTACCTCCGTCTTTTTGCGCAGCATGTGGCGGAGCGCCCCGGCCTCTCCTCCGGCAAGCGGGACTAGATGAATGACGTTACTGCAACCGTGAAAACAACATGGTGACAGGGATTGTGGCAGCCTTAGGACTATACGCAACGGCAAAGCAGCTGGTGCCCTGTAATATATTTTAAAAGACCAAATCCACGTGGCCTCAGTCACAAAGGAAGCCTATATTATGAGAAGCTATATCTATGTGTTCGACATGGAACACAACGAGATCTCACACTTAGCGATTGTTCTTATTCCCCACGAAGATCTTGCGGTGCAATGAACCAGAGAACACTGGCAAGTGAGCTGGTGCGCGCGCATGGGCGAGATGGAGAAGTTGAGGGATATGTTGGAGAAGATACAACGCAGCCTGGGTGAGATCTTGGCAGTTCAGCTGGAGTTACAAGACCGGCTTAGGAACAAGAGTGCATTTACGAGTTGAAAGCATAATTACACGACGTGAGGGCCGACCAAGCCGACGGCCTTTCGTTTGGAGTGCTGCTCGATACGGCTGTCAACTGGCTGAAATTGTAATGCAACTAGCCAAGCGCCGCCGCTACGCGGCGGAAGATTTTTTATTAGTTGGAGCCGCTCAACTCACTACGCTCGCTTCTTTATTAGAAGCAGGCTGCCTACGCTCCGCTACGGCAGTGGCGCTCCCCGTTTCGCTCGCCTGCGGCCTCGCTTCAGTACTCACCCAATGGTTACGTGAAGCCGCCTTCGCTACGCTCGGCAGCAGCATTTTTTTTACCCACTGAAGGCCGCCTTCGCTGCGCTCGCCAGCAATTTTTATTTTATCCAATCAAGGCCGGGCTCAATGTAGTATTTGTGACCAATGGAGGTCCTAGATTGCCAATTTCGGCCAATCGGAATTCAGGTGATATTTTTGTTACTGACAGACAGCGTTGCTCTGATTGATGCTTTAGATGAACACGCCCAGCATTGAAAGCTTAATGCAGGTAAACCACTTAATCCAGTTATTTCTTCAGCTTCTGAAGAATTGCACTTTTCGCAACAGCATCAGACTTGCAGATAGCTCTCTCCTCGGAATGGTGGGTAATGACCCATAGCATGCGCACGCGCATGACCTTGACGTCGTACTTAAAGACTGTATAGTTATGCTGGTCAAGGCTTCCAGTGATGTAATTGTGCGCCTGGGCTCCGATCAAAACGCCGCAACGCACTGAATCCGATTGTTGAGGGGTGAACACCCACTCAACCTTCTGGCATAAAAGTTTCACAACAGGCATGGAAGCTGCGCGCCATCGTTTCAGTTATCCATGGAGTCCTTCTTTTCCTCCTTCATTCTTGACCTCTCCCAAACTGTGCGCATTCCATCATGGTAGCTCTTATTAATTAGAGGCTCGTACATGTAAACTTGCGCCCGCAAAACCGTGCCCGAAATTTGGAGCCGAATGATGATTATCCCCCAATTGCTCTCGTCCAGATTTACCGGGTGAAGAACAAATTTGATATCTCCAAGTGCAACTGACTTTGGCCACCCAATATTTCACATCAGCGATGAGATTACGTGAATGCCACTCTCCACGCTTTCAAGTGTCCGCAGGCAGAAGTCGACGTGGCTACCGTTAAGCCACCCCTGACACAGACCACCAACCATGTTTTCAAAGGTGAGAGTTCCACCTCCCGACTGTGGTGAACTCCGTCTGCAGTCTGCTTGAAGCAAACGTGCTAATCACTTCGTTGGCCAGAATGCGGTGTCGTTGGCAAGCAGCATCTACAGACATGCATGAAGTATTTGTCTGGACGGCAAAGATACTCACATTTTATTGGATCCTCCGCCAATCTTGGTCCAGCCACTTTCTGTCTTCAGTGCCACTTGCTCTTGATGCCATGGAACCTAGTTAAAGCACCCACGATTCACCTGCAAACAGCACATATAGTTAAAACGACCACAGTATAGCAACTTCGTAAAACAACCTTAGGGTAAAGCTACCATACCCGCTGCGCTTCCAAAGCTTTGGGTCGATTGTAGCGACCACATCCAGCACAACCCCTTGTGCTTTCACACTGTCAACAAGCGCTGGTGGGCTGCGCTGTTCTTTTCTTGATGTCGTGATCGCGGCCTGGAGTGAGTGTGTAAGATACACTGGAATTACGAAAGAATGCATGTAGTCCGAAGGCCGCATTACTTCCCAATTGCACTCGATGCCGCGTCCTCTCAAATAAGCGTATTCAAACTGGATCGGATACTTGACTAGCATCTCCGTCACGCACTTCAAATTGGCAGTATTTCAAGCCCAAATTAGTAGTTGATCTTACGTCACGGAAATACCACTTGGATACTTGTGAACAGCAAGGCGTTGCTGTCCCGACCTCAGTGTCGTTTGTCTGAGTTGTTTCGTCGTCACCCTTGAATTTTCACGACGTTTTGGCTTTGGGATATTGAAAATATCAACTGCGCGGATTGGGGTGGCAGGGTATCTGCTCCTCAGACTTGATTTTTTCCTTACTGTACGCACCGGCATCGCTGCTTTTTTTGTCGAGATCTGCATTGGAAGGTGGAGGTGGGGACGGACGAATATATTCTTGTATTGCTGAGGTTTGCGTAGGTGGAACCTTTACGTCTGGCTCAGACTCGTTATCACCATCTGTACAGCCGTACATGGCAGGCACATAATTTTCCAGCTCATCCATAAGCTTCACTGTCTCCATTACGTCAGAAACTTCAGAGGAGAGAAGCCACCCTCTTCACTCTAGTCATCACTGTCGACATCGTTTTCCGTATCGTCACGCTTCTGTTCATCAGCACCCTCTTCACTCTCGTCATCACTGTCGACATCGTTTTCCGTATCGTCACGCTTCTGTTCATCTTAGACCAACCTCCATCGTATCTCTCCAGGCGGCTAGCTCTAGGTAAAAGTCTGCGCTTGATAAGCACAACAAATGCTCGAGACGTGGCTTCAACGTCGGTTTTGCATAAGAATACTACAAAACTACCTGGTTGGCACGTTCTTTCCGGTAGCGGACATATATGACCTCTTTCGCCTTCCCAGTCTGTGTGGAAGCTCCTTCCTGATCTTCAATTCGTTCATCTGCGAGTTCGTCATCGGGCAACTTTATCTTCGGCGACTTAACTGGGAAATTTGTACAATGGGCTTCAGTAAGTCGGCCTCTGCTGCAAGCTCTCGTTTTACATCCAATGCGGTGTATGTACTCCATCGATCATCGCCCGTAATGGCAGGTAGAACTTTAACCCTTTCGCGAGCCTCTTGTCTTAAGTATAATATAAAAACCTAAGTAATTTACTTCTAAAAGGGCACAGAATGCGCCCTTAAGGATAATCACGGTACTCGTTTTGCATGCCTCTTGTAACAAAGTCGTGCTTCGCACGTAGAGAAGCTCTGAAATTTTGGCTGCGATAATGTGGTGATTGAGTGTTAACCATTAGTAAATTAACCAATTAGTTAAGAAAAAAGCGACAGCGTTGCTACGCAGTGTGGACGCGGTCACGAAAGCTCTAGTCGTTCTAGTCGGCGAGTTTTGTCTACATGTAGAGCCTACTGGGACGGAGTCAAGCACGACTTCGTTCACTGCACCGTACCCCAGGCGCGAGCAGCAGTGTGCAGCCATCTAGCATGTTTGCCGTTCACTAAAAATGTCCGGCCATCTCTCTGGTGATAGTTTGTAAAATCTATCGTTAGTTCACCCCCCCACTGCATTCACATGAAATTGGGCATCTCCTGCGCCTGCTCCGCAGCCGCAGCATCTGCGCGCGTTTCATGCAGTATTTCCTAATGTTGTGCAATGTACGAATGTTATTTTAATAACATTCGTACATTGAACATTAAAATAGCCCTCAATCCGAGTTCATGTACCAAACAAACACTACATGGGCTAACCTTCATGCAACATTAAGCTAATGCAGTTGGCTAATAGATTTCAAGAATCTGAGCTGATTGGCTTATAGATTTCGCATTTAGATGAGGTGGACGACACATGTAACATGTAGATAATTTATTGTTTTGCGCGGGATATTGTATCCAACAAGGTAAAGAGAGAGGTAATCTCTGTAAAGTATACGACTGATTTCGCAGGGTATTCGACGTCGCAAAATCGCACACCCACTCGTACCGCCTCCTTAGCTCTGAAAATAAACATAGTACCTGCAGTGATTTGCTGATGCTCACAATCATATGCATCCTACTTAATATTTGTATGTCTTGATGATTACTGACTGTACTGTTTATGATTTGTCATAAAGATGGTGCATTCACGGTTGAACTTGTGTAAAAGAGCACATGATGTGCCCTTGTAGACGGTACTTTCACACCGTGTTTTGCAAACGGTCTATATGAGCGATAAATGTGCCCGTCTACCGCGAAAGGGTTAAAATTGTGCCGGAATTCATCCAAGTGCATGATGTGGCGACATGGTAGGCGATGACTTTTGTAGAATAGGCAAGTGCATGTCCAATCAACGTCGTGGCACACGAAAGTATCGTTGTTGCAGTGAAATTTCCAGCATGAAATACTTCCTGCAACTCACTTGCACGATGCGTTACCATCAAATTAACAAAGCGTTCCCACTCCTTTGTCACTTTCGCAAAAAATATCTGCAGACAACCTAGTTGCAACAGCTCTTAAGAACTTCGGGACAGTCTTGGGTACGCGCGATGTTGAGTGTTGTTGCCCAATAGTCAAAACGATTTTCTGTACCATCGTGATTTGATGCTGCGACAGTCTTGTCAATTATCGTCTTGTGTTCTGGCAGCATCTTCACTTGGTTCCAGTTCGACTCGACTCTGTTGGTGGTGGTATTGCCGGCGGTGAAGACTTTTCCTCTAGCAAAATCGGCCCACATATCCCGACAGGAATCCAAGTTTTTATCGAAATAATCAAAGAATGCTTGGCGTTTCTGGGGCTTACAGTATTGACGCAGCGCACCATAGTGAAAGTTGTACCGTAGACGAGTTGTGCTTATCAAACACACAGATACAACGCTAGATATATGCTAGATTATCGTATATAACCCTCCAAACGGAAGCATGCATACCTGTAAAGCGATTTTGTCATCAACACCAGCAAATCCTCACACCGGGAAACTTTCAGAAATAAGGGACGCCTCATCACTTTCTTCCAGTAACTGATCGCCTGAAATTGGCACAAAAATATCTTGGTTCTTGGAAACAATTCTTTGAGCACGCTCCACTCCACGTAATCCTTATCAATCACGACAGATTCAACGCACCTCCAACCTGGATTCTTCTCCTTGAAGTATTTTAATATCGTTGACACTGCAAGGGCCTGCTCGTTAAGACAAACAAAGTCAAAAGCAGGGAACCCTCTGCCCGTAGCTGTTGTGACGGCCCAACTTCCTAAATAGCACAATAGAAAAATGGATCTGTGTTAGCAAAGTGGAGTTGATGTATGGTAAATATGGTTGCTATACGAATATCAATAAAGTTGCTAGAAGAAACTCTATACGCACTCAAGTGATAACTCAGATTATTTGTGTCATGCGTGAAGTCCATCGCCAACGTCTCGCCCCAGTGGTCGAACATAATCTTCTGCACTTTAGTCTGTATTACAATCGTCGTTGTGAGTCCTAATTGGTCTTGTAGTACGAGAACATCGCTGTCGTCCAATTGACGAAGAGCATGCAACATTGTCTTCAAGCGCTCTTCTGCGGAATCATTTCCCATGATGTTGAGGATGAGGTTGCGGGTCTGTTGGGGAGTAACTTTGCACCCTAACGCATCGAAATTTAAAGCAAGGAGGAAAGCGATTCAAAGAAACGTGTTAAATCAAATACCACTAAACAAATAAATAGAAGCTCCCTTTACCCACCCATTCGCTCATTCAAGAAGTTTGCGATATGCTTGGAAGAAACTCGTGCGTCCGCCAAAGTTTTCACATCTTCCAGGTCTGTTCATCCAGAGGTAGCGTCTTGGTTATCATATATGACGAAGCTTGAGACGCAGTCGTAGGGTGCGAATGGGTATGGTTCTAGTCACAAAAGATCAAAGTTGGAATAGCACGGTAAATGTACAGCAACATTAGCGTACCTCATTCATGATTTTGATAATGAATTCATCGTCATCTGTCGGAGTCACAACTGCAGTAAACCGAGCATTGCATCCACAGTAACGAGTCTTGCGGTTGCGGTGGCCTTTCGAACATGAACTCTGCGAAACACCGTGGGTGCAGCGGAATATCTTGTGTGCACATAGAAAAAAGGTCAGTATTGGGTCGTCGTGAGTGCTGCAAAGCAACAAAAGATCAATCGTGTTACACCATAGTCGACAAAACACGATTAAGAATAAATACATGTTGTAACGCCCGTTGATTTCGAGCTGTGGACTTAAAACTTGATATTGTTTTGCTCCTTGTAGGTCTTGAAAAGGGTCCCAGTTCGCGATCTAGCCGGATGGAAACGGAGGGGCGACGTCGACAATATCATCGCCGTGTGCACGCATAGTCTCCATTTCTTTCAGGTGCCTGATGGTACGCTTACGAGGCGTGTATTGTGGGTGAGTCGAAGCAGTTGGGCCGCGGTCAGTGTCTCCGCTTGCACTGTCAGTGTCCCTGCAAGTTTCGTCCTCCAATACCACTCTGCGCTTCTTGGAGGGTCGCATCTCATGTGGAGAAAACCGTCGCATCGAAGATGTTTGCTGCCGGTTTGCGTCCTTGGCAGCTGTCAAAGGCAACAATAACAAGTAATATCAGGTCCCCTTATTCGTAGAGCAACCATAAGCTTAATGCAATATTAGCAACAATACCGGACAAGTTTCCGATCGACTTACCGCCTTTGGTAACCTGCATCTTCCCTTGACGACCTAGACGTAAATACATCAGTAACGTTCCACGTTCAGATCAAACAAGCCGATGTAGGCGTACCCAGATTTGGCAATTCTTCTGAATCGTCAAGAAATCGTCAGAGACTTGATCTACATCTCCAGCCTCATCCACGTCATCCGGAATGAAGTCGTCGTCGCTGCTGACGCCCTGCTCGATGTCAAGCGTGGCATACATGTAATTTAGCTCGGTCCCCATCTGCTTCGCTCTCAATACCTACTCAAATAAAGTCAAAATTTGCACGCTTCGATATAACCAAGCAGCATCTTACCGGCCGACGTGCCACTCTGCTTCAGCCATGCCCCCCCCTCAATGACGCGTAGCGTGTAGGACGCCTCTCCGTCGCTGTTCTGCCGCTCTCAGCACCGAAGCTCCGCTGGTCCCGTGCATGGATCCTCCCCGTCGAGCGATTCAGAAAATGAACGGCTCTCAAAACATAGTACATAGTAAAATCGTAGTTAATAGGCATTGAACGCTACGGAATGGTAATTTAGAGAAATATAGTCTCCTGAAATTTGAAACCAGCGTACAGCAACCATACACGTCTCAGATTCGTTAAAGCGACCATCGATAAAGGTTGCAGGAACCACTCCCGGGGTAGATTGAGATCGCATTGCTCTCCGTGCCAATCCAAGGCTGACGGAAGTGTTCGGGTGGCGAGCTCGTACAGGTCGGTCATGGTGGGGCGGAGGTCTGTAGGTGGTGGCGTCGCCCCCGCCCGTCGGATGAAAGCCACCCCAGCTGTCCACCTACTGAGTCTGAGTCGAAAGCCCCCGGTGTCACGAGCGCCGATGCCTGGTGTAATCATGACGGGTGAGCGTGTGCGGTAGCCCGGCTGGCATGAAGGATGTCACCAACGGTGTGATCCATGATTATGCCTGCGATGGCCCAAGTGCTGAATGTTGATGCCGCCATCGCCAGCAATTCCGCTTTGAGATCCGGCACCGCCATCCCACCATCCCGACGTTGGAGCCCTTGTCGAACCAAATGGTCCCGCTGAGTGCATTATCCGTTAAGAGGCCAGTAACATACAAAGTTCGTGATGCAGTTCGAAAACCATTTCGCAATGTCCGAGGTGGGCCAGGCGCGACGCCCCGCATATAGCGGTTTGGGAATGATTACCACCGCCGCCACACGAGCGCGTTGCTCCACCGTCAAGGTTCAGTGATTGGCCAACCGTATACGGGTTGAGCCCCCTGCAACTTCCCACGCATGGGCCGCACTGGGCCTGTACTTCACGAAATCTGCATTTCTCCTCCGGCCCCACCAACCGAATGTCAGCCGTCCAGGCAGCACCTGCACTCAGCCCGTCCTGGTGGAGAGTGATGGCGACCGTTTTGGTGCGGTTGAGTAGTAGGCCTTAGCCCTAGGACTATACCACAGCATCGAGAGAAGTAATCTATAGCAGCCACGAACCATTGAGAGCCATCCAGTTGATGTGCTACCCCCCCTTCTGCCACCCCACACCCTCGACGAGTAGCTGACCATACACACGTTCTGGTAGATTGGGCACGTATCATTGTCCAAGACTTCTCTTCGGCATTGACGACGTCAAGTACGAGAGGATGCACTAATAGTTTGAATATTGTTTCTTCTAATTGCTGAGCGTGAAGGTCTTCTCTCTGTGACGTATGCGCCAAATGATGAACGCTTGGACGTCTGCTTTTATGATAAGTTGGCGCTTTGTTTGTGGTGCACGCGTTTGTCCACCTTTGACAGCACTTGGGAAAGCTGAAGGTTGTGGTCCTCCCTGTCCGTTTGCGTGGGCAGCGCCGTCTTGAGGTATCATTGCAGGAGCCGAGTTGGCGGTGACCTCGAGCTTGTCGCCGGCGCTCCAAGCTCAAACAGTCCAGGCCGTCGGCATCCGACGGCAGCACTCACAGCGCAATCTAAATGCAGTTATTCATCATGCGATCTTCTAGCGGTCGTAACTGATCGTTTAAGCACAGAGCTTGGTCTTGATTTCCACCTTCAAGACCGAGTTTAACCACTAGAACACTCGATACAGATGCAGTAGAATCCGAAAACACCATACGTGCGGAAAGTAAGATATCATAGCGAAGGTTGCTGGCATTCATTTACTTACGGTAGTCGTTCGGTTCCTCGTGGAAGTGGTCGAGCGCCATTAACATCACCGCGAGCGGCAGCTCCTGCTTTATGACCGTCGAGCGCACGAATGGGAGACCCGCGACTACCGTGGAAATCGGAGCATTGGTTAAGTCGTCTCGCGCTGCGTCTTCAGCGCCGTCTTGATGCTGCAATACAGGAAGAAAAACATGCAAGGAACAATAACAACCATTAGCAACAACACAAACTTAATACCCGCCAATGCCCGCACTGTTGTGTCCTCACCCGGAGAAGGCCCCTCCCGTCGTGGCAGCTCCACGCACGATGGCGCCAGCGCACCCGTGCTGATTCGTGTTTTAATACAGCTTGGCCTCGTCGACTACACGGAACGACAGTAAGAACAAAAAAAGGAATCACCATGTACACAAATTAAAGTTAGTATAACGTTAGTTGGAATTCCAAGGCAGCCAAAGGTGGCGCCCGTGACAATTCGCGCTCCTGTTTGTTTTGTAAACCCAGAGCTGTTCCGTGCGAAGTCACAGCTTTGTATTCCTCTGCAAGCAAATAACAATAAAAACATCAGTTTTTCTCTCTCCTTCTTCTTCTCCATCTCCTTGGCGGGCTGACACGTCCAGACTTTTGAGCGTCTCCTGGATGGCCTCCTCAAAGGGCAGCGCCTTGGCTGGGTCTCTAGGGGTTTGGCAGCTCCGTTGGCACCCGCCGCCGCGGCCCAAGGGGCCGCTCCACCCCACGCCGGGTTCGACTGGGACTTGGGGGCGCCCAGCGCCTCCGCCCACAACTTGGGAGCCTCCGGTGCCTTCGTCGCCTGCTGCGAGTCGCTCGTCATGTCTGCGGCAGCTGCGAAGTGATTGAATAAATGAGTGAGTAAGTTATGAGGCTCTGCATAACCAGATCAAGGAGGAGGGTGAAGGGTTTGTGAGAACACGGTGTGCTTTGATGCAAGCACCCGGCCAACTGGAACTACCTACCGGCCTATCCTGTGCGGATCGTCGCTGTTCGACGAGAGGACACGCGACTTACCGGATCTCCAGTCTGCCGCGTGCGTGCGTGCTGGCTTGTACCAAGGGCTGTATGTTGAAGACATTGCTGGCTGAGTGTAGCCGAGATGGTGCTACGCGCCAAGGACTTAGCATTTGTATATTTAGGCTCGCTTTTACTATAATAACAGCTTTGCGGAACGACGTGCTCTGAAGCGCAGGCAGCCCCCCCCTCTGACTTACGCTTTTGCAGCTCAGCAAGCACTACAAAAGAGAGAGCTTCCTGCATCGGAACTCGCTGGTCCTGCCGTGGTCTTTTGCCCGGCACGCAAGTGTTTACGTTTTTTTCCTGATTACTGCAATTACTCTACAAGTGTATATAAGTTGTAATGACTATTACGCCTAGGAGTGAAACACAGTTAGCGAACAGTGCTGCGACGCACCCTGCGTCATCCCAGGTTATGAACCCAATCAGGGTGCCGCTCTCGACCGACGTGACATCTGGTGTGGATGACACGACCGGTCAAGACGAAGATGAAGTTTTGACCAATCACAATAATTCAACTCAGCGATTGGCTGAAAGCGTGCAGTGTTCGAGAGTATTCTCGATTGGTGATCCAGTTACCAATCGAACTCAGTCGGCGCTGTCACACAAAGAGACCGAGCGCCTCGTGCGCTCATTTGTTGGAATTCCTGGTGGGCGCTCACTCGTTCACCTTGAAGGGATGTCGCAACTTGCGGTTTCAGTCTCAGCTCCGTCAATTGGAAACCTACCGCCACCGCCACACAGTGACCCAGGCAGGGAAGGAAGATCACACGGCGGCAGAGACCAGGACGAGTAGAGCCAAGGCAGCGCAGCGCCACTGGACAACACCTTCCCCGGTGGCCGCTACGACAACCGCGAATTGGCAGAGTACACTAAGGCGCTGAGGAACTCCGCACCCATCCAGTTGCCGCACTTGCACTCCAAGAGCGACTACAAGACGTGGGAGAGCGAGGTGCCGCTGCAATTCGAGCCCCGCGGGCTTGGCAACATCACCTACGGCGGTAAGCGGTACGACATCGTGAAAGGTCTGCGCAGGCAGAAGTACACGGCGTGGTACACGGCTCGCAAGGGCGAGGCGTTTTCGGCTCTCGCGTTGTCGCTGTCGGTCCACCTGAGAGCTACGTTCAGGATCGACGAGCTGCGCGACAACGTGGAGGCCGCCTCGGTGCTGTGGTCGTTCATCACGAAGCACTTACAGGCCGGTGATGGCATCAACCCGGACTACTTGATGCGGGACCTGATGATGTGCATGATGCAGCCGAACGAGAAGGTCGACTCGTACGAAGAAGGCGACTAAGTTGCGTCAAGCCAAGGGCGAGTTTGAGGAATGGCAGCAGACAGCTTGCTGCTGTCCAACTCAGTGCTCGTCTTTCCGGACGTGACTCGCGAGTACGCGAACTGGTTGAACAGCAACGACCGCAAGCCGCTGCAGGTGGCGACGGTGCTCCAGCGCCTGCGTGTTGCAGAGCACCAGAGGCAGCAGCTTGAGTCGCAGTCGCAGCCGGCGACACGTGCAGTCGCCCAAGTTGTTCAAGTGTCGGCGAGCCAAGGCAGCACGTGCAAGCGCAGCAAGGGTGCGTATGACAAGAAGACGCGCTCTCATTGTGGAAACTGCGACGCCGATGTACATTTGTGGCTCGGGTGCACTGAGACCACCGGCAAGCAGTGAAGCCTGAGCTAGAGAAGAGGAAGAAGGACAAGTTGCAGGGCAGACAGCCGTCCCCCTCTCTCGTAAACTCAGTGCGAGTTGCTCAACTTGACCAACATGCAGCCGCATCCCGCCAACGTTTTGATGGAATTTCATTGACATCACCGCCTAGCGCGGCTGAGACGATGCATGATGGAAGCGGTACGACACCTGCAGCTGCATCGCCTATGTATTCGCCGACCTCGCCGATGAAGAGAAAGCGAAGAGCCAAGAGCTGCAGCAGACTACGCCAGTTGCACCAACGTCAGCGACAGCAGAGATGCAAGTGCAGCAAGCTCTGTAGACATTGGTTACGACGGCTGCAAAGAGTCAATGGGAGGGCGCGACACCGAGTGGACCGCCGCCTACGTGGGAGCAAGTTATCTACCACATGGGCCAAGGACTGACGGGGGTGCTGACCGGTGGACCGGGACTTGAGCCAGTGTGCAACCAAGGTGGTGGTGGTGGGGGGGGTCGCCTGCGCCAGGGGATACTCACCAAGGTTTCCGTGTTGGCGCACCTGGACATCAAGAATGGGATGGAAAGCGTCGAGGTGATGATCTTCAACGACGTGAATTTGAACGAAGTCGCTCGCAGCGACGTGATTACGTCCAGGGTGGACCACTACGCGGACGTAGCAGATCGCCGCCAAGAGGATGCAGCCGGTCTCAATCGCGAGGACGCTACAATGGACCTCCACGTGGACCACCAAAACGGAGCAGAAGCCCGTCGCCGCCTCGAAGCTTTGGACGCTAGCGGAGCTCGCCGTCTCGTGGACCGCCCATGAACCAAGGTGGACCTCCGTCTGTGCAGCGGCGTGACGGACCACCCTCAAGTCAGTACGGGCCGCAGTCACAACAGCAGCAGTGGCGCGATGAGCCGCAGGAAGGCCGTTGCATGCAGCCACGCCGTGACGATTGGAACCTAGGGCAGCAGCTCAGACGTTTTGAATATGCTGGTTACTCGCCGCCTCGCTACAATGATGGACCGCTGTATGCAGTGGAGCACAAAAATGCAGGTATGCAAGCAAACCGGTCAGATGTAGTCGAGTGGATCCTCGACTCGGGGTCCCAGGCCAACGTGTGTGGCAACCTTGCGCAGCACTACGATTCTTGAAGACGAGACGAGCCGCCTTGATTTTGCCAACGGAACGACTGAACACGCATGTATTCGCGGGTCTGCGTTACTTCTTGTTGTTAACCAGGTCGCTGGAATGGTGGAGGACCGACTGCTGGACGACGTGGGCTACACCCCTAACGCCAAGGTCAACTTCATCAGCCTCGGGTACCTGCAGATGACCGGCCGCTACCAGTTGACGGGCTCGCCCGACCAGCACACAGCAAAGTTGTCCAAGCCGGACACCGTGCTGAAGTTTGACATGCATGAGAATATCTACCGCCTGCGCACCGAGCACGTCCCAGGCGACATGGTGATGGCAGCTTTGAAACACGACATGGGCAGTAAGAAGCAGATGGAGCTGCTGCACCAGCGTTTTGGGCATGCGTTCATACACACTGTGAAGCGACTTGCGCACAAGTTTCACGTCGGAGTAACGCTAAATGCAAAAGGGCTTACTTCATATGAGTGTGTTGCGTGTGCTGAGGCGAAAGCCAAGAGGATGACTCATGTAAGAATTCAGAAACGAGACTCCAAACCACTGCAAGTGTTGATGCTGGCCATTTGTTCGATTAGGCCTGCTACTACAGGAGGATGCAGCATGTTCCTGTTCGTGGTGGATGAAGCAACGCGCTTTAAGTGGGCGTTCTTGATTCCGAACAAGGGTGAGGCAACATTCCTCCTGATGAATCGACTACGTACCCAACTGCGTGAGTACAAGGTTGAGCGGCTGTGGGGTGACCAAGGTGGTGATTTCTGAGCACTGAGCTCGAGACTTACTGCAACGACCATCGTGTCGAGTTGAAGACGACCAACTCGTACTCGCCACAGGAGAGCGGCATCGTTGTGCGCGCCAATGGAGTGGTACTGCCGCTCATCCGAACATTTGTGGGGTGGGGCGTTGCTAGATGTTGTGGGACGCTGAAAAACTGGTCGACCTAGCCGCTGGGGCTTACGTCGCCGCGTCGACGTTTGTTTCGCAATGAGCCGCAGCTTGAGGACTTCCGCGTGTGGGGCTGCATTGCCCACGTGCGCATACCCCCAGAATCTAGGCAGTGCAAGGACAAGATGGAGGCAAGAGCAAAACTGGCCCTGCTGCTGGGGTACAGCCTGACGATACCTGGTTGCAAGTTGCTGGACTTAAAGACGGCGCAGGTGATTACTGTACAAGGTGGAAATGTGCGCTTCCACGAGGAGTTCACTGCTGGTGGAACTTACGTGAGGAATCTGCCCGAGAATGCCTATAGTTACGACCATCAACTTCCTGATACGGTACATGTAGCTCGTGCGAAGACGGGCATGGACTCGTACCTGCCGATGCAGAACGACGTGAGTGCCGTGAACCTGGAGCAACTCATTGAAGAAGTGCCGATTGCTGGCGCATCAACTACGATTGCGCCAAGTTCCAGTGGGAGTCCAGCTGAGAGCAGCTCGCCTCCATTGAGTGGAAGTCCAGTCGGGGCAGACGCTACCGACCATCTCTCTGGACAACTGGGCTCAAGCTGTGCACTGTATACGGGGGAGCCCCACAAAGCCGACATGGCAGTGGCTCTGCACTGCCTTACATACGTTCGGGGTCCAGTAAGGCTCTATTGGCGGGGCCGAAGGATGGAAGTGGCCACACCACCGTTGAGAGGGGCAGTCAGTGAGCGCTACTGGGCTGTGGAGGCTGGTCTATATGGGGTGTTCTGTGCAGAATGGATACCGCCCATGGTGCTCTCCGCGATGCGGCTCTACTCCGAGACGGGGGCGGTTGTCAACCCCAACACCAGGTTCCGGAAGCTCAGCGGCAGCGGGGTCCGGCTAAAGGATGTCGTGCATTGGCAATGGGCGGTCAACGGCAATATCGTCGATACCGTACTGTTACAGCGCGTGACCACGGCAGTCCAGGGACAGGTGGTCTACCTTATGCAGTTATTGCTCCTGAAGTTCCCGCCACTACTGATCCTAGGGGGGGGCACACCCCGATATGGTACGAGACCACAACGGTGGACCACCACCACCTACACCGGCACCTCACGTTGGTGGCCAAAGACGCGGGACTGAAGATGGCCGGCTCGACCCAGCCTGTCGCCCCAATCATCCAGACCCACAAGGGTCTGGAAATGGCCATGCAGACAGAAGTAGGGGACGGCGTGCTGATGTCGTCGGTCCACCCGCATCCGCCCTTGGCTCGGATGGTGTGCCTCTGGGCAGGGCATCGTTGGTGGAAGCAGACACGGAAACAATACAAGGCCGTCCTGCTGAAGGACAAGATGGTAAAAGGGCTCAAAATGACTTGAGAAATGGAGGTATCTCAACGGGACGGCGGCCGCAGGTTTGGAAGCCTTCGGATGGAATCGGGTCCGGAGGGTCGTAGGCCTAAACCCTTGGGGGGAGCAACTGCTCCTCCGGGTCAAGCTTCACGCGATCTCCACTTACAATCCCGTCTCGGCGGGGCTGGATTGCCGGCACCCCGAATGTGTCCGCAGTGGTAGGGTGGACTTGCACCATGTCTTTTGGAGCTACCCAGCAGCCCAAGCGCTGTGGGCGGTCCTGATCCAGCGTTGGAGAGCGGCTGGGCTCCGGCTAGCGACCTACGAAAAGGCAATTTTCGGGCTGACACTACCGTGAATGCTACAGCGGCTAACGATAGCGACAGACAGGGTGCTAGCGGAATTGCCGGAGGCACTAGTGACGGAGACCGACGGGAAGGTGGAGAAGATGGTCAGCCAGTGCTGGAGCCTGGGAGCTGCCCTCTACCTGCTTGCAGTATGAAGGTGGCCGATGTCACACCTTGACGCCCAAAACGACGTGACGAAGGACTACCACCTGGCGAACCTAAAAACTCGGCTGCGCAATGGTCACCGGGACGTCACCTGAGATCTCGAGCCGACACTTCCCAGGTCAATCATGCTCCAGCTCGGAGACTGCATCTGCCAGATGCCAGGAGCCGACTGGGACGTAAGATGGGGTCAACCTGCACGACAGGGACATTACTATCTGGTTGTGGTTGAGGCAGTGTCGGGGGGGGGGCAGGCGAAAAGGTCACAGCAGCGCCATTCTCGCCAGGGTGCACTTGGCGAGAAGTGCACACCAGATCCAATATGCGTGGGCCAGGACTTTCGCAGGGGCCCACATGACGGTGGTCCAGGTGACTCAACCGCTATGGGGTCTGAGAAGATGCTGGAAACACGAATGGGGGCCGGTCCACGTAATGGCGGACAATGAGGATATGATTCGACAACACACAACTCGGACGCCACCGAAGGGGAAACACCTTCGGGGCGCCTACTGGACTATACGACGGATGGCGGATACAGTGGCGGTGACTACCTGGTTGCCGCAACTGCGGGAGTACAATCGGACTGCACAGGAGCTGGTGTGCATGACACTAACGACGGAAGTGGGGATGGAATGGATGGCGTGCGCGCAAGCATATAGAGGCGGAGAAGAAGACAAGCGGCTTTACGGTACAACCTCCGCCGATGGAACCCTGCCTCAAGCGGCCGCGATGGACGCAGAGGCCCAGTGCTCGGTTGAAAGATTATGTGGTGGCCAGTGTGATGACCATCACGTGATCTTGATCCCGACAACGCATAAGCAAACTCGTGCGAGCAAGCATTAGCTACAGTGGCGAGCTGCCATGCTGGCAGAGCTCGAGTCACTAAAAGGGCACAAGACATGAAAACTACAGCCTCGCAGTGTGGCCGAGAACCTCAGGGTGATTATATGCCGATGGGTGTTCGCTGTCAAACGCGACAAGCGCGGACACATCAAGCGATTCAAGACCCAGCTAGTCATCCATGGCTTCAAACAATAATTGGGGATCAACTATTCTGAAACCTACGCCCCTGTCATCCGGTTTGAAACTATCCGCGCTGCTATCTACTTTGCAGTGCAGAGAGCCTGGGAGGGGCTGCAGTACGACGTGAAGACGGCGTTCGTCTACGGTGAATTGGAGGGGGTCATCTACATGGAGTAGCCCCCTGGCTTCCAAGTCGACGGACGGGGTTTCATTTGCAAGTTGCTGAAGAGCTTCTACGGGCTTAAGAAAGTCCCAACTATTTGGAATAAGACGCTACACGCCAAACTTCTGGCGATGGGGCTCGAACGGACTGAGTCCAACTACGGATTATATATGCTGAAGGATGAGAACGAGGTCAAGTTGCTGCTGACCGTCTGCGTGGCCAACCTACTGCTGATAGGCCCACGAGACATCTGCGCCAAGGTTGCTGTCTCCTTGCAAGAGACGTTCGAGCTGGCGAACATGGGTAACGTCAAGCATCTTCTGGGTGTTGAAATTTTGATCAATCGGCCGCGCCGAGAGATTGTGTATTGCCAGCGGCAGTACGTGCTGGAGGTGTTAAAACGTTTTCACATGGAGAACTTTGCAACGGGTGTGCAACCCCCGAAGCGATTAGTAAATCTACTGCACTGGTGCCTGCTACGAGTGACTACTTGTCGTACCGAGAGCTGGTTGGAGCCCTCCAGTACCTCGTGGGCGCGTCAAGGTCTGACATCGTCTATGCCACGCAACATTTAGGCGTGCTACGACCACACACACTACGCGCAGGCTAAGCGGGTGCTGCGTTACCTGAAAGCCACCAGTGACTTTGGACTGCTGATGAACGTGGCATCCGGAGACGAAGGGCGTGTTGCAGCCTACTCTGATGAAGATTACGCTAACGATCCTGTTGATCGACGCAGCGTGAGTGGCTACGTGACTACTCTCGACGGCAACGTTGTGTCGTATGCATCAAGAAAGCAAGAGATTAACGCGTTGAGCACATGTTAAGCCGAGTATATTGCAATGTCGGAGGCTACAAAGGACCTACTATGGCTATCCTGTCTGTGCAAGGAGTTGGAGTGGAAGCACAGCGTGCCGCTATTGCTGGGTGACAACCAGGGAGCGATTGCCTTGACAGCAAAGCCCGGCAAATACTCTAAATCCAACACATTGACAACAAGCGGCACATGGTGCGCCGCAATGTGGAGTTGAAACTGCTGACTAATCAACACATTGGCACCGAGGACATGGTCACGGATATCATGATTAAGGCACTTGTGGTTGTAAAGTTTAAACGCTTTCGAAGGGCGATGCAAGTTCTAAGTCCAGGCAGGGATTCATTTGCTGCAAGCGGTATCTTTGTTCGACCACGCATCGACCGTTCCTTGACTCACTTGCTCGTATTGATTGTCATCTTCATCTGTGTCGGCGTTGTCACTTGACAGCAGAGCGTCTTCATCCTCGTCTTAATCCTCGTGCATGAGTTGCATTCCGCCTGGTAGCAGATTTCAGTCGCTACTTCATCATCCTACTTGTCGCTCTCCATTGCTTCTTCAAATTCTGACGGGTCCGAGATCACCTTCCGTGACGGCTTCCCGCTGCGTCGATATACAAGCCTCGGGCGGCCTGCAGGATGGGGCATCGCTGGTCCATTATACATGTAATGTAATGGGGCCAGGATTGGCCAGTGTCCTTTTCAAGGAAAAGGAATGTTATCTGGTGTGGGCCACACCGGCCGGTGTGGCCCACAAGAACTGAGTGTCACACACCACGATGGGTACTGTGTACTTAGATAGGATATTTCCCTTTACCTTCAAGTACTATGTTAAGTTAGGTCGGTCGTACTTAAGGAAGAGGACGCACGGGAGCCAACCGCTGAGGAAAATCGCCATTTAGACAGGGATTCAGTATGCAGATAGAAAGCAGTAGATAGAACTTTATGAGTGTTATTAATTCAAGGCAGTTTAACTCTAGCCTTCAAGTGTACAAGTCTCTTCAATATTCGGTATTAAAGGAGACCGATAAGGCACGGCCACCTGGTAGCACTTGTAGTCAATCCCGCGACCGACGCGGATCTCTACAATCAGGGTCTCTTTGAGTATGGAAGACTCAGGGAGTCGGCTGGAGGCGCGGCAGGACTTTCCTCACCTCTCCGATGCCCACTGGGCTACGCTGGAGAAGATGGTCAGCCTCCTGGGTGATGCAGCCTTCGCTGGATTCCCCAATCTTCCTGCTGAGCAGCAAAGGGCGCGCGTAGAACGCTTCGACTAGTACGAGTCGTCGCTGATTGCTCACGTGAGCGCTGCTGCGCAGGAAGCCGCTCGTGCGACGATGCGAGCTGAGGCACAGAGTGCGGCACAAGCGTCCGTCACGAATACGGGCTCATTCGCTGCGCGTCCAACCACGACGAAGCCCGTCAAGATGTCGGTTCCGACGTTCGACGGCAAAGACTCAGACAGTCTCGTATTCTGGGTTCGCGAGATCGAGATCGCGCTGAGCGCTGGTCAGATCTACGACGCGCGAGCTAAGGTAGCGTTTGCGCTGTCCAACCTTGGAGGGCGCGCACGCGCATGGGCCATGGCCCGTGAGACAGCGACGCCGGGGTACTTTACCTCGTGGTCGTTCATGGAACAGGAGCTACGCTCCACCTTCCACCTTGCCAATGTAGCATACCGCCACCGCTCCAGTTTCTTGCGGTGCAAGCAAGGCAAGCGGTCGCTTCAAGACTACGTTATGTAGCTCCACAACATCGAAGCCGCCATGACCGGTGCACCCTTCTCTGAGGACGTCAAGGTGACGGTCTTCATGGACGGTGTCCACACGGTTCCGGTTCGGACGGAGCTTTTCCGGCGTCAGCCGAAGACCTTCAACGAGCGCTCCGCGCAAGGGCACACGCCTCATGTCGAAGCAAGTGAGGGTCCCACTCCAATGGAGATCCCTCTTGCCGAGTCGGCACGCTCCCAGAAGACGCAACGGGCGAGTGGTCGCTGTTTCGGTTGTAACCAACCTGGTCACTTCCGTCGGAACTGCCCCACCAACCCATGGAAGGCGCCACGCGACAAGAAGTTCACAGCGCGTCCGGCTCTCAACCGCCTTGTGGTGACGGAGTCGGAAAACGGCGACTCCCAGTAGGAGCGGGACGCCCTGCTGGGAGACTTCGCTCCTCTTCGAGGAAGTTGAGTCCCTCACCAGCCTCTCCAAAGGAGCAAGTCCCTGGGACGACACTTCTGTGTCTCTTCGTGGCAGCCGCGCGGTCTAACCTCGTTGTCGTCACTGCCAGCGTAAAAGGGTATCCGGAACCGATGACAGTCCTGATCTATTCAGGGGCGTCGTTTAACTTTGCGACGAAAGCCAGTGCGGCTAGGAACAGTGCATTGTATGCTAATGCTTTAGAAGCTTCTAAGAGTAATACCAATGTATCTGTTCGCTTAGCGACTGGCACCATCGTGTCTGCACGCAAGGTTACCGTACCCTTACGCGTGAAGTTTGATGACTTCAATTCGGTCGAACCGTTCATTGTCTTGGATATGGATGATCGGTACGATCTTACCCCCGGCATACATTGGCTTGCTAACACAAGCCGTGGATAGACTGGCGTAGTCGCACCATTGGTACCAGCCACAACCCCCTCGCGGACAGAGTCCTGGCGGGTCATGCCCCCTCCTCTTCCCGAGACGGGTTTGTGCATGAGCACCGTGTGCCACGCGGTGAACGGCAGTTTGCCGGCACTTCGGAAGTGTTGGAATTGCCCATGGCATTGCCTCCACAAGCGCGGGAGCTCGAGGTAGGTGGCGGAGAAGATCCGCAGGATCCTAGTACCTCTCCGGGTAGAGGACAGGGGTCTGCAGTTGGCAGCCGAGTTGCACTTGCCCAAAGGGCAGTGGAGACTCAAGGCGCGGACGCAGCAGCAGCTCGCGCAGGAAGGGGTGGTAGCGTCCGAGCCCCCCCTACGCAAAGCGTGGTGGCTGAATCAGCCCACGTCGGGAAAGGCGCAGGAGTTGTTGCTCGCGCAAACAAGAGTGGTCGAGTCGGAACTCCCACAACGCAAGGCGTTGTAGCTGGTTCAGCTCACGCGACGAAAGGCGCTAGAGTTGGGGCTCGCGCAACCACGAGTTGTCGAGCAGGGGCTCCCACTTTCAAGGACAACAAGAGTTACAGTGTCACGAGCACGCCCAAGGCAGAGGCGTCTAGCCGCGATGCGGATTCCGCGGCTGAGAACAAGGTTCCTTAAGTATTCGACGTCTTCACGGGCGAACCCAAGGTGGGGGAGGTGTTGACTCTGTTACCCACAGTAGCAGAGCTACTTGAGGTCGAGGAGCTCTCGTATGTCGAGTTTATGGACTCCCTCCAGGCGGGAGAGTTGGCAGAAGTGGTTCTGCTTCGCCCAGAGGGTAGCTCGCTAGAGATCAACTCCGGTCATGGACCCCGAGGTGTTAGAAGACGAACGAACCTCTAAGAGGCAGACACGGTATGGCGCTGCCATATTAAAGGACCCTTCGGATCCGTATTACGCCCGTCTGAAGGGGTTTTCGGGTGTCGTTAGCGACGACCCTCCTTCAGTCCTTCCTCCGGATCGGGGCGTGAGGCATGAGATTGATCTCGTAGCAGGTACGAAGTACTGCACCACACGGCAGTGGCCGCTTCCGATGGAACAGGTCGATGTAATCGATGCCTTCTTCGCGGCAAAGCACGCCGCTGGCATGGTTCGTGAGTCCAAGTCGCCGCACTCGTCTCCGACGTTCTGCGTGCGCAAACCCAATGGGAAGTGGCGCATGGTGCACGCGTTCAACAAGTTGAACGCGGCAACCATTCCGGCGTCGACGCCTATTCCTAGGAAGGACGTGTTGCAGAACAACATGGCAGGCTGCACAATATTTAGCGCACTCGACATAGTCGACGGCTATTATTAGCTCCTACTGCGCGAGTCGGACATCCCGCTTACGGCGGTGAGTACCCCCAGTAGGATGGTGTGGGAGTGGTTGGTGATGCCCCAGGGGCTGTCCAACGCACCCGCCACATTCAATCGGCTCGTAACGCAGCTCTTCAGGCCGATGCGGCAGTTTGTACAGTCGTACTTTGACGATATCTTCGTGCACAGTCGTGCGCCAGAGGACAAGACTGCCGTCGAAGCACATCTCGACCACCTCCGCGAGGTTCTCATGTGCATGCGCGAGAATCGCCTCTACGCGAACATCAACAAGTGTATCTTCGGGGCCGAGAAGATTCCCTTTTTGGGCTGTTTCCTTGGTAAGGACGGTGTCCGTGCGGACCCGGAGAAGGTGTGTGCCATTGCACAATGGCCGGTGCCCGTCTCGCAGAAGGACCTGCGTAAATGGCTCGGCCTGGCCAACTACTTGCACAAGTGTAGTGCCAATTACGCCGAGATGGCACGGCCACTAACGAATCTTCTCAAGACGGATGCCGTGTGGTCATGGACCTCGGAGGCTCAACAGGCTTTTGAAGCCATCACGAGTAGCCTTCAGAGCGCTCCGATCCTGGCGTTGCCCGACGAGGATCGTCCTTTCAGCATATATATGCGATTCATCGGACTTTGCCATTGGCTGGGCCCTGTTACAGGTGGATGCCGAGGGTCGTGAAAGCGTAGTCTCTTTCCAGTCTCGCCTATTGAAGTCGGCGAAAAAAACTACCCCGTCCACGACAAGGAACTTTTGGCCATGAAGTACGCCTTGGTCAAGTTTCGGGTACACCTGCTAGGTCAGAAACCCTTTGTGATCTACACAGATCATGCCTCGTTGAGGACGGCGACGTCGTCGCCTCACCTCTCACGGCGCATGGCGCGGTGGCTTTACTTCTACGCCGAGTACAACTTTACGGTGGAGTACAAGCCAGGAAAGCAGAATATCCTCGCGGACGCACTCTCTCGGCGGCCAGACTACGAGTTGGCGCATCTGGCCTACCTTGAGTCCCCGCTGTATGAGCTTATTCGCGAGGCATATGCCGAAGACGATGACCTTGCAGGTCTGGTGGAGGCGCTGAGCGCTCCAAACAAGGCCGTCGAGCTCACGGCACGACAGCGCTCACGCCTGCACCGCTACTCGGTAGTGGAGGGTTTGCTCTACTACCGAGCAGACGGAGGCGACGAGCCTCGAATAGTCGTTCCAAACGACGAGGACCTGCGTCATCGTGTCCTCTACGAGGCCCATGACGCTCCGCTTAGCGGTCATCTGGGTCGGTCATTTTTAGTGAAGTGCAAACAGGCTTAGTGTGTGTCTAGTTTGAGCCGGTTTAGTTCGAGCCGGGAGTATTATACTAGATAAAACTCGAGTTTTCCGGCCATATCTCTAGTTTTGTTGACAAAACTCGCCATGCGGCTATTTTTGTAATTTTAAATCCATATTAAGTGGGAGAAGCAGGGCTGCCGATTATGGCATTTTTATTGGGCCATGCAGCAGCTCATAAATAATTTGAGAAAGTCGCTTATAGCGCCTGCATAAATTATGGCATGTACTCCAGTCGAACAATAATTAATACAATGCAACTTCAACGTCTATTAGTCAGTGTTACTCACGATACGGTCGAGTGCCGAAACATCCCAAAAGCGTTCGTTTTCACGCACAACAAAATCGTTTCCAGTGTGACAGGCTGCCGACTATTGCGCTCGGCCGAAGGTCGTGCGGGCAACGCTGAAAAAGAGTTCGACCTTGTTCCACAGGTAGTAAAGCAATCCGCATATGTGTTGCTGTATGAATATAAGATCTAGCTTTGCTCACATACTGTAGTTGTATGAGTCTGAGATAGTATCATAAATTATGAGTGCAAAATAGTATCCAGCCGCCATAAATAATGATACCGTCTTGGTAACACCTCATAAATTATGGGATACTATTTATGGCAATTACTTCAGCGTCAATTTATTTTTCGGCTGCCCTGGGGAGAAGACGTACACGTCTGTGGTCCGCAACTTCTTGTGGCCCCACATATACAAATGGGTACGTAAGTACGTACAGCCTGCGCCCTCGGCGTCAGCTCCGTTGATGAGCTTGCCAGTGCCGGCGGATTGCTGGCGCTCCATGAGCATGGACTTCATCTTTGAGCTTCCGGCTGATGCGCGAGACCACACTGGCATATTGGTGTTCGTTTGCCGCCTTAGTAAGATGGTGCGGCTGGCCTCTGTGCGGAAGAGCGTGACTGCGCCTCAGGCGGCTCAGCTCTTTGTGGACAATGTTTTTCGTAATCACGGCCTCCCCGAGGCCTTCGTGAGCGATCGAGACCCGAGGTTCGTGTCCCACTTCTGGCAACACCTGTTCCGCCTCCTAGGCACGAGATTGGACATGTCAACAGCGGGCCATCCTCAGACCGATGGTCAGACTGAGCGGGTGAACAGAGTTCTGGAAGACATTCTTCGTAGTGTCTGCGCAGCAGAGCCCACGACGTGGAGTACGCTTCTTTCACAGGTGGAGTTTGCGCTCAACAATGCAGTGCATTCGTCCACCGGATTCACTCCGTTCTATGTGAACGGGCTGCGGCACCCGCGTACGCCACTGACGTTGACTCCGGCCTCGAGTTTGGGTGGGGGAGAGGCTAACGCCGAAGACCCAAGGGGTCTTAAAGGCCTCAGAACGTCCGTCAAACGGAACCTACTCTCGTTTATCGAGACCGGTGAAGCCGTCAGACAGCGCGAGCGTGACGCCATGGCCGCCGCTCAAGACACGCAGAAGGAACAAAGTGATCGCCAAGGGCGTAAGAACACACAGGTGTTTAAACTGGGAGACCAAGTCTTGCTAAATGCTAAGAATCTTCCTACTCAGGTGGTCTCCGCTGTGGGCAGCACCAAGCTGCGACCTCGCTTCGTGAGGCCGTTCACGGTCATAGAGTCCACGGCTACGCCTACACGCTGGACCTGCCATCGTCCATGGCCACGCATCCAACGTTCTACATCGGCTTGCTCAAGCCCTATCGCCCGTCGGGGGCTGTTGATCCTGAGGAGCCGACTGCGTCGCAGAGTTCTGACGGAAGGCGTTCGCCATCATCCGAACAAGCTCTTTCGAGGGAAGCTGAGCAGGGGCGGGAGCTGGAGCCGGATCAGGAGGACGAGCCGCTACGCGGGATCCCTGCTGTACGTCCAAGCGGCCCACACGATCGTACAGAACGCGGATCCAGTCAATGTGCCTCTCCAGGCCCTGGCGTGCCCGCTCGACGTTCTCCTCGCCTTGCGAATATCGGGTCCGCAAGCGGTCAACATCGTCACGCGATCTCGCAGACGGTCCAAGTCCCGGCGGCCATCCTGGAACTTCTCCAGGTGGGCCTCCGCATCTTGGACGCGAACGCGAAGCGCCACCATCTCGGTCCGCTGGCCATCCAGCAGTTGCTGACAGGACTCAGCAGCACTCAGAAGGCCCTCTTGGTCAGAGCGAGAGCCAGTCGGGCGACGCTGAGCGTCCTGGTCCGACACCACTCCTGCTGCGGGCTCCACCGCCTCTGCTTGGTAATGAGGGCGTCCACAGCTACCATGTTGAGAAGCTACTGAAGCACCGCGGGCGTACACCAGTACCAGGTAAAGTGGCGGGGCTACCCGAGTAGTCGTAACTCGTGGGAGCCTGGGGCTCGCCTCGAGGACTGCGCCGACCTCGTGGCCGCTTTTGAGTGTGCCCACGGACTGGTCGGCGCTGACAGGGCTGAGAACACTCTTAGGCTCTATCGGTTGCGACTGCCAAGACTTCTGTATCTTCTACAGCACCTCCTCGAGGATGACGCCGGGCATGGACTTGTGTCGGTCAAAGAATCGGTTCGACCAAGTGTCGTCAGCGATCATCTTCGCCATGCAAAACCGACGACGACTCTGAGCCAGCCAGTCTATCCGAAACGGAGACTTCAGGAACTCGGGCTCCGGGTAGCCCAAGTGGTGCAACCATGCCTCGAACTCCGTCTCGTTCCGCTGGCGGACCAAGCCGCTGTCTAACAGCAGCACGACCGGACACTTGTCGCACTGCGGTGCGCCTGGGCCAGGCCTTCGACTCTGGCGGAGGTGCTCGCCGTATTCGTCCCGAGTCCAATACCGCAACGCGAGTAATTGTTTGCGTGTGCGAGGGGCATGGGCCTCGCGGTCGCGCTTGGTCCCCACCGACTGAGAGGCCTCCTGACGGGAGCGATCGGCCAGGTGTTGCCGATTCTCCGGCTGAAGCAGCTCAGGAGGTACCTCCTCATCAACACCAGCGTTGGTGATGACCTGGGGCACCTGCACAGCAGGGGGCTGGTCGTCTCGGCGAGACATGGACGCCTCCAAGGCTCGGGCGCGTTCTACCGCCACCACAGTCTTCGGAGACATTGGGCTCCCCGGGTGGATCACTCGTTGTGCGTCAGCGATCTGTGGTGGCGACCACTCATCCTCGCCGACCTCGTGGTCCTTGTCGGACTCCGACTCCTCGTAGTCCACCTGCAGAGACGGGTCCGGCGACGGACTGCGCCCCTGAGGTTGCGTAGTCGCGGCGTTGGCCTTGTCCGGACGAGCTGGCAACGACGCGGAGACTCTAGGAGCGTTGCTATGGCGAGAAGCCGCCGGCCCGGCATCATCAATGAGTCCGGGGTTCGGAGTGTCCGTGTCGGACGACTAGCTGCTTGACTCCTCGGGAGGGCCCGGCAGCAACACGTCCGTGCGCTTGGGTAGCAGCTTCGGGGTCTTCGGTCCCTCCTTCGCGAAGCCCTTCTTCTTGGAAGCTGCTTGGCTGCGGGCTTCTTCACCCAGGGCTTCTACGGAGCAGGCTTCGAAAAAGCGGTCACCTTCTTCGTCTTCCGCTGGGGCTTCGGCGAGGCGGGCGTCTTCTTCGCCTTCGCCTTCGTTTTGGTTGCCGCGACCGTGGGCTTCTTGGAAGCGGGCGTCTTCTTCGCTTCGTCCGCGTCCTTCGCGTGCTTCTTAGAAGCCGGTGGCTACTTCGCCTCCTCCGTAGCATTCGCGGGCTTCTTGGAAGCCGACGCGTCTTTCGCCTCCTCCGGATCGCCCGGATGCTTCGTGGAAGCAGGCGCCGGAGGCTTTTCTTCTTGATGGCTTGGAGCAAGCGCGTCGGCGTGTGGCTTGGCAGGGCCAGCAGCCCCAAGGGCGTTGGGGCGGCCCGCACGATGATCTGCGTCTCGGTCGACATGCCCGGAGGGCTTGGTGGGGTGCGCGTGTGCTCGGAGGAGCGTGAATTGCCGAATGAGGCCGTGCTTGAGTTTCCGCTGGATTTTCCCACTGGGAAAGGTTCTTCCCGTTTGGGTGAGGGAGGGTGTAATGGGGCCAGGATTGAATTGACTTGAGAAAACGTAAGTCCCTGGTGCCGACGATTCCCTATTGGTCAATAATAGCTGTGTGCTGTGTTGCTGGCGCCAGAAATAGGGACGAGCACATAGCGAAACGACAAGCTCTCTGGCCGCTGGGGCTGGGTCGCAAATGTAGGGGGGGGGCTGGTAACAGCACGCTATCGTGCGGGACTGTTGGGTTGCATACAAGTAAGCGGAGCTTGAGGTTTATTGAGTACTTAATATGTACTGACGCATTGACTTTGACGCTGTGTAGACGTTCGAGTGCCGGACTATTAGGCGCAGTAATCACTGCTGGTCGTGTCAAGACTACTCGTGCCTAGCGTCGCTGCTGCTGGTCGTGTCGAGCTGACGTTGCTGTTGCTGTCGTGTCGAGCTGGCGGTGGTTCTGCTGGTCGTGTCGAGATTGTCAGTGTTGGTGCTGCTGGTCGTGTCGAGGTTGCTGGTGTTGGTGCTGCTGTCGCCGTCAATGGTTGGTGCAGTCCTCCTATTGCAGACGAAGGTGTCTGCACCACCGTCACTGAGGCCCTTTAGATGAAGATCATGCGGCTGTGCTGTCTGTGGTGGCTCCGCGCTTTCGCTGCTTGAACGGCAACTAGCGCGTGCTTGTATCGTCTCAGCTAGATTGATTCCATCATCTTCGTGAAAGAACCTTGTTGTGTCGGGGTCACCCAGGAGGCTCATGCACATGGTAATGGCACCACGCAGAGTCTCCAGCGCCGTGCTGGGCTTTTTGCTGTTGGCAGCCATCTTCTCGAAGAAAACGACGTCGAAATGACAGGCCGATGCCTCCACGACACCGAACGCCGACTTCAGCGTGTTGTCGCTGGCGACTTTGAGCAGCTTCACGTCGCTAACTGGCACAGATCTTGTCCTCGGTGAAGCTGGCAATAGCATATCTCAGACGTTAAAAGTGAAAGAAATTGACAAAGTTTTAGATTCTGCACATACACCTCCCTTATCCACTTCTTGATGCATTTTATGCTGCTTGTGTACTTTTGTCTCGTCTCGTTCGAGATAAAAGCATCGCGTATTGCCATCACCTCTGCTGCTGGAGGGTCCTGCAATCTTCCATCAGTCATGTTAGTCGATCTTAGAATAGTTTTGGCCAATCGGGGCAGCGACTTATCGTCGGCGCTCGGTACTTACGAATTCTAGCGGCAACGCGGTTCTCGGCTGCCCATAGTAAATCAAGTTAAGTGGTTATCCACCAAGGGGCGAGGAACTCGCCGATTCCTGAAAACATAAGTCAATCCGCCAATGTTTCGGCAGGAAATCCCATATATAACTTACGAAAACGAGAGAATGGCCAGTGTCCTTTTCAAGGAAAAGGGATGTTCTCTGGTGTGGACCACACCGGCCGGTGTGGCCCACAAGAACTGAGTGTCACACACCACGATGGGTACTGTGTACTTAGATAGGATATTTCCCTTTACCTTCAAGTACTATGTTAAGTTAGGTCGGTCGTACTTAAGGACGACGACGCACGGAGCCAACCGCTGAGGAAAATCGCCATTTAGACAGGGATTCAGTATGCAGATAGAAAGCAGTAGATAGAACTTTATGAGTGTTATTAATTCAAGGCAGTTTAACTCTAGCCTTCAAGTGTACAAGTCTCTTTAATATTCGGTATTAAAGGAGACCGATAAGGCAGGGTATTTGGTACTAAGAGCAACAGAGACGCCAGGCGTCTGTTGTGGTTAGGGTGTTACGATTTCTCTTAGCTATCGTGCGTGTGACCCCCATCACACGTAATGACGCATTAGCACACTCCATCGCCAGCAACCTTGTCACCGCTTGTTAGCCTTCCGTATCCTAGAGCTGTTGCACGCTTCGTCGCCAGCAATGGCAAGCGGTGATGCGGAACCAGAGATGAAGTTGAAGTGGCGGAGTGCAGTGAATGTCAAACTTCGTACTTAAAGGATTTTCAAAATAACAAAAGTGAGTTTTGTTAACAAAACTGGAGATATGGCCGGAAAACCCGAGTTTTCTCTAGTATAATACTCGGCTCAAACTAAACCGGCTCAAACTGAACACACACTATCCTACCGTGACGAATCAACGCGCCATTATGCTGATGCAACGCGTGTGTTATCTACGGCTGAAATCCAGTTTCTTCAATCGATCAGAGCGAGTGTTTAGTAAAAAAAAAGTGTCGGGCGAACAGTACAATGTTATCTAAGGCGGAGGGACGATGCCATAAAATCCCAGACTTTGGTCTCTACTTTTATATCGATGTATTGCATTCGCAGAGCTAGCGTTGGCTTCCAGAATATTGAATTTATTTTGCTGCGAAACTGTTCACGCGATTTGACACGCCATTTGCTGTTCGGAGTTTTACTGTCGCATGAAGTTGTCATTGTTGCGTATCATCTGCTCCGTCACCTTCTTCTTGTATTCGTCCTCTGACATGAAATAAACGAACCTCTTCTTAAACGCCTTGGTCGCCTTAGCCCACTTCTTGTTGAGAGCTGACTTGACATTTTCCAGCGCAGAAACCGAGAAACTCCTCTCCTTGTCTTCGACGCTGCGCAGAATGCGATTCGAATCGACAACCAGGTTCTTGATCGTCGCGGATTCTTCAGCAGCAGCAAGGGTGGCGAAGAGGGTAACCACCACCACGACTAGGAAGGAACTAAGACGCATGTTTCTTGGCTCTTGGTAAGCTATGCAGCAAGTTGTGGAATGAGGAGAAAATGCCAAGCTCGTCGGTATGTCCTTGACTGGTCTACGTGTGACCGTGTGGGAGGCGGCTCCTATGCACTGGATGGTTTCCTGGAGATCTTAGCGAGATGGGATCGTGATTTGATATTATTTTAATAATATCAGATAGAAATTTTAATTTTGATGGAAATTTAAATTTCTATCTGCAATAGGGTACGATTGTACATGTACCGTATCGCCCCTGTCCTAAGCGAATTTTTCTCCTAAGTGAATTCTTGTTTTGACCACGGACAAAGCTCTATTTTCAACAGACGGTAGCAACTAAAATACCGCCTCTGCCAGCTAACTTTGGGTCGCCCTTGTCGATTGTGGGCCACTGAGAAGCATTTCTGAAAGCGCCATGGCAAGACCTCTCACCACCGGAACCGGCAAGAAGCCAAAGCGGTACGTTCGAATTGCCGTCGACTACAACCACAAGCGTCATGTGCTTGAGTTTATAGGTGCAGGCCATACCGTAAGTGAAGCCATTGAACACTTGAATCCGACCTGCACTCCGACGGACAAGACCCGCAAACAGAAGCAGATCTCGAAGTGGAAAGCCCACATTCTTTCAGTTTGTAGTACCGGCAAGGGTCATCTACAAAACGCACGCAACAGTGGCCAGGGGACTGTCCTCTCTAGCGATGCCGAGGACGACATCGTACTCTGGGTAAGCTCGATGCGTAAAGAAGGCCGCCCCGTCTACTCGCAAATGCTACGGTACAATGCGTTAGAGGTGGCTGCGGACGAAGGTCTGACCCCGGAGGCCTTTAAGGCTTCTCATTCATGGCGACGCCGCTTCATGCGACGGCATAAACTATCAATCCGAGCCAGAACACGCCAGGGTCAGACGACGCCTGAGGATGCAGCTGCAGCTAAAGCCAAGTTCATCGGAGAAGTTCGCGCAGCCATCATTGAGCACAGGATTACCACTGTCTACAACGTAGACCAAACTGGTACGGTAGTCGTTACAACATCCTATACTGGCAATGATTTCTAAATGCATTTATGTACGTTGTAGCTGTGTTCTTCAAGTATCTACCCCGGAAAACAGAAAACACCCGTGGTGAAAAGACGGTCTGGGTGAAGTGTGGCGGCAAGGACAAAAGGCGATCTACTGCAATGTTGTTGGGAGACTGGCATGGAAACAAGTACGCCCCGTTTCTCGTCTTCAAGAGCGGAACGTCACGCCATGATCACCTTCAAGCAACCAACGATACCTTGCGCCACGGCTTCGGTGTTCGATTGTGGAAAGAGGTGTTCGCTCTTCAAGCGTTGCACGGTTGTCGTAACTACGGAAATGCAACGGCGTGGTGGAACTCACATATCTCTCTAGAGTTCCTCCGCTACCATTTTGGATACCGTGATAACATGGAGGAGAAGCTGTTTCTGGTTTGGGACGACTTCTCGGGTCACTGGACCCAAGAAGTCGTTGACTACGCGAAGGCCATCAGTGTGGTACTGATGAAAGTACCTCCTCGATACACCTACGTCTGCCAGCCAGCAGACGTGGCCTGGAATCAACCCTTCTAAAGTCGACTGCGATCACGCTGGGAGGACTGCCTGCGCTCGCAGATAGCAGACCACCACGCGCGCGAACGAAATCAGGCGTCGGAGCGACAGCGATTATCAGAGCAAGTGCTATCGATAGCGAGGGTCGAGATGCAAGAGGTGGCAAGAGCGCAGATTAGCAGCATTCGAGACCAGGTCGCCTGCGCTGCGTTTGAGATGGTAGCTCCCAAACGTACTGACATCACCTCTTGGATTGCCGAGAGCTGGAAGGAACTGAGCTCCAAGACAATAGTTAGTGGTTTTGCGAAGGCGGGTCTCCTCGGTGATGTGCGCAGTGGTGAGGCCGACGGTGAGTCAAGTAGCGTTGAGACCATCACGGATTTTTTCGACCAGCTCAGCGAACTCGGTGTCACTGGACGCTCCGTGACGACGGACGACGAGTCTGAGAGTGGTTCGGACGATGAACTCTAACTCAATACATATTTCATGATGACCTGATGTAAACTTGAAGGTGTCCAAGTGCCCTTGGACGCGTAGCTCAATTGACAAGAGCACCGCATTTTATGCGGACGGACGAGGGTTCGATTCCCGCCGCGTCCATTATTTTTTCCTCGATTAAATACGATTATAATTACCTCCTTTTACAAACTAATTCGTACTTCGCGACGTTAACCCTAACGTTTAGAATGCAAATTGACGTTCGCTTAGGACAGGGGCGATACCGTACAGTAGTTTGGGAGTCCTGATAAACATATATTTTATTGTAGTTAAGAATCCCCGGAAGCACTTCCATAAAAGAGCGAAAGCGTTTTCGACAGAGAAGATACGGTACCGGTAGCTTTGCATTGCATGTTAAACAAGCATCAACACATAACACATATCAGAGGCTCAGAATCATTTAGTTAGATAGACGAACGGCAGTACTAATATACTTGAGTAATATATAGTATTAATATATTGCTAGCGCTAAAGAGCTGTTAGCGCGAGCAAAATCACGAAACGTGAAAGCTACTTATGTGTGGGGATATGCAATCCATACATATAATACTTTCACGCTGCTATTACAATTAGGAGGAGTTTCCACATCCCCAACTGAGATTTGGTTTTCGGATCGTGTCACGATCAACATGATATTAATAATAGCGGTAGATGAGTATTCGTAGTTGTAATGAGCCCTCCATTTACATAAGTAGGTAGATCTCTTACAGATATTACATAAGTAGGCACATCAGCACACGGCTAGCGTGTGCTGACATGTCATCTGATTGGCTGAAAGTGGGGGAGCCAGACCCCATTCCAGCCAATCAGCTGCTGACCTGTATTTGAGTGGTTCACATTAGACCACGGGCCCCCGCCCTGGTCCCAATAATAAAACAGACTTGATTTTACTTCGGACTTAATACTTGGTCTCAGTATTACTGTGAACTGGACGCTTCCTCACCGCTACGTGTAAGCTAGTGACGGGTACTCACTAGGCCCGTTACAGTAGTAATTTTGAAAATAGTATAAATAGTTCTGATACGTAACAACACTTTTAATACAAAGTCGCGCGGGGCACGAAGAAGCTCTAGGTAGCATTTAATTCAAGGGCCAAATGGTGCGGCAGTGGTCGGAAACGTGGTCAACGTGCCAAAGGCGCAGGGCTCGCGAAGACGTGAATTACTTGAGAAACTAGCTGGCTGGTAGCGCTGGTAGCACGGCATAACGTTCTTGCAATGGCATATTTGCATGTTAGATTTGAAACTAGTATACATAGTACTGCTACGTAGTATCACCACTCGTTTTCTAATATTCATGCCAGTCGATGTAGCGAGGGGCGGCTCCTATGCACCGGAGAGATCTGAGCGAGATGGGATTGTAATTTGAAATTACTAATTTCTACTGCAATACATGTAAAAATTGTACCGTAACCCTTTTGTCGGGGCTTACAGGTACGATTGTAATTCATATTTCCATTTTCTATTCGTATGGGAGGGTATACCGACAAACATATGTATTATTGTACTTGAGAAATCCAAACATAAGTAGCATTCATGTTTCGTGATTTTGTTGGTGGTAACAGCTCTTTAGCGCTAGCAATATATACCGTTTTAACTATTTATTAATATTGTCGTTTATCTATCTAATTAAAATATGAACAGCAAACGAGATAGATAATAAATGAGAGAAGTTGCTATCACGATGATCGTGACGCGACCCGAAAATCAAATATCAGTGATTTAGGCTGAGATGTGAAAATTCCTCCTAATTGTAATAGCACATCGAAAATACATGGATGGGTGCGCGTAGTCGGCACATCCCGCGGAAGCACTTCCATAAGGGGTTGGTTTGTCTGGCTGGTGCTGGTTCTTGTTCTCGTAAACCTAGGGGTAGGTGAAATACTCGGTTTAGACTCCGCCTACTTTTTGTCCATTTTGGACAAAACCCAGGCATTTCGATGAGAACCCGGGAACCACCTCGGCGGTCGAGTTCCCGAGTTCTTGGCTATTAAAAAATAAATGCATTGGTTTTGTCCAAAACGGACAAAACGCAGACAGAGCCAAACCGAGTAGCTCGCCTACCCCTGGACTAACCAGAACGAGAACCAGCACCAGCGAGACAAACCAGCCCCTAAGGCTTTACATACGAAGGAGCGAAGGTGATGCGGCTACATGTACCTGTAGAACGAGGATATACGGTACCGGTAGGAGATACGGTATAGGTTCCTGTTAACTGGGCTTCAATACATAGCAGAGGCTCAGAATCATTTACTAAGCTTACAGTAGTAGTAGACGAGTATCAATTTCGAAACCAGCATTTACAGTACTGAAAAGTAGCATCATTGCATCACTACATTCGTTTGTTATCTGAGAAAGGTACTACGTCACGTGGTCATGAGCAGGGTTTACTTCGGTAGTAACTTGATTTTTGAACGCGCGCGGCTCGGCTAAAACGTGCCATTGCGGAGTGTAAACAAAAGCGGGGGTGTATTGGGCGCCAACGACTTTTTCGACAGCAAACACACTGGACTGGAAAAACTACGCGTGCAATGTTTAAACGGGTCTCCAGCAAGTTCGCTGACAACTCCATACACAGGCTCGACCCCGTGGCAGCATCACCTGTGCGGAATGTCCACGACAAGGCAAATACTCTTGCCGACGCTTGGACCCCAATACTACAGCAACCACATGCGGCGGAAAAATCGATAGACGAAGTCTTAGCATGGATTGAACAAACCACAGGGTCGACACCGGAACAGGAGGAATCGGCTACTCAGATCACAGCTGATGAAGTTGCTGCAGCGATTAAGTCGTGTAAGGCTGGCAAGGCTGCTGGCCCGGACCGCCTGGGCAACGGATGGTACAGGGATTATGCAGAGCAGCTCACTCCAATTCTAACGAGACTGTTGAATTTATGGTGCAGGACACTTCCCATAGACTTTCCTGCAGGCTGATATTTTCTGCTTGAAGAAGGAGGCAATTTGAAAGATGCACTCAATTACCGCCCTCTAGAACTCCTGAACACAGATTATAAAATTTTCACAAGAATTCTCGCGACCAGGGTCAGCCCCACACTGTCGGAGCAAATTCATGAAAACCAGAATGGTTTTGTACCTGGGAGAAATATTCATGACACTCTAGACTTATATGAAGCAGCACAGGGAATGGCGGAGATAGACCCACGGCAGTCAGAGGCCACTGCTATGCTACTTGATTTCAAAAAGGCATACGACTCCGTCGACAGAAATTTCATAGTGCAAACGCTGGCCAAGAAAGGCTACCCTGCAAAATTCATACGAGCAGTGCAAAAAACTACATGATGGAACAACTATCAGATTCCTTGCAAATGGCGAAAATCGCGTGTTGTACGGGTGACAAGTGGAATGAGGCAGGGGTGCCCATTGGCACCGCTGCTTTTCATGTTGGTGTTGGACCCGTTGTACAGAAAAGTAGACAGCTTCATAGGTACCAGAGGAGTCATAATTCAATCTGCTGCGGAGAAGTTTGAGCTGAGAATTGCAGGTTATGCCGACGACACTGCTGCTTTTGTGCAGGACCCAGCGGACGTTCCAATAGTGATGGGCTACCTGGACATGTTTGGAAAAGCGACTGAGCTACAAATTAACGCCTCCAAAACAATGGTAATCGCCTTGAACTCAAAAGGGCCGAAGGTCTCGATCCGACTACCACCTTCACTCTGCTACCAAGATCGCCATGTTCCGTGCAGGTACCTGGGGCTTCAAGTTGGTAGTGCCATATCACCTTCAGTGACATGGGAGAAAGCAAGGGCGCAATTGGACATACTATTGCGGCTGGCCTGCAGCAAAGTGTCAACAGTGGATCAACGCAGTCTCATTGCCGAATCAGTCATAGTACCGAAACTATTGTACATAGCCCGACATGCGTGGCCAACAACTACAGAAATCAAAGACATGGATGCCAGGATTAGGAACTTCGTTTGGCATGGGCAATTTACAACAGAGGCGGTCGGCTTCAAGGCTTGGATAGATGCTGACCTTGCTGCATTGCCACGTACAAGTGGTGGACTAGCTATTCCCAACCTACGAGTGGAGTTGTACGCAATTGCGGCAATGACTGTCAGTAAGTGGGCAGAGATAGGTTCGCTTCAATCCCATATTGTAGTGACGTTATGTTTAACCAGGCCAAACTATCACTTGCTCCTCGAGTATACATCACGCCCAACTACAGCCCGGTAACGAAAGGTGGGGTAAAGCGAATGGAGTATCTGTGGAGAACACGAAAAGCTCTAATCCGGCAAGCAGGGTGCCCGAATGATTTGCATCACGCAACAAAAGCTGCCCAACAATGGATCACGACTGCGGCTAGCTCTGTGCAAACCAATTTTACATGGATAGGGCAGAAAGTTATCATGGCATGTGGCGGATTACGTGACTACTTCAGGGTAAAGCCGAAGAATTACTCTCGGGAGTAGATCATACCAACTGGCTGCCGTTTGCAGCACTGCGTGACCTGAGCATATGGACCCCAAATGGGCTTTGGACTACTCCAGGCACTGCGATCGGAAGCAATTCAAATGTACTCATCAAACACCTGATAAGTTGTAAGAGGCGGTCACTCAGTGAGATGGGTTTTGAGTCAAACCGGAAGGTCAAGACAGTGCGGGATGATACTCAATTGGAGACTCTAGCGACAATACTAGCTATAAATTTTCCGAGAATTACGATGGAAAACTCGCACGAGGATGAAATTCGGCTCAGTGCAATACCCAATGAACACCCAGCAATAGTCACTCTGCGCACTTCACCAGAGGTGGAATGCGTGATCTCAACAGATCTGAAGCCCCCCCCAACAATCCAGGTGGTGAACAGCACACAACAAATTAACTCATACTGCGCAAAACACTTTCTCCAGATATTACGATTCGGGAGGTCCACCCTCATCCACTTCTAAGTCGTCTCGTATGCTTGTTGGTGGGGCGATGGACACGAAAGCGACGAGAGTACAAAGAGAGAGTAGCTGCTGCATCCATCCGACGCGAAACGGAAAAGAGGGATATCAGGGCTGCACAATGGAAAGAGCAAAGGCGGCGGCAGGTTTAGCGGAGCTAGAGTGGAAACGAATCAGGCGCGTTATCGGGTTGGGCCCTTGGGGTGAACAATTACTGTATCGCATCAAGCTACAAGCTTTTTCTCTTTACGACATCACTCAGCAAAAATGGGATGCCCGCATGAGACTTGCTCTCATTTGGTTGGTGGATATGAACCATGTATTTGTGGTGAAGCGCGCAAGAAATTTCGGGGCCGATCGTAACGCGGTGATGCGGACGCGGGTCAGGCGCGAACTGGCGCGATCCGACGAATCTGGTGCAAGCAAAATGACGCCAGTGCTCCAAATCTGGTAGAAGCAGGGCGGCCGACGCAGATCGGACCAGATCGGCGGCTGCCGACAAAAGAAAAGCGTTACTCGAGGTCGCTGTCGGAACATGGAAGCTGGCGACATGTTGAAGAACAGGGTTGGGGAGATAGCAGGGGATGACACCGTATGAGGACCCGAACCCAAGGTGGACACCCAGAGATGATCGCGGATGGAGATCGCGGATCGAGATCGCGGATGGAGATCGCGGATCGGGATCGCGGATGGAGATCGTGGATCGGGATCGCGGATCGGGATCGACAAAGGATGGGAGGAACCAAGGGGCGAAGCCGGGCCAAGAATCAAGGGGTCGTCTGGTTGTAGGATGTAGGTTGGGATGGTAGCCGTAGAGACGTAGAGGCTAAACATAAATCAGAGTTGAATTTGCACATTACATCACAAGTGCCTCCCAGTCATTCTCCGCCTCGGGAACTACATTGGCCCGGGCGGAACGACAAGTGCCCAGGAAGAGTGGATCTGGTAGTGTGGTTTAAGTTGGGATAATATATTGGCCAACTTTGCCCACTCTAGTGACCTTTCCTTCTAGTGCGAACCTTGATCGACCAGATTAAGCTGTTTGGCTGGCGATCGCTTCTCCTCTCGACTACGACCTCGCTATAGGAAGCGACAAACACACCAAAAGGCAACTACCGGTCTCGGATTACATCCAGACCCCTCGATCCGAGCGAAGAACCTCGATCGAGACCAATAACCGGACGCAGGGCGAAGATTCCCGCGCTGCTCCAACCTATCCCCGCGTCTCGCCACGACAATCGATCTTCACCAAGTGCTGCATCTTCGGAGCCCCGAGAGAGCAGATCCAGCCCGCCGACGGGTACACAAGGTGAGAACCGCTCAGCTGATCACAGATCAAGGGGGACCCCTCCGTTAGTCGGTGTCTGGGCGCTGTGGTAGCTGGATCGAGCCTTAACAAGATTTTGGCCGATCCCGCTCCACCACAATGGTGCGCGTGCCCAGATCTCTTGGGGACTCCGGATTTCACCGTGAGTCTGCAGAAGATGTGCAACTGAAGAAAGAACCAGGGGAAGAGGCGTCGTCGGAACACGGATCGACGAAGACGCTGCTGAACGAAACAAGATCCGCGGATCGACAGAGTTCTGGGAGGAACTCTGCCGGCGGAATAGAGGGCGATCTGGAGACAGATCTAGAAGAGATATCCTCCCCAGGACCCTTCGGGGACCCCAGTGGGTCTTGACGCAAGTCGAGACCCACTAACAAAAACAACCAAAGCCGGATCGGACCGGTACACCTTCGCGGACAAATCGATCAAGCTCGAGACAGAGGTAGATCGACAGTTACTCTTGGAGCTATTCGCGACGAGGTCACGCAATCCGATGCCCCCAAAACGCCCCTCCACGCTGGTACCCAGCTGGGATTCGTCGAAGGAGACAACCGTCCCACGACAGAAGATGAAGGCCCCAGACTTGGAGGATGGCGAGGAGAAGGGATCAGAGCCCAGGTGGTCGGAAGCCGCGCTCGAGTTCGCGTACAACCGACAGGAGCTGCAGAAGTTTATCGATCGGGATCCGGTGCTGCAGATCCTGCGACCTAGGCAGATCGGCACACCAAAGGGACCCGTCGCAGCCCCGACAGCCTCGGAAAACAAGCTAGATCTAGTCAAGGGTCTCCTGAGCCTGCTGAAAGAAACAGGCTTGGTAGCAAGCCCGTTTGATGCGGATGAGTTGTTCGATCTGGACGTAGAAGTCATCCGATCGTCAGCCAGGGGGCTGTTTGGTAAGCTTAAGTCCCTGGTAGGTGAGATCCCGACTGATCAGGACCCCACAATCTTAACCTCAGATCGGCTCTACCGGGTATCGAACGGCGTCTCCCTACCTCTCAGCGGCCGAGCCTGGGTCAGATTCATCGTCCGAGCCACGACGAATGTCACTCGGACCGTCTGGAGCCGTAATGCTCGAAGCCCGCTTGAAGGAAGCTCGGCCCGAACGTCCGAAGTCTAGATCGCGGAAGCAGAAGTCAGCCCCTATCGATCGAACCGCTAGCGCGACCCGAGCAGAAGAATCGACTGACAAATTGGAGTCATACTTTCAGGCTGCAATGAATAGATTTCTGAGGGAACAGCAACAAGCAGCAACCAGAAGGACACCCCCAATGGAGACTCCGAGTGTCGGATCGCAAGATGTCGAGATGGAATCCACCGGGTCTCATGATCCTACGTCCTCGCACTGGGAATACGACCCGGACGATGTGGATCCTCCCATGTCTGCTCGCGCTGCGGTAGCCACTGCTGCAGCGGGACCGGCTAACTCCTCGATGATTCAGCGAGTCCGGATTTCAGCGATCTCGGACCTCAAGGAGTTCACGGGGCGAGACCAAGACGAAGATTGGGCTAGATCGTGGATCAGTAAGGTGAAATCCGCCTTTTTGAGGGACCAAGCCACGGACGAAGAGAAATGTCTGACTTTCGCTGACCTGCTATCCGGACCTGCGAAGAACTGTTACCGACAGCTAGCGCGGTCGACACGGAACAAGTGAAGCGAACTGCTGCGCAACTTCCAAGTCCAACATTGCAGATTGGGGGTATCCGTCGCTTGGCAGTATTACAACTCCCGGAAACGGTCCGAAGAGTCTCCATTGGAGTACCTCTATCGGCTGAATGTGGCTGCCCTCCGGGCTAAAAACTCAAGATCAAGGACGGGGACTCCAAGACGCGCCGTGAACATGTAGAACATTTCATCGTGACTCTTGGAGATCCAGATCTGGCAGACCGGTTGACCCTGCTGCGCCTCAACGACGTAGATGATCTGGAAGAGGTGTTGCGAGCTCGCGATCGAGCTAAAGGAAGGTAGAAGCGTTCGGCTTTCGGATCTAAGTACCGCCAGAAGGCCTCAACCCCGGCGCCAGCCGCACCCGCCAAGCGATCGGTCCATGCCGTTCAGAGATCGGCCCTGGAATCCGGATCGGAAACGGGTTCAGACGGATCGGATTCGGAGGGCGACCTACGGAGGATCTACCTCGCATCGGCCGAGGCCAAGGGACACGAGGCAACAGACGAGGCCCAGTCCGTAGAGCCGGCACACCGCGGGAAGATCAACCCTGATTCGCCACGACCATGGTCCCAGAAAGATGGATCGGACCGCAACGTACGGTGCTCACACTGCGGATCCCGCAAGCATACCGATTTAGGCTGTTGGAGACGCCTGACGTGCGAGAAATGCGGGAAGAGAGGTCACCCGGCCGAACATTGTCTTTTCGTCTGCCGTGGATGTGGAGAGCTTCACGACATGGACAAGTGCCCAATAGAAGAGTTCTACAACCAGATCCGCCAGTGGTACAATCCCGCGAAACACACTGGCATGCTGCCGGCGCCCGTGGAGAAGATGTTAAACTAGGTCGCTCGCCGGGATGGAACCCGGTACGAGTCGAGCGTTCTAGATATTGCATCTATGCATTTGTGAACCAGAATACGGTAGATCTACTAAGGAGACAACGGGATCTACGCGGTAATACATGTGGTCTGCATGCGAAACCTACCGCTATGATGTCAAATCTCCGCGTGTCGAATGAATTCAGCCGATTGGGGGGCGAGGTACGTTTCGGTGGGGTCCAGGCGATATGCCGAATGGCAAAATCTAGCTTTCCAGGCGACTAGCGAATTCCAGTCTGCCGAGCTGCGGTGTGCGAAACCTCGCTAAGGCCAGCGGTGGAGAGGCCCAGCTATCCCACGCCCCGGGCGATATTGAAGCGGAACCCGGTCACCGCGATCGCACGGGATAGATCCACGCCATCCGGAAATGCGCAAGTCCAGATCTCGGAGTCAATCACGAAGGCAGACCCACCCGGAGCGGTACCGACCCCGGAGCAGATCGTGGGGGCGGTGACAGGAATGGTCCCGGCCGCGGGACCAATCGTGAAGGACGAGCCGCCCGGGGAGGTACCGATCTCGGAGCAGATCGTGGAGGCGGAGACCGGATTGGTAGGAGAAGCCCCGATCTCAGGGTCAACCGTGAAGCCCGGGCTGCCAGAAGACTCGACAGCAACTGATCAGGTTTACTTTCATGAAGGGGGAGGATTAGCGGCCGAAGACTTTGAACAAGAACTGGCTGTCATCCCAGAGATCGTGATCTCGCTGACGGACGAGGTGTCTATCGAGGATATTAAGGTAGGAGATCTGACAGTGAACACTCCCGAAGAGATTGACCAGTTACGCCGGATGATCTGGAAGAAGAAGCACCTCCTAATCGGCAAGGGCAATGCGCTTCCCCCCGCCGCTCGGGGGGTAGTGTGCGACATTGACGTGGGTGAGGCGAAACCGATCGCACACCGGGTGCGAAAAATCGCCCCACAGTTTCGGGAGAAGGTGTCCGATCTACTCAAGGGCCTGTTGTCCGCTAAGATCATCCAGGCGTCTCGGTCACCGTGGGCGTCACCGATCGTCGTAATCATCAAGAAGAATGGGGTAGATATCCGGTTGTGCATCGATTATCGGCTGGTTAATGGCCTCACTCGGCTGATGATCTACCCAATGCCGCTGATCAATGAGCTGCTAGAAGGTTTGGACAAGGTCCTGTGGTATTGTTCTCTCGACATGGCCAGTGGGTTTTGGGTGGTAAATATGACGGACCGAGCCCGAGCGATCTCGGCGTTTAATACCCCGTTCGGCCTGTTTGAATGGAACCGGATGCCATTCGGGCTAGAAAACGCGCCCCAAATTTATCAACGGCTACTAGATAACGCCCTGTATGGATTTACCCGGATCCCTCGACCTGGTTCTGAATGCACTACAGATCTGATTGAGTCCGGAGAGCCCGCGAATCCCGACCAACCTTCAGTGCTGGGCCGCCGATCGTATATCGATGACACCGCGAGATCGTGGGATGAGACTTGTGAACGAGTGGAAGCCCTGTTGGAGTCGTGCGATCAGTGGAACCTATCGATCAGTGTCGAAAAGAGTTACTGGGGGATGAGGAAAGTAGATTACCTAGGTCACCAAGTCTCGGAAGAAGGATTGGAGGCGAAGCCCAAAGATCTGTCCTCTCTGAGAGATCTGCCGTTTCCCACCTCGCTGCGAGCTATGCAGTCCTTTCTGGGCAGCCTGAACTACTACAGTCGATTCCTGGAAGGCTAAGCTGTCTACGCGTCCACACTCTACGAATCGCGACAAGTGGATTTTGCAGGGCTGAAGGCACGGGCAGACCTACGGGAGATCTGGAACGGCATGGAGAAGGAACACGCCGACTGCAACGCCCATAAGTCAGGTGGTATCGCGATTAAGATCGACTCGGGGGTTAAAGAAGAGAGGTGGATGCACGCATTCCGAGCGTTCTGGACACTACGTGAAAAAATCGGCACCACACCTATCTTACGGCACTTCGACCCGGATCGACTGCCAGTGGTCATTGTTTACGCAAGCGAGTGGGCGATCTCCGCTTCACTCACGCAGGAGCACGACCACCCGTATTATCCAGTCACGTTCGCCAGCCGCACGTTGAAATCGAACGAGCTGAATTATAACGTAGTGGAAAAGGAGGTGTTGGCTCTCCTCAGAATCCTGGATCTCAACTACAATCTGTTGGTCGGGCGTCCGATCAAAGCATTGGCGAGGCACTCGACCTTAGCGTGGCTCTTCAGATCGTCGGGACTACAGGGTAGATTAGGCCTGTGGGCCGCCCTCCTTTGGCCTTGGACACTCGAGATCGTGAAATGTACAAAGGGAGAGGACGAGATCTTGGGAGTATTGGCGGCCAGCATAACACCCCGATCTGCGGTAGACGACGCGCCCGTCGCGATCGCGCCCCAGAAGGAACCTCGGCGCCGAATCCAGGCCCCTATTCCCACTGTGCGGGCTGATGAAGAGCTGCTGGTGGTAAGTTTTGACGGGTCGGCTCGCGTCAAGCGCGGTGGTGGCGCTTACAGCGCAATCGTGTGGAAGTTGCCAGAATGGAGCGTGGTAAAAGCTCGATCGGGCTACGCAGAAGGGCTTACGGTCAACGAAGCGGAGTATATCGATTTACTCCTGAGCTTCGATCTCCAGGACAGCCTAGATCGAGGGCGGTTAGTTATCTGCGGAGACTCCAATCTGGTGGTGAGGCAAGTGTGCGGCGAGATCGATTGCAAGGCCCCTAAGTTGGTACTATTGAGATAGAAAGTGCTGGACCGACTACGCGCATGGCCGACGCACATGTAAAAAGAGGCTGGAACGGCAGTGCAGATAGTCTGGCGGGTGCTGCACTACAGCCCCAAAGTGGAGTCATCGTGGAAGACGAGTCAGATCGACAAGACCTGGTCACGCTAAATCGGCTAGACGAGATCTTGATCGTCCAGTCAGATGGATCCCGGTACTTAATGAGGAATTCGTCAGAACATTACGGATCGACCGGATTCGTACCGCACAGAACGAGGAGACATGGATAGCCGGTATGAAAAAGTATCTGGAGGGTAGCGTGGTGGATCTGACCCAAGAGGAAGCCCGATCGTACGGCAACCTGGCTCACTACTATGAAATTGACGACAACGGCCTGCTTTTCTACTGCGCCCCGTCCAAACGGGACTCCGCGGACCGAGATGGACTAATGCGGCTGGTGGTACCTGCAACGCTACATCAGGACGTGTTACATCATTACGACTCGAGTCTCGAAGGGGGGCATCAAGGTATCGGGCGCACTTTTCAGCGGATCAGAGACCACTTCCACTGGAGGGGGCTGTTTAAAAGCGTCCAACAGTACGTTGGGGAGTGCGTAGACTGCGAGACGGGCAAGGGGCGACCAACGATCAGGGGAGAGTCACCCGGAAATATTCAGGCAACCTACCCATTCCAGATTATAGCCATGGACCACATCCCGTCACTGCCCAAATCCTACAAAGGCAATTCGGAATTGCTGATCTGGGTCGATCTGTTCACAGGATATGTGATCGCCAAAGCTAGCGCCTCCCGCACCGCACAGACAATTGCGGAGTCGTACGATGAGTGTGTCTTCCGAAGATTCGGGGCGAGTGAAGCGATCCGGCACGATCGGGAGCCAGGTTTTATGGCAGACTTTTTTCGCGCCTTTAACAAGATCTTAGGTCAGCGGCAGCGGGCGACGATGGCGTATCGACCTCAATCTAACGGGACTGCGGAGCGAATGGTCCAGACTGCTACCAGAGCATTGAAGAAGTATGTGGAAGACCTGGATCAGCGGGACTGGGATGAGTACGCCGAGAGACTCACTTTCGCGATCAACACTGCTCACGATCGGGTTCGAGGAGACACCCCATTCTATTTGGTGCATGGGTGGGACCCTCGATCGACCCTCGAAGCCACACTACCGCTGGGTAGTACTCGGACGCAGGATCGGGATCCGCGGAGGTGACGGTATCAGATCCAGAGACATTACGGCATCGCTCGCAGCCAAGTCAACGCCCGGCTGGCGGAGGCGATAGCGGATCGGGCTGATCGGCACAATGAGGAGGTCCGACCACACCCGATTCAAGCTGGATCTCAAGTGTGGCTCTACTTGGACCGGGTGAAGGAAGGATATGCCCGAAAACTCGCTCACCTATGGCATGGACAGTTTCGTGTCGTCGACAAGATCAACGAATATACAGTGAGACTGCAGACGGGCGGGACGGACTATCGTCTTTTCCCGATCGTGCACGTGTCTAAGTTGAAGCCGGTTCGAGAGTTTCCCGATCGGCCGGACACAGAGCTCACTTTAGGCGAGACCGATCGGGTCGACTTCGACGAAGCCCTGCTCCCGGAAGATAGTTGGAAGCCAGATCAAGCGGCAGGAGAATATGAAGTGGAGAGGATCGCCGATATGAGAACGGGAAGAAGAACACGCTACGGACGAACGTATCGGGAGTTCCTGGTACATTGGAAGGGCTACGATACGCCCGACTGGATCGATGAGGCAGATCTCAAATGCGGAGCCCTGTTGCATGAGTTCCTTCGAGATCGCACAAATCGGAATCGGTTCGGTGCGATGCAATCTCACGAGGAGACGTGAGGTGGGTCCGTCGGGGTAGGTCGGTTTCCCCGATGAGAGAGTAGACGGATCGGTGGGGAGGCCACCGATCGGAGGAGAAGGGGTGTGTGTTAATGCGTGTATATGAAAGTGTGAAGGTCTAGACGGCACGATCGAGCTACTAACGAGCAACACGAAGAGTGAGGGAAGGAGACGGAAGCCGATCGCGAGCTACCACCGCGGTCAGACCCTACGGTGGAGGTTGGGGTCCAGTCGCGGGATTGAACTTGGCCGCGAGACATCCAATCCGTCGGGCAGGATGATCTTGCGGACGATCACGGTAATGGTTCCGCCAGGGGTCGTGATTGTCTGCCTCGACCAACGCCTCCAACAGATCGTTGGGCTCTCCGTGGTGCTGAGCAGGATTGCCAGCGTTGGCGGCCCGAGAAACGATGCCAGGATACCAAGTTATCTCGTCCTGAGTGGTGGGAAGGTGAAGGGAGAACGGATCCAGAACAGATCTACGTCGGCCCACTGCTTCCGAAACATCGGAAGCATATCGCGAAGGAGGTGACGCCAGCGTTCACCGGCCACTATGCGACGGTGGCGACGAGCTGCGTGATACTGTTCAAGCAGCGGATCGGCAGCTCGTTGCGGACGGGTGATCGGGAGATAGTGGGTAGTCTCCCAATATGTCCCCAATTGCAGTTCTTCGTAAGCCAGGTAGGCGTCAGCGATCCGGCCCAATCTCGTCCGAGCGCCCCGGTGCAGGGCCAGATCGAAAGTCACGGTTTTGTGGGGTTGGCGAGAACTGTCCAGGGGCGGCTGTTGATCAAGGCCTGGATGTTAGCCCCCGTGATCAAGTCATCCCGGTATCCAACCCCCGGGACCGGTTTTCGGGTGCCCCTGATGTGTTCTGGGAACAACCAGCCGGAAGGTATGACCAGATCCCGAGACAGCGAAGACAAGATCAACGCCGTGATCTGCCACTGGCTCAGAAGAATCGCGGGCCAGGGGTCGGTCTCGGCTTGAGTGAGATTACGGGGGGCGTTGAATCCAGGAATGGAAGTGGCGATCGGAAACAGTGGCGGCACCAAAGCTCCCCCCTGGGGCGAACCAGGTGGACCTGGGGGCGACCCGGGTGGGGACCCAGCCGGCGAACTAGGTGGCGAGGGGCTCGCAGGAGGAGATCGAGGGATGGATCCGGGACCAGGGGTGCTGGAACGGGAATGACTCGACTCCGCCGAAGGAGATCGACGGCGCGGAGTCGTAGGAGGAGGCGAAGGATCCTTGGATCGGGGAGGGGAGACTGGTGGCCGACGGCGAGCTTCAGATCGGGAGCGAGCTAGGGCCGCGAGAGCTTCAGGATCAGATTCATCCTCTTCCTCGCTCTCCTCTTCTTCTTCCTCCTCTTCCTCTTCTTCTTCCTCCTCGCTCTCCTCGACATTTCCTCCTTTTGGGGGGTCCATACTCGGGAGAGCCTCCCGAGCCAGGAGGGGTGCCTGATCCAGCTTTCCCTCCGACGGGTGGAGCCTGATCGGCCTCTGGACCGGCGTGATCGGACTCCGACCCGGCCCCGTCGTCATGGATCTCGATTACTTCTTGAGGAGCTAGGACCCCCGGGCCCCCAGGTCCTTGGTCGATCTCCTCGTCGGACGACAGCGAAAGAGCGGGAGAAGGCGATCGGCTGCGCGAAGGGGGAAGCTGGGAAGATACGGACCCGGCACGCTTGAGCGAAGAAGGCCCAAGGGTGGGTGATGCCGACCGATCCCGTGCTCGTTTCCCCGTCGGGGTGGTGGATGTAGAACTGAGAGGAGCCGCTGCCCCGGCCGCAGAACTGGAAGGAGTCGCAGCCCCGGCAGCAGAACTGGAAGGAGTCGCGACCTCGGCAGCAGAACTGGAAGGAGTCGCGGCCCCGGCAGCATGACGAAGGTGGATCCATTCGACCACCCGCGACAAGGCCGTAGATACGTCCTCTAAGCCCTCCTCAGTCTCGTCATTGACGCGCCGCAGGCCGGCGTAGGCATCTTGGACGTCCGATAGCTGTGCCTCCAGTGCGCAGATATCTCGGCGAGCATCGGTCAGCCTCGCTCCTGTGTAAACAACATTCAGAAGATCAGGGATCGGAGCCAGTCCAGTAATTTGAAGACGTTACGTACGCAGATCAGAGTTCTCGGTAGCCAAAGTCGCCTGACCTTGGTTGAGTTGGGAGATCTCGTCTCGGAGTTGCCGGTTGTCGCCTTCAAGCTGAACGACCCGGGCAGTGGATACATTCCGGGCGGCCTGGAGAGAAGCCAAATCCCGACGCGCCTGACGGAGCTTCTTGGAGAGGCGAGTTACGCTAGTCCAAGCTGACCCCGACGCAGCCGGAACCGGAGCAGAAGAGGTCGGCGCTAGGGGCGCAGATCCGCCAGACGTTGACCGTTCTTGGTCCAATTCGGCCTCGGAATTCTGGAGGGCGGTGGTCACTCGATCTAGGCTGCGGACGGCAGTGGCCAGCTCGTCTTGAGTCCACTGAAGCTCGTGCGTTTGATCATCAAGTTGAGACCGAAGCTGAACTGCTTCTTCCACGCTTTGATCCAGCTCCCGATCGAGGCGATCGCGGTCTTCTTCGGCCGCAAGCAGTCGTTGGTCGGCGCGGGCCAGCCGACGATTAACGTCATGGATCTTTGCGGCCTGCTGATCGACCTGGAGTCTCAGATCCTGGATCAGTTGAGTACTGCCCCCATTGGACGCTCGTTGGAGATCGTCTATCTCGGTACGGAGACGTCGAATCTCGTCTTCCTGCCCCCAACGATGTCTTTCCAGATCTTGGAGCTCGGTGTTTAGGCGGTTAACGATGTCGTTCAGGCGATCCCGATCTCGGAACAGAGTGGCTCGAGTCGCTTGGGTGCTACGGAGTTCTTGCTCCAGGCGAGCGATCTCTCCGGCAGGAGGGCGAGGGGCCCGAGTTGAGCGACGCGAAGTGGTGGATCGGGCTGAACGTGGCGAAGGAGGCGGAGATCGATCCCCGTCAGAATGATCTGGACGGTGGGAGCTCATACTGCCTGTGAGGGATGAGGCAAATAAGAAAGTGGGACGAATGCGGCGAAGTCTGCCCGCAGTGAGCCGTCGTACGACACAACTTACGGACAGGGGACGGATGTGGTGAAGCGCGCAAGAAATTTCGGGGCCGATCGTAACGCGGTGATGCGGACGCGGGTCAGGCGCGAACTGACGCGATCCGACAAATCTGGTGCAAGCAGAATGACGCCAGTGCTCCAAATCTGGTAGAAGCAGGGCGGCCGACGCAGATCGGACCAGATCGGCGGCTGCCGACAAAAGAAAAGCGTTACTCGAGGTCGCTGTCGGAACATGGAAGCTGGCGACATGTTGAAGAACAGGGTTGGGGAGATAGCAGGGGATGACACCGTATGAGGACCCGAACCCAAGGTGGACACCCAGAGATGATCGCGGATGGAGATCGCGGATCGAGATCGCGGATGGAGATCGCGGATCGGGATCGCGGATGGAGATCGTGGATCGGGATCGCGGATCGGGATCGACAAAGGATGGGAGGAACCAAGGGGCGAAGCCGGGCCAAGAATCAAGGGGTCGTCTGGTTGTAGGATGTAGGTTGGGATGGTAGCCGTAGAGACGTAGAGGCTAAACATAAATCAGAGTTGAATTTGCACATTACATCACAAGTGCCTCCCAGTCATTCTCCGCCTCGGGAACTACATTGGCCCGGGCGGAACGACAAGTGCCCAGGAAGAGTGGATCTGGTAGTGTGGTTTAAGTTGGGATAATATATTGGCCAACTTTGCCCACTCTAGTGACCTTTCCTTCTAGTGCGAACCTTGATCGACCAGATTAAGCTGTTTGGCTGGCGATCGCTTCTCCTCTCGACTACGACCTCGCTATAGGAAGCGACAAACACACCAAAAGGCAACTACCGGTCTCGGATTACATCCAGACCCCTCGATCCGAGCGAAGAACCTCGATCGAGACCAATAACCGGACGCAGGGCGAAGATTCCCGCGCTGCTCCAACCTATCCCCGCGTCTCGCCAAGACAATCGATCTTCACCAAGTCCAGCCCGCCGACGGTTACACAAGGTGAGAACCGTTCAGCTGATCACGGATCAAGGGGGACCCCCTCCGTTAGTTGGTGTCTGGGCGCTGTGGTAGCTCGATCGAGCCTTAACAAGATTTTGGCCGATCCCGCTCCACCACATATTCTGGGAGTGCAAGGCCGCGTCGACCCTAAGAAAAGTCTTTCTTTAATCATGGCAGTGACTGGGACTCAGAGAATTAGTGCCATCTTCAGCTTAAATTTGCCATCGATACCAGCTGGCATCTGGCGAAAGACGTGCAGCAAGGTGGTATTCCAGAGCATAAGAGCATCTCCAACGGTAGCACAAAATACGCAAGCATGACCCAAATTACGCAAGTGCAAAAAAAAGATCTCCAACGGTGTAGTGATAGGGACACAAAAGTAACAGTGAAGTAGCATCTGAAAAGTGATTGCGCACTACGACAGATCCGTAGTGAATATACACCCTCTATTCACTACAGACCGACTCCTAGTGCACACGTAGTGCAAAATGGAATTAGGTTGCTGCGGACGCCTACGGCGTCTGTATCGACCCGAAACCAGGTTACTTACCTCTATAGAACTATAGAACTCATATATAAGTAGCACACGCAATGATTTGGTGTATGGGGGTGCTCTAGCTCGTAGTGGGGCGTTGGCCATTGCTATAGTCTATAGTCTATACTATGGGGCGAGCTAGCTCAAGCTCCAAAACGTATTTACCACCCCCGCGACCTCGCTATCGACGTGAAGGTCGTACAGGCCACTACACTGCAGCAGTTGTACATGCCTCGACTAGCTAGAAGCCTCTACAACGGTCATAGTACAAGGTAACCTACCGCTTTCACTACGTAATGTTGTCATACCGTTGGGGAAATTGAACTAATGCAAGCTATTTCACGCAATGTTGTCCTGTTTTTGTTGCTAATCGGTTATTCACTTCGCCCTATCACTTTTGTAATTTGCCCAACCGTTGGAGATGCTATAACACGCTGCTCACGGAGGCGGTGACGCTACTTGCCGAAAGTTACTGGAGGATAGGTGCAGCGACTTACTTACATGCAGTATGGAGATGGAGGGTGAGTTACTTCGATGAGCACAACAATGTCACGACCGGGCATCATATAGCAGCACTCCACCAACGGCTACGACAGGGCTATTACACGGCGCATTTGCACTTGCGACCACATCTCGCACAGCCGGTCAGGGACGCGGCAGTGCAAATCATGAGAAACACGCTACACGACAGCAGCCACCTGGCGCAATCTCAAGCCAATATCACCGGGATTACATATCTTCTTTTCTTTGATGGCGGCTCACGAGGAAACCCGGGAGCTGGTGGGAGTCGAGCTGTAGTACTGTGGAGGAAACTCGGGCCGGGAAACACAAGCTAGTGTGCGGCGTAGGGACGAACACTAGGACGGAAAAAGGAAGTCGTTAGTTTAGCTAAGTGACATCAATGTACCTCACTTGAAAACGAAAAACGAGTTACTTGATTTTTGCATCAATTACTATAGTACTGGACTCTTGTTACAGGTACAAACGAACGGTTGGTACGGTGTTAAAGAAATGCTAAGAGGTACAATCTTGGGCAAACTATGGGGTGAAGTGTACCAACAGGGGACAAACCGTACAAATGCCCAGCTGAAAGATAAATAAATGACGGCTTGAGATTCAAAAAATATGGCAAAAGTAGAGATTCCATCACTGGTCACGAGGCCATGTTGGACCGCGGTTAAACGGTTCGGACCGCTCGGACCGCAGATTAACCGGATTGGAACGTCGGGTGACGTGAATGTTGCACAAACCGAGGATACTACCGCATGTTGTGTGAATGTAGAGAAGCCTTGTGCGTGGGGCGTAGTGTTCGACGTGACTAAAGACCCGTCCTTCGACGAGCAATATGCCGGTATCTACAGCTCCTAGATGAGCCATGACGTCACATATTTACTGCTCCAAATGGGGCTGGTTCCTGTCACTGTGGGGCGATGCGGAGGCCTTCGTTACCTACTTGAACAACGAGTGGCCACTGGGCGCGCTGCAGAGGGACCAAGAGGCGTTTAAATGCCGGTGAGAGCTGCCCCAGGAGTCTACAGTCAAGGTAGGAGGTGGTGGAGCAGCTCAGCATCGACACCAAGTAATCGAAGAAAGTGACCGCGTAACAAGAGAAAATAGCTTAAACCGAATGAATACCTTATTAGGTGACTGAAAGTTTGAGCTATAAGCAATGGAACTCTATCTGCGCTCGCACAACGATGACTCCGCTTCACAAGCGACAGGCACCGCCTTGACCTCATGAATGAGCTGGTGCAGGCTGGTGCAGATGTCATGGCGCGTGCAACCCTCTGACGACTACCTCCGCGAGCACGGTGATCCTTCGCGTGCGTGCATTCGAACTTCTTGTAGTTGGGGTCGATACCTTCTGGAAGTAGCTCATCCGTGGACCATACCTCCTTGGCCTTGATCGTTTTGTTCCGCGTTTCCGAGGGAGTGGAGGAGCGGACCCTGAATAGTTGGTTTGTAGTTCGCTGATACTCGTGTAAGACCGTCTCGAACGTCTCCCAACGCTCGTGCCAGACCCGACGAATGAGCTGCCAGTCAACTCGTACAGGCGTCGCATCCTCTTCGCCCGAGGACTGCACTCTTGGCAAGTTTAGCACCATCAGCACACCTTATTCAAGATAAACGAGTACATTAGAGAACCTGCGGACGGATAGAGGAGATAGGACGCGTCACAAACCTACGTACTATGTAATGGGCTTACTTAGCCCAATACTTTAGCTTACACGTGAGCGCACGTGTATGAGGGAGCGTAAGGTGTATTTAACGTAGATTAAGTATACTTGTATCCACAAGTATAATTAGATCTAAATAAAGGTACAAATAGTAGCTTTTGCGGTAAAATGAGAACTGAATTGAATGTTAACTGTGGATTTCCTCCTAAAACTGATATCTATAAAGAGAGGTTCTCCCAACGAGTGGTTGGCAGAAACTCCGACCTAATGCTTGAGTATTACTGGCAGAAAGACCCTGCTTTCTGACCAATAGGACTGCTTTCTAATATGAATGGTGACCACACTGCAATGTGGCCCACCTGAATGTATCCACTTAGTGCGTGTTGCACTAAGGTGAGGTTAGCCGAATGTGTAGCCCCGCTACACCATCCCCCGTTAGGACTTGATGTGCCGGTCTCGACACATCAATCCAAAGTCTTCTTCGGAGAGAACTTCGTGCTCATTTCGAAATGAGCACGCCAACGACGCAGACTTCCGACGAGCTTGCTGCACCTGCAGCAAGCAACGCGGTCGTCGCTAACACAGCGACGACTGCCACATCTTCAGCCTCTTCGGCGTCCGTCGTCACTTCCACGGTGACGACGTCAAGCTCCCCCAAGCGTACCATCTCGGTTGGGGAGTACCACGAGAGGGCGCGGAGCAAGCCGACCTATGCCAACGAGACCCTCTTTGATGGCATGGAGGATCTCGACATGGAGGAGAGCGAGGAGGATCAAGACTCCTCGTCTTCAGGGCGCAATGAAGCAAGCGTGGGGACGCGTCGTCCCCGCGAGGACGACTCGGGCGCTTCGAGCTCAAAACGCTCGCGCAGCGGCAGCGATAGGCCGCTCGCTGATGCCGGGGCACTGTCTACTCCGCGGGGTGGAGGCGACGACGACTCCACTCCGTCTGCGGCTGTGACGTCGCGCACTAAGCCGGTGCGCGACCCGTGGATGCCGTCTCCGAGCGAGATCCAATCTCGCTACGGCAGTACCACGCCGGCCGGCCCGTACGCGTTGTACTCCTGCAGCGCCATCGTTGATGACGATGTCACCAAGGAGCTCGACTTTGATCCGGCGACGGATCAAAGACGTGATTATTACATCGGGCTCTTCCACGAGCTCCGATTCTACGGGAACAAGAAGCATTCCCGTAAGAGTAAGGTGACATAGTGGGAGGCACTCTGTCAAAGCTGGGGGATGTTCGTCGAGAACTTCAACAAAAATCCCTCAGGCTATCGCGAGCGGGTCCGCTCTGCGGGTGAGCGCTATGAGCGCTACTCGAAGCGGCCCAAGATCTTGCGGCTGCACGATGGTGCAGTCGAGGCGGGGATTCCGTGCGCAGTGCCGTCTGGCGTCGCGTGCGAGCGCTGCCAAGCTGGGGCAGTGCGGCTGTCCGAACGGGACCTTAACGGATACACTGGTATTAGTGTGCCTGTGGAGTTGAAGACACTGCGTGAGAAGTTAATCACGCAGTTGTCGTCTGAGAGTGCTGAGGGTGAGCGCAACACTCAGCCGAGGGCTGTAGGCGACTACAGCTCTCGCTCAAGGTTTACGCCCTTCGGCGGAGCTGCTGGTGGCGGGATTCGTACTCCGTCACCATTTCCGGAACGTCGCTCATCAGGACGTTCCGCGGCTCCCACGCATCGTGGTCAGGAGAGTATCCTAACCAACGAATACGAAAATGAACCGGACCTTGGGTCCGGATCTGATGATCAACGATTGGCTGGACAATCCAGCGAGTTTCCCCGCGTGCATCTCGCAACGGGGGCGGCGGCGGCGGGAAGACGCCACGGACCGTCGCCGGCCGAGGTCTGGGATCGTTTGGAGGCGATGGAGCGCATCCAGACGGCTGAGCTCGCCGAGATACGGCAGGAGCTGAAGCTCTTGAAGGCCCGAATCGGTCAGGCCGGGCAGACCGCTTCGAATATCCAGGTCGACCTAGGGTCGATCGTTGCGCGTTTGGGGCAACGTGTCTACGCGCTCGAGACGAGGGTCGCGCCGAGTCACCAGGAGTAGGTGACTCGTGTTGCGAGTAAGGCTTCAGCCGCCCAACGTAAAAGGTTGGGTGGAGGTGCATGCTGGACGGTATGTCTAGCGTGTACGCGTTGCCATGCTTCGCCAACACGGTGAATGGCCCGATGAAGCGCGGGGCAAGCTTGCTTGCTCCGAAGTCGGAAACTGCATGTTTAGCTAGGTTCTGTGTAGCTAACAGAACTAATGAACCCACTTTGAATTCATTTGTGTTTCCTCTGCCATTGTTGTCTGCATTCAGCTTCTGTCGATCGACAGAAGCTGCAATAGCATCTTGCACAAACGGTATTACGGCTTGGCGGCGTTGGACAAAGTCCATTGCCTTCGAGTTGAACTCCTTGTTCAACCCGTTGTTCTTGTTCACTACAGGCCCGGCCTGTGTGGGGTTGTTGTTGTTGAGAGTGTCTACGCCCGGCGTAGACATTGTGCTCTCGTCGATTGGACTACGCGCAGACCGTGCGCGTGTCGACACGGCTGATATGTTGCTCGTATCAGCGTGTTCATTCGGTTTGGTTGAAACCGGATACCCTCCCCCACTTAAGGAAGGAGCTACCGCACCGAGTACGCTCGGTACGCGTGGATGCCTCATGGCGTTCACGTAAAACGGTGTATGTCCTGTCGAGACATGCACCGAGTTGTTGATGGCAAACTCTGCCATCGGCAAGCAGTCGCTCCAGTATTGGAACGAGTGAGCGTAGCTCTTCAGAGCGTCAACCAAGACCCGGTTGACACGCTCAGTTTGTCCGTCGGTCTGCGGATGATCCGAAGTCGACATGGACAGCTGCGTGCCAAGAAGTTCAAACACTTCTTGCCAGAAACGCGCTGTGAAGCGCGGATCACGGTCAGACACGATGTCGATCGGCATGCCATGGTGTCTAAACACCATGTCAACAAACAGACGTGCCGTCTGCTTGGCTGTTACTTCGGCTGGTACTGCAGCAAGATGTACCATCGTGCTGAATCGGTCGACGAAGACCACAATACCAGTCCTCCGCTTGTTGTCAGGCGGAAGACCAAACACAAAGTCCATTGAGATGTACTGCCAACACTCCGACGGAGTCGGTAGTGACTGAAGTGGAGCCTGCGAGAAGGGCGCAGGCTTCACGCGCTGGCAAACCTCGCAAGCACGAACGTACTTGCGTACCCACTTGTACTGGTGACTCCAATAGAAGTCACGCGTGAGAAGCAAATATGTCTTCTCACGACCCTGATGTCCCGACGTCGGGGCATCGTGATACTCGTAAGTGATCCTGCGCTTCAGCTCATGATCGTCCGGCACGACAATGCGATCAGCGTTGTCGTCGACTGCGGTGTAAAGCAGCAGACCATTGTGTACACGATAGCGGTGTACACGTGCACGGAGATGTTTCGCCAGCTTCTGACGAGACTTGTCAGAAGGCGCAGCGAAGTAGTCCAACAACTGCTTCGCATCCGCATCCTTCGTGTATGCGGACCGCACGTCGTCTAACAAAGACGGCGAGGGAGTAGACGTCCGGGTGACGCCAATTGCATTGGCGTCGGCCTTCTGCACCGCGTAATCAGGTCGACGCGACAACGCGTCGGCCACAACATTCAACCTTCCAGGTTTGTACTCAACCTGGAAGTTGTACTCCGCAAAGAATGATAACCATCTCACCATTCTTTGTGAGATGTGCGGCGACTTGATCGCCGTACGCAATGATGCGTGATCGGTGTAGACCACAAATGGTCTACTCCCAAGTAGATACACTCGAAACTTCGCGAGTGCATACTTCATGGCAAGGAGTTCCTTGTCATGTACCGGGTAGTTGCGCTCAGCTGGCTTCAGCTGACGCGACTGATAGTAGACCACGCGATCACGTCCCTCGTGATCGTGTTGCATTAGAGCGCATCCGATTGCGAAATCGGACGCGTCACACACGACGTGGAATGGGCGATCTTGGTCGGCCACCGCCAAGATCGGCGCCTCAGTCAAGCCCTGCTTGACTGCATCAAAGGCCTGCTGACAATCAGCAGTCCAAACCCATGCAGCGTCCTTCTTTAGGAGCTGCGACAGCGGGCGAATCTTGCCCGCGTAGTTGCTCACGTACTTGCATAAGTACGTAGCGAGTCCAAGGAACTACCTCAGTTCCTTGACATTGGAAGGCGTAGGCCATTCATTGATCACTCTGACCTTTCCCGGGTCAGGGCGTACGCCGTTCTTCCCTACGAGACACCCAAGGACGGGTATCTCGCTAGCCCCGAAGATACACTTCTTCAGGTTCGCGAAGAGCTTGTGTTTGCGCATGAGCGCAAACAACCTGCGGAGATGTTCCTTGTGCATCTCCACTTCCGACTTCCCGTCCACAGTCCGGCTGTGGATGAATACATCATCGAAATAGCTCGGTGCGAAGTCGCGCACCGAGCGCAACAAGTGCGTGACGCACCTGTTGAACGTCGCAGGGGCATTCTTTAGCCCCTGCGGCATTACAAGCCACTCCCAGAGCATACCGCTCGGAGTGCTCACCGCCGTGAGAGGTATATCGCTCTCACGCATGAGGATCTGATAGAATCCGTCTCTCAGATCCAGAGCACTAAAGATAGTGCTCAAAGCCATCGAATCGATGATCACATCTTTTCGCGGTATCGGCGTCTGCGCCGGTACCGTTGCGTCGTTCAGCTTGTTATAAGCATGAACGATGCGCCACCCGCCCTGTGCCTTCTTGACACAGAACGTAGGCGCGCTGTGCGGGGACTTCGATTCCCGCACTTGCCCAGCCTTGCGACGACTCTCAAAGAAGTCGTCGATCGCTTTGACTTGCTCTCGCGGCAGTGGCCACTGCCACGTCACGCAATACTTCGTTCCCGGCACGAGATCAATCTCATGCTGAACACCCTTGTCCTGCGGCAACTCCGCAGGGATATCGTCCGGGAGTACGTCTCTGTACTCACGCAAGACCTCGTAGAAGGGGCTCGACTTCAGCGAGTCCCAGCTCTGCTCGTCGAAGCGTTCCTTCTTCGACTTGGCGCTGAGGGCGTCGACGCCCTCAGCGACGAGCTGTTTCAACTCTTCCGCTTCACACTTCATCCTCTCGACATCCGAGAGGATGCAAATCTGCTCGATGCGTCCATCGTGCAGGTCGCGGGCGAAGCGCCTCCAGCTCGTGACTGGAAGCGAAGTCAACTCCGACGCCAACGTCGGAGGGTTCTCCAACTTCATCCTTTTATACTGGAGACCAGTATTCGTACGCGTCAAGACACTCAGTGTCTCGACGGTCGTCTCCAGTTCCTGTGTCTGCCCGGCAGACACTGCGAGTAGCGCCTCGGTCCCTGACCGAGACTTGCGCAGCTTGGCTCGCTTGCGCCGTTCGCTTCTAGTGCGGAACCCTGTTCCGCGCTTCTCGTTCTGTCCAGGCCCGGCCGTGGACAGATTTTCCTTTTGATTGCCGGCGGGTTCATCCCGCGGGCGCACGCAATCAAGCCCTGCTTGGTCGCGTACCGCTTCGTCGTGCAGCCCGGCTGCACGCGAGCACGCAAGCATTTCCGGTGCGGGACGTTTGCAACCGTCCGCACTGCCTGCAGCGTCGGCTCCCAGAGCCGGTGCGCTTTCTTTACCTCGACGCCTGATGGCGGAGCGTCTTTCGACGTTTGGGCCAATCGCATCAGCTCCCTGAGTTGACGCGTCCGAGTCACTGTCCTTATTAGTGACTGGCTCCTCTTGTTGAACTTGTGTGTCGACACTAATAGTCGACACGACCGCGTCACTCTTGACGCTTCGAGAACCTCTCGAATCCGATCGAATCTGAGTCTTCTGATTCGACTCACATTTTCTCCCGACGACTCTCTCAGTCGTCGGTGTCCGCGCGGGGTGACCGGAGACAGCCGCGCGTCGCGCTGCCTCTCCTGGTGGGTCGCGTGCACCGCGAGGTGCACGTGCTGCGCCGACAGGGCCATCGCTCACTGTCGCGCCGCTACTCCCGAAGTGCACGATCGTGCGCTTCGTCCAGTCGATCACCGGATCATGCCGTGCAAGCCACGGCATGCCCAACACCATGTCGAACTTATCGTCTAAGTCAAGTACGATAAGCTCGTCCACGAACTTCTTCTCTCGATACGAGAAGCGTACGCGTACGACACGCTTCTCGGTTCTAACAACGACACCCGTTGCTAGTCTTACTTCCAATAGACTTCGAGGCATTACAACCTCCTCGAAGTCAAGCCTCGCTAGGCTCTGCAGTCGAACAAAGTTGTTCGACGCACCACAATCCACCAACGCACGAAGAGACTTCTCTCTCTTCGAGTTAACCTTCAGGATGAAAAGGTTCGGCCTGTCATCCCGCTTCTTACAGTGAGAGTGACTCTCACTGGGGGCAGCAGTCTTCAATACGGCGTGTCCGATATCGACACGCTCGACTGCATCACCAGCAGGGCGCCCCGCGCCTGCTGGTCGTTCTAGTTTTTTATTGCCCGTGGCGATACCCGGTATCGTCACGCCGGCCCTTGGCCGCCTGCACAGGTGCTGTGCATTCACGGGCGTAGTGGCCGTTGTTTCCACACCGGAAACAGCGGACATTCGTTGGTCCACGACGCTGCTGAGACCCAGCAGCCGTCGCACTCGAGAGGTCCATTGGTTCGGGACCTCCCGTCGGCTTCACCGTCGGTCGCGGCATCGGCCGCGGGACGTTCACATGGAGTTTAGCCTGTCGCAGGCTAAACTCTTCTTGCATGGCAAGTGTAATCGCAGACTCGAGAGTACTTGGGTACTCTCGGAAGAGATAGGTCTTCACAGGCCCATCTTTCAGGCCCTTCATGAACGTGACGACCTTTGTCGCCTCGTCTATCGGGTTGGTCACGATGTTCGAGACCAAGTACCGCGCCCTTTGAGCGTAAGCATGCACGTCATGCTTGCCCTGTTGCAGGTCGAGGAACTCAGCCCTCGATCTGAACTCATTCTGCGGGGGCTCAAACGCTTGTCTGAGCTCCTCCTTGAACACCTCGTACGTGCTAAAGCACGTAGGGTCAGTGAGTCGGCGTCCGTACGCCCAACTCCTTGCTCGCCCGCCAAGGCATGACATGGCGAACGCAACCTTCGACAACGGGTCGACGATACGTCGAGCCGTAATGGCAGTGTCAACTTCGACAAGCCATCGGAGGAGAGGCTCGCCCTCTCTTCCTACGTAGCTGTTCACGTGGAGTTTCAACGACTCCACGCGCGGTGTGGACGGAGTCGACACCGTAGCGCGAGCAGCGGTCTCGCGCTGTTCCTTCATGATGAAGCCTAGAGCAACACCGTGTTGCTCTGTCGGCGATAGCGTGCGTAGCATCGTCGCTACGGCCGCTTCTCCAATGACCGTCGACAGTCGTTGGAGCGCCTCCCACTCTGGATCCGCCAGGTGGAGACAGTCTTCGCGTGCAACATGCGTTGCACCCGTGGTTGGGTTACCAGTGGACATACTCGCGTCCACAGGCAGGTCCTCGGCCCCCGTATCGAATTTCATACGACACGTAACTAGTCGGTCGTTGAACGGACTACAAAGTGCTACCAGGTGTAATGGGCTTACTTAGCCCAATACTTTAGCTTACACGTGAGCGCACGTGTATGAGGAAGCGTAAGGTGTATTTAACTTAGATTAAGTATACTTGTATCCACAAGTATAATTAGATCTAAATAAAGGTACAAATAGTAGCTTTTGCGGTAAAATGAGAACTGAATTGAATGTTAACTGTGGATTTCCTCCTAAAACTGATATCTATAAAGAGAGGTTCTGTCAACGAGTGGTTGGCAGAAACTCCGACCTAATGTTTGAGTATTACTGGCAGAAAGACCCTGCTTTCTGACCAATAGGACTACTTTCTAATATGAATGGTGACCACACTGCAATGTGGCCCACCTGAATGTATCCACTTAGTGCGTGTTGCACTAAGGTGAGGTTAGCCGAATGTGTAGCCCCGCTACAGATAGGATCGTCGTCTCCAATTGAGCTGCCTCCTGCAAGTACAATAAAAGACTCGAGCAGTACGAGGAATGCCATCACAAACCTTGGCATGTTGATTGGATTCGTATACGAAAGATTGATCTGATTCCATATTATGGAATCAGATTAATCTTCCGCAGCTTCCCGGTTCAGAAACCGCCCTCACTTCCGTTTCCACTATCCTCATATATCCTTTCCAAACCGATCATCACAGATCAAATCGTTTCAACGAGTAGAGTGATGGTCACAAGGTTGAAGTGGGGCGTGTGCACGCACACACACGAGGTGGTGGTGCAGCCGATGCTGACCAACTCCACGAAGGCCAGTACCAACATGAACACGTCGCAACTCGCTGCCGAGTCATCGCCGAGCGACGCGCTCACGCCCGATGTTATGGAGTGGCTTCAAGTAAACACATAATCGATGAAGCCACTGGCTTGGCCTCCTCCTTGAGATGAAGGATGATCGCCCAAAAGTAAGCAATTGAGTGCGAGCACGTGGTGACTAAATTACCGAAGAACGACCGCTAAAGCAAGCTGAAGTGCATATCTACCCGCTGTGGCGTGCGTTAGAGAGTACAGCGTGTGATTAATTGCTAAAAAGAATGACACTGAAACTAATAGGATTAAAGCGACGCAACAATTACTGCAAGCAAGCCATGTTACCACTAGAAGTGCGTACAGAATTCGGGCGAACCCCTGCTCGAGGCGGCGCCATCCAGGCGTCGTAAGATGATCATCCGCCGCTTCGTGTCCATCTTCACGTCGGTGCTGTCGGTGCTGCCATGCTTGCACACGGATCGGAGCCCAACATGGTGCCCGCGGCTCTGGTCATCCTCGGTATGATCTCGGTCCTGCCGCTGGCGCTCGTGGTCCGCCTCTGGGACGATCGACGAGAGTCGCCAAGTCCCTCGCCTTGTTTTGTGCCTTCGGGGTCACAGAACCTGTAATGCCCCGGGAAAAAAGATTGAAATCCGGGTACCAGAAGTGGGGGCGGTTTCTGTAGGTGAGTATTCATATTAGTTTCGAATTCTGTATTAGTAGTACTGAAAATTGGTATCATCACATCACTTTTAATATTCATGCAGCCCAAAACGCGCCAGAAATTTTTGTACGTCACAAAGTGGTCATTGGGCACTGGTCATGCACCCAATGGGTTAAGGTAAAGTGCCAATCCTGGCACGGTGCCAATTATGGCTCGATTTTTGACTTGATTTCACTATACTTTTCGCCGTTTTTGGCTCTCTCAAACGTATAAGTTATCCGAGGGATTTTCATTCACTTGAATTTTGTATGACCGTGCCAAGAACTGGTCCAGTCTTTTTACCTGTATATTTTTGTTAAATTTGGCTAGCTCTGGCTCTAACGTTAATTCGAATCTCGTCCGGCAGATCTATTCTCCGCGTGCGCGTTTGTCTCCCCTTTTGAGGATACCCTTTATGCTCAGTACTTTTGTGAAGTTAGGTAGTTGAGCCCCATTTTCTGACACCATCCAAACCGTGCCATAATTGGCATTTCACCTTAGACAGTTTGTCCATTCGAGCGTCTCATGGCGGGTTTACTAGTAGTTTGTCGAAAACTACTGTTTCGTTACTAGTTACTGGAAATTACTGCTCAAACTACTATTTCTGACAGTAATTTGGAACCTCTAGCAGTAATTTCGTTCCAGCAACTGGATAGTACTATGATAATGACTACAGGTACAAACGAAGTTTGCACCTGTCGTCATTTTCATTCGGTAATTTAAATTCTCGATTTTAGATTTTTAAAAAAAAATCATTGCGATCGTCGACCATCCGATTCATTCTCGCTTCCCCCCCTCGACCGAGCAAGCGCTTCCCGCCCAACCAAGCCACGCCCCACAACTCCGAGTGATGCTGCAGCCATCCCTTAGTATGTAGCGGGGCTACACATTCGGCTAACCTCACCTTAGTGCAACACGCACTAAGTGGATACATTCAGGTGGGCCACATTGCAGTGTGGTCACCATTCATATTAGAAAGCAGTCCTATTGGTCAGAAAGCAGGGTCTTTCTGCCAGTAATACTCAAACATTAGGTCGGAGTTTCTGCCAACCACTCGTTGACAGAACCTCTCTTTATAGATATCAGTTTTAGGAGGAAATCCACAGTTAACATTCAATTCAGTTCTCATTTTACCGCAAAAGCTACTATTTGTACCTTTATTTAGATCTAATTATACTTGTGGATACAAGTATACTTAATCTAAGTTAAATACACCTTACGCTTCCTCATACACGTGCGCTCACGTGTAAGCTAAAGTATTGGGCTAAGTAAGCCCATTACACCTGGTAGCACTTTGTAGTCCGTCCAACGACCGACTAGTTACGTGTCGTATGAAATTCGATACGGGGGCCGAGGACCTGCCTGTGGACGCGAGTATGTCCACTGGTAACCCAACCACGGGTGCAACGCGTGTTGCACGCGAAGACTGTCTCCACCTGGCGGATCCAGAGTGGGAGGCGCTCCAACGACTGTCGACGGTCATTGGAGAAGCGGCCGTAGCGACGATGCTACGCACGCTATCGCCGACAGAGCAACACGGTGTTGCTCTAGGCTTCATCATGAAGGAACAGCGCGAGACCGCTGCTCACGCTACGGTGTCGACTCCGTCCACACCGCGCGTGGAGTCGTTGAAACTCCACGTGAACAGCTACGTAGGAAGAGAGGGCGAGCCTCTCCTCCGATGGCTTGTCGAAGTTGACACTGCCATTACGGCTCGACGTATCGTCGACCCGTTGTCGAAGGTTGCGTTCGCCATGTCATGCCTTGGCGGACGAGCAAGGAGTTGGGCGTACGGACGCCGACTCACTGACCCTACGTGCTTTAGCACGTACGAGGTGTTCAAGGAGGAGCTCAGACAAGCGTTTGAGCCCCCCGCAGAATGAGTTCAGATCGAGGGCTGAGTTCATCGACCTGCAACAGGGCAAGCATGACGTGCATGCTTACGCTCAAAGGGCGCGGTACTTGGTCTCGAACATCGTGACCAACCCGATAGACGAGGCGACAAAGGTCGTCACGTTCATGAAGGGCCTGGAAAGATGGGCCTGTGAAGACCTATCTTTCCGAGAGTACCCAAGTACTCTTGAGTCTGCGATTACACTTGCTATGTAAGAAGAGTTTAGCCTGCGACAGGCTAAACTCCATGTGAACGTCCCGCGGCCGATGCCGCGACCGACGGTGAAGCCGACGGGAGGTCCCGAACGAATGGACCTCTCGAGTGCGACGGCTGCTGGATCTCAGCAGCGTCGTGGACCAACGAATGTCCGCTGTTTCCGGTGTGGAAACAACGGTCACTACGCCCGTGAATGCACAGCACCTGTGCAGGCGGCCAAGGGCCGGCGTGACGATACCGGGTATCGCCACGGGCAATAAAAAAACTAGAACAACCAGCAGGCGCGGGGCGCCCTGCTGGTGATGCAGTCGAGCGTGTCGATATCGGACACGCCGTATTGAAGACTGCTGCCCCCAGTGAGAGTCACTCTCACTGTAAGAAGCGGGATGACAGGCCGAACCTTGTCATCCTGAAGGTTACCTCGAAGAGAGAGAAGTCTCTTCGTGCGTTGGTGGATTGTGGTGCGTCGAACAAATTTGTTCGACTGCAGAGCCTAGCGAGGCTTGACTTCGAGGAGGTTGTAATGCCTCGAAGTCTATTGGAAGTAAGACTAGCAACGGGTGTCGTTGTTAGAACCGAGAAGCGTGTCGTACGCGTACGCTTCTCGTCTCGAGAGAAGAAGTTCGTGGACGAGCTTATCGTACTTGACTTAGACGATAAGTTCGACATGGTGTTGGGCATGCCGTGGCTTGCACGGCATGATCCGGTGATCGACTGGACGAAGCGCACGATCGTGCACTTCGGGAGTAGCGGCGCGACAGTGAGCGATGGCCCTGTCGGCGCAGCACGTGCACCTCGCGGTGCACGCGACCCACCAGGAGAGGCAGCGCGACGCGCGGCTGTCTCCGGTCACCCCGCGCGGACACCGACGACTGAGAGAGTCGTCGGGAGAAAATGTGAGTCGAATCAGAAGACTCAGATTCGATCGGATTCGAGAGGTTCTCGAAGCGTCAAGAGTGACGCGGTCGTGTCGACTATTAGTGTCGACACACAAGTTCAACAAGAGGAGCCAGTCACTAATAAGGACAGTGACTCGGACGCGTCAACTCAGGGAGCTGATGCGATTGGCCCAAACGTCGAAAGACGCTACGCCATCAGGCGTCGAGGTAAAGAAAGCGCACCGGCTCTGGGAGCCGACGCTGCAGGCAGTGCGGACGGTTGCAAACGTCCCGCACCGGAAATGCTTGCGTGCTCGCGTGCAGCCGGGCTGCACGACGAAGCGGTACGCGACCAAGCAGGGCTTGATTGCGTGCGCCCGCGGGATGAACCCGCCGGCAATCAAAAGGAAAATCTGTCCACGGCCGGGCCTGGACAGAACGAGAAGCGCGGAACAGGGTTCCGCACTAGAAGCGAACGGCGCAAGCGAGCCAAGCTGCGCAAGTCTCGGTCAGGGACCGAGGCGCTACTCGCAGTGTCTGCCGGGCAGACACAGGAACTGGAGACGACCGTCGAGACACTGAGTGTCTTGACGCGTACGAATACTGGTCTCCAGTATAAGAAGATGAAGTTGGAGAACCCTCCGACGTTGGCGTCGGAGTTGACTTCGCTTCCAGTCACGAGCTGGAGGCGCTTCGCCCGCGACCTGCACGATGGACGCATCGAGTAGATTTGCATCCCTCGGATGTCGAGAGGATGAAGTGTGAAGCGGAAGAGTTGAAACAGCTCGTCGCTGAGGGCGTCGACGCCCTCAGCGCCAAGTCGAAGAAGGAACGCTTCGACGAGCAGAGCTGGGACTCGCTGAAGTCGAGCCCCTTCTACGAGGGTCTTTGCGTGAGTACAGAGACGTACTCCCGGACCATATCCCTGCGGAGTTGCCGCAGGACAGAGTGTTCAGCACGAGATTGATCTCGTGCCGGGAACGAAGTATAGGTGACGCGGCAGTGGCCACCGCCGCGAGAGCAAGTCAAAGCGATCGACGACTTCTTTAGAGTCGTCGCAAGGCTGGGCAAGTGCGGGAATCGAAGTCCCCGCACAGCGCGCCTACGTTCTGTGTCAAGAAGGCACAGGGCGGGTGGCGCATCGTTCATGCTTATAACAAGCTGAACGACGCAACGGTACCGGCGCAGACGCCGATACCGCGAAAAAGATGTGATCATCGATTCGATGGCTTTGAGCACTATCTTTAGTGCTCTGGATCTGAGAGACGGATTCTATCAGATCCTCATGCGTGAGAGCGATATACCTCTCACGGCGGTGAGCACTCCGAGCGGTATGCTCTGGGAGTGGCTTGTAATGCCGCAGGGGCTAAAGAATGCCCCTGCGACGTACAACAGGTGCGTCACGCACTTGTTGCGCTCGGTGCGCGACTTCGCACCGAGCTATTTCGATGATGTATTCATCCACAGCCGGGCTGTGGACGGGAAGTCGGAAGTGGAGATGCACAAGGAACATCTCCGCAGGTTGTTTGCGCTCATGCGCAAACACAAGCTCTACGCGAACCTGAAGAAGTGTATCTTCGGGGCTAGCGAGATACCCGTCCTTGGGTGTCTCGTAGGGAAGAACGGCGTACGCCCTGACCCGGGAAAGGTCAGAGTGATCAATGAATGGCCTACGCCTTCCAATGTCAAGGAACTGAGGTAGTT